>PYUH01000262.1:466367-566248 GCA_016808085.1 Suaeda aralocaspica | reverse complement strand
GGGGGGGGGGGGGGGGGGGGCTTTGGAGTTGTTATGTTGTTGTTATACATTTGATGGTGTTATTGTTGAAGGATTGTTCACAAAAAATTGTTGGAGTTGATGTTTAGTGATGTTCTTTTCAATACAGGTTTCACATTAAGGCTCTACATACCAATGTCTGGGCTACTGCAAGTTATTTGTAAAGTTTATATTTTATATCTAGATCAATTATGTATGTGTGATGATTTTGTCTATTGTTTGTTTAACTGAGCAAATCATTAAGAGTCGTGAACCTAAAGTTCCAGTTATGCTTGAAAAGTATAGAAAGAGAATAATAATAATAATAAAAGCATGATGAAAAGAAAGTTAAAAAGAAGAAATAAAAAGGAATGAAATAAAAATGAAGTGAAAATTCAAATTTAAAAGAAAAGAATTTAGTAAAAGAAAAGAAGTTTAAAGCTTGTGAACATAGTTGGTTGTTTTTTGTGTTTATGAGTATTATAGTGTTGATTTGAATTGAAAAGAAGAAGTTCGGTGTTTGATTTGGTTGGAATTGGTTTTTGGAGAATGTTGTTGATACACTTGGAGATGTTGGCGATTTTCTTCGGTTGTACATGCTTAAACCCCGTGTGGTCCAAGGGCATTGGTGGCCCACGTACCATTTCTGACAGGACATCGAATGTCGTGTTAGTTCATTTGCATAGTTTGAGTATGCTTGGCTTCGGAGTGAGTCTGGAATCTCAAAATCCAAGTAGAGAAGTCACCACCGTCCTCCTTTTGGGAGCTAACGGAACCCCATTAGGTCATAGCCCGATGGAAAAATGACAGCCAACCGTAAGAAGTTCTCATATCTTTGGATTCGGGGACGAGGGTAAGGACAACAGTAGGTCACAGTGTCCCCCCGCGTATAGCGGCCTCCACTTGTTCTTATGTGTAATTTCACGATCATAATATCGAATTATAGCAGTCATTTTTCTGGTTTAGACCTACAAACACGTGTGGAAATAAGGCTAGGCGGGTTTTAGTTAATGCTTACGTAATTTCCATTTTATCATGCATGGGTGATCGCTTTAGGATTAGATTTGATTTTATTCTTGGATTAGTGGAATCATGCTTTTAGGTCTTTTAAGCTAAACATGAATTCTATGTGATTTGAAAGCGTTAAGCATATGGCACGAATCACATAAAACCTAAAGCACGGTTTCTACCTAAGATTGATTTTAGTTTATTGTCGAATCATGAATTAGTCAAGATTACATGAATTAAATTATAAACATGTCAATTATCTAAAAAAGCATTAAAATCATGTAAACATGCAAACTAATTCATTTGAAGGATTTAAGACGATGATTTCGATGTTGGATGCCTCATTCGAAGTACCTTTCGTGCAAGTCGATGACCCTTTAGAACTGAGAGCTTGAAGAGTCTTAATTAATTATTGATGATGTTAACAAGTGTTCGGCATGGTTTTTGAAGTAGGGTACCAAAACCGAGGGAATTTTATAGAGAGATTGTGAGAAGAAGCTGTGAAGATGTGTGTTGGTGATTGATTGTTGAAGGAAGGTCGAAGGAGGGGGTATATATAGTGTTGGAAGTATCATCACTGAGCGCCAGGGAGCCGAGGAGCACTAGGACGCCTAGAAGCCAGCGCCATGGCGCCCACTGTTCACTATAGCGCAGCTCCTCTAGGCGACAAGGCGCTGGCTGGGCGCCTGGACGCTCTCCTTGCGCTATGGCGCTCCACGCCCTGAATTTCCATTTTTACACGGAATATCTACGGTGCTTCCTTATTTCATATATTTTCTTCCATAAGTCGAAATATTTCAAAATATTATGAGAATATACAAAATTTACTTTCATAACACTATTGATACACTTCCATAACCTAGAGTTGCCATAAATCGAACAATCCTTACTAGAAGGTTTGTCTAATCCGATCACATTCGTACGCTTATATTAATTTTTTTTTTTTTTTGAAAATGAATATAAAGTGAAACGAAAATGAGTAATGAAAATAAGGAAAATAATAAAATCAATTTGATGAGGTCGTCGCAAACCTATCAAAAATAAAAGCCTAACAATACCTCCTAATAATGTAGTAGGGTAAGTCAGGGTTAATCCCACAGAGAAGGTCCAATTAAACAATGGTCGCTACGAATAACTACTAGTACAATCGGTAAAAATAAGGAGATTGATTAATTGACCTAAAACGATAAACTAATGACTAAAAGCGATAAATAAAAGGCTCTAGAGTTAATAAGTATCACCACTAATATGAACTAAAGTAGTCATTAATCGCTCCCTCAACTAATTAGAATGAACTCAACATGATAGACGCGCCCTAAAAATACCAAGAATTTCTTTCGACCAATTAAGGGGTTCCCTAATAATGCAATCGTACTTATTTTCATGGATTCATGCATATTAAAGTCATTAAGAACAGCATCCTAAAAATCGTAGCAAGTAATATTCACTATTTTCATGTCAATAAAACCTACTTTTCGTTAGGGTTCTAAAATCGATCAAGAACCAACTTTCGTTGCGAACCTAATCTCATTCAATAAGTACTATTTTTAGTCAAATATTGTTAATAAAAGCAATCCTAACAAAGATGAATAACAAACTAATTAAATTAGGGAATTGAGATTAATTCATAACATATAATTCACATTAGCGTTTAACTCAACCCTAGATTAATTCTACTCGAACATAATTAAGCAAAACAAATAAAAGAGCAACAAGATTCACACAAGGAAATTGAATAAGAGAAATATCAAAACTAAACTAATAATGAAATATCATTAAACCAAAAGTTAAAAACAAAGGAAAGAAAGATACAATGAAGTCTAGCCTTCCTCTCGTAAGAAAAAGCAGCGGCCCCCCCTTCCCACTTTCTCTAAATTAATAATCTATTTATACTAGGTAGTGCAATTAGGGAAAATAAAGTAACCAACACGTAAAGCCCACCTAAATTGCTTCGTAACAGCCCACTTCAAAGCTGCCGCAAGTGAATTGCGGTATGGACAATGTTGCCGTGGTTAGGCTGCCGCATTTGGTGCCACGAAGGTACAAATTGTCCCTCAATAAGGTAGACCGCAATATGACTGTATTATTAGCGATAGGAATGCAATAGGGGTGCGGTTACACTTCTTCCTTCAATATTTTTCTCAATTAAACCTCCAAATGTTCAGTTTTTGCTCTTCACACGAATCAAGTGAACATTAATAATTCCTTATTAGAGCTCAATATCCATCAAAATCCTACAAAACACACACAAATATAGCAGAGAAGAGTAATATCGAAATACAAACAATAATGGCTCAAAAAGGTTAGAAATATGGAGAAAACATAATCAATAGCACATAACTATCACATATAAAATGTGAATATTATTGTGTTATCACATTTTAAGTGTACTTCAGCCGTTATAACTCATCATCGGTTAATCCCTATCGACAAAAGTTTTATTTATTTATTTTCAAGCGCTCTACTTTCATGAATTGGACATCGTTGCGACGTCGTACACGAGAATCATTGGCCGTTAGGTGGGACCAAAAATAGGTGTCTACAGTTAGCCCCCACTTTGACTGAGTTTGTAGAGATGACTAGCCTTGTAAAACAAAAGTCAAAGTACATGGTACCTGCAAAACAAAGGTTAGTTTTACCTGTACCAAGATGATACATCCTCAGAAAGTGCTATGTTTTTTAAGGACAAGAAAGGTCTCCTTCAGATATTGTGTGATCGTATAGGGGGTACCGGAACAGGTGTTTGTACCATCCGGCTAGATATGAAGTTCCAAAAAAGGCAACTGTACAACTCGGTCGTATGTGAGGTTCTGGGAGAGGCGTCTGTACCATCCGGATATAAATTGTTTAAGACTAAGGTTGATCGTCTGACGATCCAAACATTTCCACTTAAGACTCAGCTTGGCCGTAGGGACATGTAATGATGTTGTAGAGAGTTGATTTATTGTCTTATGACTTGCTTGACCTGGTTTGGTTTCAGGGGCACTTTGATAAAAATGACCCGACTCGTCTTTCAGGGTATTTTGGTCATTTTGACTCGATTCGTCTTTCGGGGGGCATTTTGGTAATTTTGACCCGATTCGTCTTTCGGGGGGCATTTTGGTAATTTTTTCAGATTCGTCTTCAGGGAGGATTTTAGTTGTTTGGAAGAGTAATATTGGTAAATGGCTGCAAGGAATGTCAGAGCATGAGAAGCAAATTTCGCTCGAAGTACAAAAAGAAAATCCTCAAAGTGCAAAGTGGGCCCCAAAAATCGCCACCTGGGCGCCAAAGCGACGCCCCAGCGCTTAGGCGCTCGCGTGGGAGCCTTTGGCTTCTGATTAGCTCTTGTGAATTTGTTGCTTTTGTATTTGTTGTTTGTTGTTTGTTGTTGTACTGGTGTCCGTGTTTTGTCTCACACAAAAACTTTTCTCGTTGCTTTCTTCTTCTTCTTGCTCGAACGAAACACAAAACAAAACCCCAACTTCCATTACAGCTCTTGTAAAGGTTTGAAGCTCGGATTTTCGTGTGGATCTTGATCACCAAACAACGTAAGTCTTCCTGTTTACTTTAGCTTGTCATTTCCTTGCTTACATTTTGCACTTTACTCCACTTAGCTTATAGAGTACTATTGGCCCCAAAATTGGGTTTTCTTGATTTTGCTCATGAATGTCAAAATTGATGCATGTTCTTGCCTCTATGAGTGTAATGGAACCCATAGGATGTGGTTGAGCCAAAACAAGTGAGATTTGAGTGAAAACTCAACTAGTTAGTTTAGGGTTTGTAGTAGTGTAATGAGGAGCATGATTTTGAGTGGATGTATAAGTGAATATTGCTCAAACGTAGCTACAATTCATAGACTCTTGAAGCTAATTTCGGCAAAATGACAACTAACTTACATAAGTCATGTAGGTTAGGAGATTCCCTTTCAGTCATGATAAACTTAACTCAATTTATTCTTCATGAGTTTGATGATAATTTTACAATTCATTTGAAACAAAACCATGTTTGATATTGTCTTGAAATGAATAGAAGCTCACACCACTAATTTTAGTTCAAAATTAGTTTCTTTAAGCTTCTAAATGCTTTCATGTAATGCTCTTGTTATTATATAAAAGCAAATATAGATATGCATGTTTGCTTATATTAGCCCCCTTTTTCTCAACTTTGAAATGATAATCACGTTGGGAAATGTGGCTGAAAATGTTGGATTGTTTGATGCTGCTGAGACTTTGAGCCTTTCACAGTTCATTGCAGGTGGCTGAACAACCATAACTTATTGTTTATTTATGGGAAATGTCCATTTACAACCGTTATGCTGCCGAAATTTCTACTCAAAATTCTTATATTTTGCAGGTCTAATTCAAACGATGACATTTTGGAGGTGGACGACGTGCTCCAGCTGTCCTCCAAGAGGTCTAGACTACGGGCTCCTAGGGAGTGGCAGCCCAGTATGTTGGCCCTTGATGGGGCTCAACATATTTCTCACTTTCCCCTCTCGAGCCGTGTGAGTGACTAACTTTTACTTTCTCGTTTTTTTTTTAATTTTCTGTTTTTTCGTGTTTAATCTTCAACTTTTCCTTTTCCTTTTGCAGGACAACCACCATCTGAGGGGATTTGGTGTGAGTACTCCATTCTTGGAGGGACTTGCTTTACTCCGAGGGCAGCGTGATCCCAATCTTCTCCGTATACTCTCGGGATGTGGATTTGATGAATTCATTCAGGGCCTTCAGGCCCTCAAGAGCGGGAAAAGCTCTCGAGTATTCGTTCTCTGTATGTTGGAGTGGTGGTGGGATATAAAGCTTCCGCCGATCAATTGCCTTCATGTGAATTCGTCATTACCTGATGAAACTGGGTGTTTCTTGTGAGTCTCTTTTCACACTGTAGTGAAAGAACTGGCCTTCATTAGTAATGTTGGCCTTAAAATGGTTCCTTAGTAGTAGAATTCTTTATCCTTTGGTCCCAGATGCGTCCTATTAGGGGTCTTGGCCTTTATTGGTACCACATCAGCGGGGTCTCGGGGGAATGGGTCTATGTCGTATTCTACCCTTGGCGGCAGCTTCTCCACTATGACGAAAATTGTCGGTTTTCTCGAGTTTAATTCCTTTCATTGGCATTCATTAGCCTGTTCAAGATTGCCTTTTCTTTCAGCAGCTAACTTCGGAGTCGTCGCTTCCACGAGGATCTGGTGATAGCCCGAGCCTTTCGGAGATGTATCTGTCGCTCGGTTTTAATCTCACGGATGTTCCATCGTCGAGCCAGAGCCCTACAACTTGGGAATCTAGCTTCTCGTTTGGTGTATGCACGCCTAAATGTATATATTTATGACTTTGTATATATTTAATCTTAGTTTGTACATATTTAATTCGGTTTTTTACTATTTGGCTCATTTGATTGCTCAACTTTGACTTTTTTGACTTTTGACTTTTGAAATTGACTTTGACTCGACTCAAGGGAGGGTACCGACTTTCCCCCCGTAAAAATAAAAATAAAAGAAATACTAAGTAAAAGGACTCGGACTTCGAATAAGTGAATTGGGCTCGAAAATCGAGGAAGATATGCACAAATATCGAGGCAATGCATGTAAGTTGGAAAAGGAAACCAAAACAGAGGGGCCTGCGCCATGGCACCAGGCGAGCGCTAGGGCGCCCAACCTGCGCTTAGGCACTCATCCAATACTGTGGCACTCGTCTTCTTCTTATTTATGGCAGCTTCAAGGCTATATATACCCCTCATCCCTTAGGCTTATACGTCTTCATTCTAACCAAAAGTGACGATCTTGAGAGTTTTTTTTTTCAAAAAATTCAAGATCTTAGTGCATTCTTACGATCATGTCTAGGAGTTTTCAAGTTGCTTGTGACGAATGGCTCTCGTTGCTCAACCTGGAGGAGAAAGGGTTGTTGAAGGACTATAAGCTTTCCTCTCTAATCACCTTGAGGTATGCTCAACTCGACATTAATCTTATATACACTGCTATTGGACTTTAGAACATAAACACCCATAGCTTTATATTTTGTTAGAGAAAGGTGACCCCTTTGCATGAGGAATTAGGCGGCATAGCAGGATTGTCTTGTGATGGTTTGCCTTGTCTCTCCACTACTGAAGATTACTTTTGTCCTATTTTTTAGCATTATCTGAGTCTCGATGCATATGTGATGGAAAAGGTAGTCCATGGTAGGAAAATAGACTTGGTTGCCTTGATTGGTTATTTCAAGACTGCTGAAACAGCCCGGAAGAGATATAAGTGGCGAGCTTTGTTGATCTGCATATTCGCAAGATTTCTTTTTGTGAATAGTGAACCCTCGATTGGTTATGCTGCTTTGTTCACCATTATTGAACAATTTGAAGATGGACGGACTCCTATGACACTATGCACAGGGGAGTTATTTCAGACTCTTGATCACCTGAAAAGGGATTCTGAAGCCACCTTGATCGGCTATCTCCTGCTTCTCCAGGTAAGCAATTGAATGTTATGCTATAAATGTTGTGAATTATTTTCTCTTGAATTGTTAGCAATAAATAGGTCATTTAGTGCTAAGTCACATGAGAGATGTAAGGATTATTATTTTGATGAGTAAATTATTCCAAATATATGATAGGTCATGATACATTCGAAATATTTTACATTATATAACACCATTTATACACCTTCATAACCTAGCTAGAGTTGCCATAAACCGAACAAACCTTTCTTGAAGGTTCGTCGAATCGGGTCACATGCATACGCTTAAATTAATTTATTTCATTTTCAAAAATGAAGTTAAAGTGAAACGGAGATGATTAATGAAAATAATAAAATCATTTTAAGCTTACCTTAACCATTATAACTCATCATCGGTTAACCCCTATCGACAACGGTTTTATTTATTTATTTTCAAGCACTCGACTTCCAAGAATTGGACATTGTTGCGATGTGGTACACGATAATCATCAGCAGTTAGGTGGGACCAAAAATAGGTGTCTACAGTTAGCCCCCACTTTGACTGAGTTTGTAGAGACGACTAGCCTCGTAAAACGATATTCAAAGTAATTGGTACCTGCAAAACAAAGGTTAGTTTTACCTTCACCAAGATGATACATCCTCGGAAAGTGCTACCATTATTAAGGATGAAGAAAGTTCTCCTTCAGATGCCGTGTGATCGTATAGGGGGTACTAGAAAAGGTGTGTGCACCGTCCGGTTAGATATGAAGTTTTGGAAAAGGCGTTTGTACCACTCTTTCGTATATAAGGATCCGGGAGAGGTGTCTATACCATCCAAAGATAAATTATTTAAGACTAAGGTTGATCGACTAACAATCCAAACATTTCCACTTTAGACTCAGCTTGGCCGTAGGGAAACGTGATGATGTGATAGAGAGTTTATTTATTGTCTTCTGACATGCTTGTCCTGGTTTGGTTTCAGGGGCACTTTGGTAATATTGATCGGATTCATCTTTCGGGGGGTATTTTGGTAATTTTGACCCGATATATCTTTCAGCGGGCATTTTGGTAATTCTTACCCGATTCGTCTTTCGGGAGTATTTTGGTAATTTTGATGTGGGATGTTGGTAAATGGCGGCGCGGAATGTCGGAGCATGAGAAGAAAATCTCGCTCGAAGTACAAAAACAAAATCCTCAAATTGCAAAGTGGGCCACACAAGGAGTCCCAAAATTCGCCACCTGGGCACCAGGGCGCAGGCTGGGTGCCATAGCGTAGCCCCAGCGCCTAGGCGCTCGCGTGGTGCCCTTTGAATTCTGATTGGCTCTTTTTAATTTGTTGCTTTTGTTTTTGTTGTTTGTTTTTTTTTGTTTGTTGTTGTACTTGTGTCCATGCTTTGTCTCCCTCAAACGTTTTTCTCTTTGCTTTTTTCTTCTTCTTGCTCGAACCAAACCCCAAAAAAAATCCCAACTTCCATTGAAGCTCTTGTGAAGGTTTCAAGCTCGGATTTTAGCGTGGATCTTGCTCACCAAACAATGTAAGCCTTCTTTTTTTCTTTAGCTTATCATTTCGTTGTTTAAATTTTGCACTTTACTTCATTTAGCTCATGAAGTAGTAGTGACCCCAAAATTGGGGTTTCTTGATTTTGCTCACGAATTTCTAAATTGATGCATGCTCCTGCCTCTATGAGTGTAATGGAACCCATAGGAAGTAGTTTGAGCCAAAACAAAGAGATTTAAGTGAATACTCAACTTGTTAATTTAGGGTTTTTAGTAGTGTAGTGATGGGCATGATTCTGAGTGGATGAATAAGTGAAAATTGCTTGATTGTATTGAATTGTTGATAGAAATGCAGTTTTGACTTGAAAATGGCATGAGTTGAGTTATTGTGAAATTTTCTGAAACTTAGCTCATATAGTTCATATGAACTTGAAATGAACCAATGTAGTGAATTTTGTGTAGTTTGCCTCTCTTGATGAATGAACTTGACTTCTACATATAAATGGCGACGACAAACGGAGAATGGCTCAAAGTAGCAACAATTCGTAGACTCTTGAAGCTAATTTCAGCAAAATGATTACTAACTCGCATAGGTGATATATGTTAGGTGATTCCCTTTTAGTCATGATAAACTTAACTCAATTTGATCTTCATGAGTTTGATGATAATTTTACATGTCATTTGAAACAAAACCATGTTTGAAATTGTCTTGTAATGAATTGAGGCTCACACCACTAACTTTAGTTCAAAATTAGTTTCTCTAAGCTTCTAGATGCTTTTGGATAATGCTCTTGTTATTAAAAGCAATTGTAGATATGCATGTTTGCTCATATTAGCCCCCTTTTTTCCCAACTCTGATATGATAATATTGTTGGCAAATGTGGCTGAAAATGTGTGAAATGTTGGTTTGTTGGATGTTGCTGAGACTTTGAGTCTTCCACAGTTCATTGCAGGTGGCTGGACAACCATAACTCATGGTTTACTTATGGGAAATGTCCATTTACAGTCATTATGCTGCCGAAATTTCTGCTCAAAATTCATATACTTTGTAGGTGTAGTTCAGACGATGACATTGTGGAGGTGGAGGACGTGCGCCAGGTATCCTCCAAGAGGTCCAGACTATGGGGTCCTGGGGATTGGCAGCCCAGAATGTTGGCCTTTGATAGGGCTCAACATATTTCTGACTTTCCCCTCTCGGGTCCTGTGAGTGACTAACTCTTTTACTTTCTCTTTTTTTTTTTTTACTTTTCTCTTTTTTCGTGTTTAATCTTCAAATTTTCCTTTTCCTTTTGCAGGACAACCACCATCTAAGGGGGTTTGGCTCGATTACTTCATTCTTGGAGGGGCTTACTTTACTTCGAGGGCAGCGTGATCCCGATCTTCTCCGCATGCTCTCAGGATGTGGATCTGATTACTTCAAATAGGGCCTTCAGGCCCTCGAGAGCGTGAAAAGCTCTCGAGTATTTGTTTTCTGTCTCTTGGAGTGGTGGTGGGATATAAAGCGTCCGCTGATCCAGTCCCTTCATGTGAATTCGTCATAACCTGAAGAAATCGGGTGTTTTTTTTAGTCTCTTTCACACTGTAGTGAATGAAATGGCCTTCATCTGTAATGTTGGCCTTAAAATGGTTACTTAGTAGTTGAACCCTTTATCCTTTGGTCCTAGATGCGTCCTATTAGGGGTCTCTACCTTTATTGGTACAACATCAGAGAGGTCTCGGGGGGAAAGGGTTCATGTCGTATTCTACCCTTGGCGACATCTTCTCCACTATGACGCAAATTGTTGGTTTTCTGGAGTTTAATTCCTTTCATTGGCATTCGTTAGCCTGTTCGAGATCGCCCTTTCTTTCAGCAGCTGACTTCAGAGTCATTGCTTCCACGAGGATCTGATGATACCCCAAGCCTTTTAGAGATGTACCTGTCGCTCAGTTTTACTCCCACGGATGTTCCATCGACAAGTAATGGCCAAACAACTTAGGAATCTAGCTTTTCGTTTGGTGTATGCATGCCTAAATGTATATATTTATGACTTTGTAAATATTTAATCTTAGGTTTGTACATATTTGAATTAGTTTTTTTATTTGAATCATTTGATTGCTCAACTTTGACTTTTTTGACTTTTGATTTTTGAAATTGACTTTGACATTGACTTTGATTATCGGTAGCCTTGAATTTTAGGAGTTCAGTAATAGAGAACTTTTCCGGCAAAGTATTGATCAGTTGTGATCGAGGTATGGAGGATCAAAGTAAGAGTCTTTATCGGTGACTCTTCTAGCTACCTTTTTCGTATCCTGGATAGTGTGTCTTTCATTTTTGAGATCTTTCATCTCAACTTTCATTACTCTAAAAGCTTGGGTCAATTGGGCCAAGTTGGGAGCCATTTCATTGATCTGTTTGTAAGGTCTTGATCACCCATTGTTGAGTTGGATTGTGCCGTCTCTTGTTGAACTTGAATGTAAACCGAAGTGTCTTTTCGAACTAGCCTCGTGCTTTGCTTCCTATTCCAAAGAAGAATTGTTGACCTGGTTCGTGCACGACTTATCCTGCGATATTCGACTTTTAGAATTTTCACTTATTTCAATTTAATGACTTAACCTTTAAGACATATGCAAGACCTATCATGCATGGTTGCTTACTAACTCTACATGAATGCATGATGCATAGTATTTCATCATCCCTTGATATTTTGTTATATAATTTTTTTTATTAAGGGGAAGATGAAGATACTTTAACCAAGAGGAATGAAATGCAACCTATGGGGATCTATATGAAACTTTTAGTCAATGCAATAAGCAAGCATGGTCTATGTGTGACTCTCTAGGCAAAAATGGTCATGAGAAAGCTAGACTCCCGAGAATAACATTCATACAAGCATAACACATACGATAATGTAGCACATCGCACATAACACACCTATGCATGAGGTCAAGTCCAACTCTAGCCAAGGTTCTAAGAGGCAATTAGAAGTAAGGCTTAAGGTGTCCAAAAGGTACCATGAATAGGGTGTGTCCAAAATATCCACACCACAACTTAGTGGTGATCCAAGTGGGACATCCATTATGAATCACATAGGTCATATGATTCACACACCATTGTTGGTATGGATTTCGATTAAGGAGTGGCCTTAGGTAGGTCACCTAACCATCCATAAAAGAAGTCCCCCAAGGTTGTCTCAAGTATAGAACATACTTTATGAGACATGAATTCTAAAGAAAAACCTTCACATGGGAATTGTATGCATTATGCCTAGCAAACATTATTCAATATTATAATTATGAAAATTCGAAATTTTTTTGAGTTTCGTGCACTCTCCTTATAAATTAAAGGAATTTCCCCAAAAGAGTTGCCAAACTGTGGACCCAAGGCTTAAGGGGCCCACATGCCCTTTTTACAGACATTGAATGTCTTTAGTTTGTTGCGTAGTGAGAGTATGCTAGGCTTAGGATGTGAGTCTAGAAGCTCAAAACCCAAGTATAGAAGTGGCCACTGTGCTGTTTTTGGGAGCTCACGGAACCTCATTAGTTCTAGCCAGAAGGCAATTCTACAACCAAGGATAAGTTCTCATACCTGGATTCGGGGACGGGGGTAAGGACAAAGTAGGTCACAATGTCCCCGCCCCGTGTATAGCGGCCTCTACTTGTTCCCATATGTAAGTTCATAATCATAATATCAAATTACAGCATACATATTTCCTGTTTAGACGTAAAACACATAGAAACAAAACTAGGTGGGTTTTTTCTATTAATGCACACATAATTTCCAATTTAAACATGCATGGGTGATTGCTTTACAATTTAACCAATTTTAATCTTTATTTTAGTTAGAAAATGCTTTTAAGTCTTATTAAACTAAACATGAAATTTAAGTGATTTTAAAGCAATAAACATTTAGCATGGAATCACATAAAACCTAAAACAATGTTTCTACTCAAGGTTAGTTTTAATTAAAAGTCAATTTATTAATTAATCAATGTTTCATGAATTATATTAAAACATGTCAAATTTCTAATAAAGAATTTAAATCACATAAATACACAAAACTAACTATTTTGAAGAATTCAAGATGATAATTTTGATGATGTTGGCCTTATTCAAAGTATCTTTCGTGCAATCGTCAAAACAACTTTCTTAGATTTCAGACCTTGAAGAACTTGATTAATGATAATAATATTAATAATAACGTGTTAAGGGTTTGTAGTAATGTTTTGATGTGATTAAGGTTAGCTACAAAGGGTTTATAGGAGAAAGAAGAGGAAAGAAATGTTTTTTGAGGTGAGACAAGAAAATCGAGAGAGAGAATTAGGGTTCAAATTGTGAGTTGCTTCAAATGCCGAAACAGGATTGGGTATAAAAGGGGAGCAGCTGATGTCATCGAGCGCCATAGCGCTAGTCGATTGCCGCAGCACCCAGGGACGAGTACCATCGCTCGAGGTGAGTGTCAGGTCGGTCGAGCTTGGGTGTCAGCGCGCTGCTTGGGCACTTGGTCACTCGCCCGGCGCCAAGGCGCTCAAGACCTGCTTCCATGGATTTTTATGCGGTGAATCTCCGAAACTTCCATTCTTCTTATATTCGTTTCCATATTTCGAAATATTAAGAAATATCACGAAATTAACTTCCATAACCCAACTTATTCACTTCCATAACCTAAAGTTACCATATTCTGAACAAGCCTTTCTACAAGGTTTGTCGAATCTGGTCACATTCATAAGCTTAAATTATTTTGTACGTTTTCGAAAATAAAATTAATGAAAAAAAACTTATATGAAAATAAAATAAAATGAAAGTAAAAATGAACAAAATGAAAAATGAAATATAAGAAAATAAAATGAAAATTAGAAAATTAATTTAAGCGCATTTCAACCATCGTAATTCATCATCGGTTAGTCGTTTCCGACGATGGCTTTATTTATTTATTTACTTATTTATTTATTTTCAACCAATCAACTTTAAAAAATAGGACATGTTTGCGATGTGGTACACGTTAATCATCGGCCGTTGATGTGAATTTTAATCCCTTAACAGGAATTAGAGCTCACAATGTTGAAAACGTTCGTTGGGCAAGGATTTAAGCTCGAAAATTTTGTGTTTAGTTGATAGAAAGTCACGCAATTCTCACACAATTCTCTCTTAATTAGATAGATTTGTTTTGTTTTAGCTCAATGAAATAACAAGGATAGATAAACACTCTTGATCACAACCAAGTGTGGTCGAATTTCGCAATCGCAAAAGTGAAAACTCTAAGAGAAACACCCATAAAGCAACGCTTTAATTTTTCTCAAAATTCAACTCTATATTTTTATTAACAAACTAAAGGGTATTTGTAGGACTAAGTTTGGAACAATTTTCCAACTCATAGTCAAATAATATCCTAAACAAAAAACAAAATATAAATCCTAAGCTAAACTCATGTGAAAAATAGCCCATTTGTTCTAAACAAATCCGCCACATCACCACCACATCACCAATCTCTATCCACTTGCACTATTAAATCTATATCCGAACAACTTGCCTAAAATTTAATCCTAACAAACTACCTAAAAAACTTATAAACAAGATAGTCATCATAAAATACATCAAAAATCACGAAAATATATTGTCACCCAAATCCTATGAAAATCGTCAAAAATCTCGCCATACATCCATGATCGTTTTTTGTGCAATCTTCAAAACCTTTTCAAGATTTAATCTTTAAATAAATAAACCTTCAAGAAATGAACCTCCATGCACTTTTAGATGAAAATGATGATAAAAAAGAAATGAAGACTAAAATAAAACTAAAATGAAAAGTGCCTGAAATGCAAATACCCTAGAAAATGTAATGGAAAAAACTCATAGGCAAAACCACCAATAATCCTGATGTGAATGGCAGCCTTATATTCACATCAGCCATTGGGTGGGACCAAATATATGTATAATGTGAGCAAATTTGGTTATGTTGAAGTTCAGAGTGAAAAAGGTGAAGTATTCAAGGTCAACGGTCAATAATTGAAGTTCTATTATGAAGGTGATGCAATTGGATTGGTGGAAATCATCCAACTCGATGACCTCAAAGCACATCAGTCACTCCTCCGGGTATGGTCAACCTAATAACCTTAAAAGAGCGCTTCTCGGGAGGCATCCCGAGTGTTCTATCCCTTTTCATCTCGTTTTTACGTGCTTTTAGTTGTTTTTATGTGTTTTCGGTGTGTTTATGTGTTTTAGTCTAGTTTAGTTTATTTATTAGTTTAATTTTTGAAACCTAGCTAAGGGCCAAATTCATGCTTTAGACTAAGTGGGGTAGTTAATAGAGATTGAGGAGGGAATCATGTTTAATTAGCATTAATAATAATATAATTAATTATTTTAGCTTAATTAAGGAAAAATACAAAAAAAAAAGAATACAAAAAGGGTCCACCAGGTAGTCATGCGGGCGAAGAGACCAAATCCCCCTTTCCTCATGCGCCCGCATTTTAGATCAGAAGGCTCAGGTTTTCACGGAAAATGCTCCTGCTCCCGCAGCCCTTAAAGGGCATTTGAACCTTGCGCCCGCAGTCCCCTTCCTCCCACGTATGTCAATTATTTTTCTTCTTTTCTCGCGTTGGCCCCGGTGTTAGTCCGTCCTTCTTCGTTTTTTTTTTCCTTCTTTTTGTTTATTATTACTATTGTTATTATTATTATTATTACTATTATTATTATTATTATTATTATTATTATTATTATTATTATTATTATTATTATTATTATTATTATTATTATTATTATTATTATTATTATTATTATTATAAATCTCTTATTTTTCTCCCCACTCTCTCACCTAATCTCTATCTTCCTATCTCCTACTTCTTCAACCTCTCAACTCTCACCATTAAAACCCTAAAAACCTCAACCCCTATCACTCATATCTCACTCATTACTACTCCAAATCATCCCAAATATTGACATAACACTCCTCTCATCATCTTAAACATCTTCCAATGTTAGAATTTGCAAAAAAAAAATAATAATAAAAAAAATAATAAAAATATAAAAAAAATCATATTCGCCAGCACTTAGGTGCGAAAATTTTGAAGCTTTGTTGGATTTGATTTGCGGTGATTTTCCTCAAATTTGTTGCAAATTTTTTTTTCTTTTCCATCTCCTAAGCTATAAGTCTCATTTTACCCATGTTTCATTGTTTTTTTATGAAGTTCTTATGATTTTAAATTTTATGGGTATAATTATTACAATTAATTTTGTGATTATAAACTTGATTTGTGTTCTATATGGATGGTTCTTAATTGTTTTTAAGCGTCAATTTCATGTATAGAATTGCAAATAGTGATTAATTTGAAGCTTTAGATTTTACGATTATGATGGATTTTGGGATGAATTTTGTTACTAATGATGTGTAACACCCTAAAATTTCCTAACTTTCCCCCTTTAGATTTTCCGGAAATATAATATAAATATAATAGAGAACAATAATAAATAATCATAAATATAATCCCTACTTAACTAGGAAAAACCAAAGTATTAGCACCATCGTGATAACGGCTAAGGCTTTTATCAAAGTATTTGGCAAGTTCATTTTATATTCATCATTTGCCCACATTTCATATTGGTTTTTGGCTCTAATAAGGCTCTTTAGAGCCTATTCTACTAACTTTAGTTGCCTTTAGTGTTGTTGCTTTGCTTTGACGTTTATTGCAGGAATTGATGCTTTTGTATCGCTTTTCGTTGTATCCCGAGCATTTGGCAAGTTAGTAAGAGTCTTGACTACTTGGAGAAGCTATAAGGAAGCTAGGACATAACTTAGAAGCCCCGGGGAAGCATAAAAGTCGATTTTTAAAAGTTACGAGCGAAGCTGGAAGCCCGAAGGCTCCCGATCAGTCCGCTCGGTCTAAGTGCACTGTGCCCGGTTCGGGTGCATCACGCCCGGCCGGCTGGGCACAGTGATTTTTACGTGTTTTGGCTCGTTTTTCACCAAACTTCGACTTAGTACTTAATGTAATTTTCCATAGGTTGCTTGTATACAACTGAATTGTGCGCAAATTTAGTTGTAATTTTGGTAATTGTCGAAGTCTAAGTTCGAGAGAATTAGTGAGCCCTAATTTGACAATAATTGTGAGATTAAACGTTCTTTGTTAGTGAATCCATTAATTTTTCCTGGTGACCCGAATAATGCTAGACCTTAAACATTAGTTTTAATCACCGTCATTTTCCATAGTTAATTAGTAGTTAATCAGTAATCAATTAGTTAATCAATAATTCTCAACCAAGGCCCTTTACACAGTTTAAGCTTTTTAGAACTAATAGAGTTCAATTGCTTCCCAGAGGATTCGATCCCTACTTCCCTAGCTACATTAGTTACAGTTGTCCTGGTATTTCTAATAGTCGTGCGATAGCCTCATCAAATTTTGGCGCCGTTGCCGGGGAGGCAATTTTTAATTCTGTTAGTCGGGTTTTTACTGTTTTCTTTTTATTTTTCTAAGTCTCAAAGAACTATTCGGTTTATGCAAAACGACCACGAGCGTGATATTTTCATTTTCCCATAGCCCGAGCAAGTATTTATGAAGCGGTTGAAACGTAGTAGACGCCAAATATTTCTCCCCCGATCTATGGAGGAGACTGTTTCTGATCTGTCTCAGTTTTTCGAGTTCACTTTCAACCCTTTGTTTGAAGGGTATTTAGAGGTCAAGATGGCTGCCGAAGAAAAAGGACAGGGTAGAGGACCGCCACTTCCACCGCCGCCGTCGCCACCACCTGCGGCCCGTTCATCGAGAGACTATTCCTTGCCTTGTACGAAGTCTATGGCTGGGGGTTATTTAGTACTTGATACCGATGCTGCTAATTTTGAACTGAAACCGGCTCTTGTGAATATGGTTGAACGAAATCAATTTTCAGGTACATTGAAGGAGGATCCAAGCTTACACTTGCAAAATTTCCTCCAATATTGTGATACTATCAAGAACCAAAATATGTCTAAGGACTACATCAGGAGGAGAATGTTCCCATTTTCGTTGAAGGATAAAGCTAGAACCTGGTTGAATGATCTTAATATGGCTACAATTACTTGTTGGGAGGACTTGGCTCTTGCTTTTAAGAGGAAGTACTACCCTCCACAGAGAATTGCTTTATTGAGAAGCCAAATTACTAATTTCAATCAGGAGACAGATGAGTCACTTTTTGATTCTTAGGATTGGTTCAAGGATCTATTGAGAATGTGTCCTCATCGTGGGCTTGAGAAGTGGTTTTTGGTTCAATCATTCTACAATGGTTGGGTAATGAGAGTAGAGCTTTGTTGGATTTTGCTGCTAATGGTCGATTCATGAACCAAGAGGTCAATGCTGCATATGAATTGATTGATGAAATTGCTACTCATAACTCAAAGTTGGGTAACCTTGGAGGACACTCGAAGAAGGTTGGAAAACATGTTGTTGATGACAAGTATAAGAGTTTGGCGTCACAGATCAATGCTATAAGCCAGAAGATTGATAAGATTGGCACTTCCTCTCCTCCATCGATGTCTGTAGCTGCTATGTCTTCCCATTCTCGAGGCAATGATCCCTTCTGCGATACATGTGGATCATTTGGTCACAATTCTCAATCATATCATAGTCCTATAGAGCAAGTGTATGCTTTCCAAGCCTACAAGAACAATCCATTCTCCAACACTTACAATCCAGGCTACAAGGATAATCCATATTTCTCTTATAGAAGCACCAATGTTCAGAATCCACTGCCTATGCCACAGATACAACAACCACAACAGCAGCAGCAAATGTAGAGGTTCCAGCCTCAAGGTCCATCACAGCCACCTGGGTTCACTAGACCACCACTCAACCCAGGACCACCACATCACACTAGTGAGTTAGTAGATTTGAAGAATATAATGTCACAGATGCAGAAAAGTATAGAGGCCATGAAAACTCACAACAAGCACTTGGAGACTCAGATAGCTTAGATTGCTCAATCAATTGCTCAAAGGCAACTAGGCAACCTTCCATCACAACCTACACCTCCAGTATCACAAGCTCCGCAGAATTCCCCGAGGGACCATGTCAATGCCATTACTTTGCGGAATGGAACTGCTTATGAGGGTCCGAAAATGCCTACTAATGATGCTACTTCTGATGTTGCAATTGGATCTAAGAAGACCAATGTTTTGATGATTAAAGACTTAGAGGTAGAAACATTTCCAGAGAAGGAGGCCGAAGCACCTAAGGAGAAGGTAGATGACACATCGATTGATACGATCCCGAGGCTACAGGTTATGTTGCCCTTTCCGAACAGGGTGACCAGGAGTAAGAATGATGATCATTTCAGTAAATTTTTAGGTATTGTTAAGAAGTTGCAAGTTGTAGTTCCTTTTACTGATTTGATAACTCAAATTCCTACTTACACTAAGTTTTTGAAAGACATTTTGAGCAGGAAATGCGAGTTGAATGTGGTGGAGACCGTAGCACTTAGGGAGGAGTGCAGTGCTATATTCCAAAACAAGTCTCCACCCAAACTGAAGGACGCGGTAAAATTTTCTATTCCTTGTAGCATTGGCCCACTGTTTATTGATAAAGCTTTATGTGATTTAGGGGCTAGTGTTAGTGTCATGCCTTTGTCTATTTGCAAAAAGCTTGATATGGGTGCTTTGAAGGTCACTAAAACTACTTTGCAGAGGGCATATAGGACAGTAAAGTACCCTAAAGGTATTTTAGAGGATGTCCTGTTGAGAGTTAGGAAATTATTTATTCCTATAGATTTTGTTGTGTTGGATATGGATGAGGATGCTCATATTCTGATTATACTTGGTAGACCATTTTTACACACCGCAGGTGTTGTTATTGATGTCAAAAATGGTAGTTTGACTCTTTCTGTAGGGGATGATAACGTCACATTTAACCTTAATGCTGCTTTTAAGAATCATATGATGAAACAGTCATGCTATGCTATCGATGTCATTAATGAGATTGTTATTGATGATATGCCTCGATCCACTACAAAGGATCTCCTGGAGACCGTTGTTTGTGACGATGTTTGTACAGGTGAAGGTACAGCTGATGCCGATAGTTTGGTCCAGGATCTTACTGGTAAGGAATTAAATCCGGACGAGAGCCGGAAATTTGTTGAGCTACCACAAGAGGTTTGTTCAGCCAAGGAGGTCACCCCTCCCCTCTATCTAGAAATATGCTTTTCTAGATGATTAGGTGTTGTATTCGTTCATTGTTAGTGCTTCTCTTACTGATAGTCAACTTGATAAGCTTTTGTCTGTGCTAAAGTCTCATAAGAAGGCTATTGGTTATACTATTGATGATTTGACTGGTACTAATCCTGATTTTTGCATGCATAGAATTCATTTAAAGGAGGGTCATAAGCCTTGTATACAGGGTCAACGTCGTTTGAATCCTAACATGCAGGAGGTGGTGAAGAAAGAAGTTCTTAAACTTCTAGATGTAGGTATCATCTACTCGGAGCCTGATTCCCAGTGGGTAAGTCCCGTGCAGGTAGTCCCTAAGAAGGGGGGAACAACTGTTGTTCGTAATGATAAGAATGAATTGATTCCTACTAGATTTGTTACAGGATGGAGAATGTGTATTGATTATAGAAATTTGAATGTTGCGACTAAAAACGATCACTTCCCCCTCCCTTTTATTGACCAAATGTTGGAACGGTTAGCTAAGAATAAGTACTTCTGTTACCTTGATGGATATTCAGGTTTCTTTCAGATTCCCTTCCATCCAGATGATAGAGAGAAAACCACCTTTACATGTCCTTATGCCACTTTTGCTTATCGTAGAATGCTTTTTGGTTTATGTGATGCACCAGCTACTTTCCAACGTTGCATGATGAGCATCTTTTCTCAGTTCATATAGTCTATTATGGAAGTCTTCATGGATGATTTTAGTGTCTACGGTACTGATTTTGAATCCTATTTGACTAACTTGACTAAAGTTCTCGAAAGATGTGAGCAGGTGAATTTGGTCTTAAATTGGAAGAAATGCCATTTCATGGTAAATGAAGGGGTGTTATTAGGACTTTTGGTGTACGAGCGGGGTATTGAAGTGGGTAAGGCGAAAAGACAGGTAATTGAGCAATTGCCACCTCCGGTGAATGTTAAAGGGGTAAGAAGTTTTTTAGGTCATGCTGGCTTCTATCGCAGGTTTATTAAGGATTTTTCTAAAATTGAGAAACCACTAACCAATTCCTTTTGAAAGATACTGAGTTTAAGTTCACTGATGAATGTCTTGAGTCCTTTAATATGATCAAAAATGCATTAATATCGGCACCTATCATACAATCTTCCGATTGGAATTTACCTTTTGAAATAATGTGTGATGATAGTGACTTTGCAATTGGTGTAATTTTAGGTCAAAGGAGGGATAAGGTCCTACATGCTATCTACTATGCTAGTAAGACCTTGGATGAAGCTCAAGTCAACTATGCCACCACGGAAAAGGAGTTGCTTGCTATTGTTTATGCATTAGATAAATTTCGTGCTTACCTTGTAGGTTCGAATGTTATTGTTTACACTGACCATGCAGCTCTTAAGTATCTACATGGGAAGAAGGAAGCCAAACAAAGGCTTATTCGATGGATTTTGTTGCTCCAAGAATTCGATTTCGAGATTCGTGATAAGAAGGGAGCAGAGAATGTGTTAGCTGACCACTTATCGAGGATACGGTATGATGATGGGGAGATCTCTACCTCTATCGAAGATTCTTTTCCTGATGAACATATGTTTGCAGTTTGTGTAAATTCTCCTTGGTTTGTTGACTTTGGTAATTATGTTGTTGGAGGTGTCTTACCCTCTAATTTGACGTACCAGCAGAAAAAGAAGTTTTTGCATGATGTTAAGCGATACTTTTGGGATGATCCTAACTTGTTTCGTGAGTGTGCATATGGTTTATACAGGAAGTGTGTTCCGGAATTGGAAGTCTATGGTGTACTTCACCATTTCCATTCATCACCGAATGGAGGTCACGCTGGACCTTCTAAGACGATGTTCAAGGTCCTCGAATTGGATTTTTATTGGCCCACTATTCTACAAGATGCCAGAGCTTTCATTATGTCTTATTATTCGTGCCAACAAATAGGTATTATCTCACAAAGGCACGAAACGCCTCAAACAGGTATCTTGGAAGTTGAGATTTTTGATGTATGGGGCATTCATTATATGGGACCCTTCCCATCCTCTAATGGAAACCGTTTCATATTAGTTGTTGTGAATTATGTTTCTAAATGGGTGGAAGCTCTTCCTACCCCCTATTGCGATTCTAACACCATGTTGAGGTTGTTTAAGCAGGTCATCTTTCTTAGGTTCGGAGTCCCTAGAGCTATCATCAGTGACGGGGGAAAGTATTTCCATGAGAAGAGGTTAGATAAGCTGCTGGAGAAGTACGATGTCCAACATAGAACGGGATTGGCATATCAACCACAGACAAACGGCCAAGTTGAGGTTTCTAATAGAGAAATCAAAGCTATCCTAGAAAAGACGGTTCCAAAATCGAGGAAGGACTGGACCAACAAGCTCTATGTTTCTCTATGGGCGTACCGGACGGCTTTCAAAACTCCAATCAGTACTTCACTATTCCGGTTGATTTATGGTAAAGCGTGTCATCATCCGGTTGAGGTAGAGTACAAGGCATATTGGGCAGTAAAAGAGTTAAACATGGATGCTAAGCTTGTGGGAGAAAAGCGACTTCTTCAATTGAATGAGCTCGATGAATTCCATTTAGCTGCATATGATAGTGCCAAAATCTATAAAGAGAAGACTAAGAGGTGGCACGATAAGTGAACCATGAGAAGAGAGTTTCAAGTTGGTGACCAGGTACTTCTATTCAACTCTCGGCTCAGATTATTTCCTAGAAAGCTGAAATCTAGGGGAGCGATCCTTTTACGGTTACTATGGTCCACGAATTCGGGTTCGTTGAGGTTCAAAATGATAAAGGTGAAAAGTTTAAGGTCAACGGACAACGATTGAAGCTCTACTATGAAGGCGATGCGGTTGGATTAATGGAAGAGGTGCATTTCCACAATTTCGACTCCTATTGAGCACTCCGGATCACGGTTAAGCTAATGACCTTAAAGAAGCGCTTTGCGGGAGGCAACCCGTAGGTAGTTTAGTTATTTTTCATACTTTAGTTTCATCTTTTTCTTAGTTTATTAGTGAGTGAGTATGAGGGACTAACGATTTTTGTGAAGTGTTAGCGATTTTATAGGTCTAAGGAGCATTTTGGAGGAAGCAAGTAGCAAAACACCCCCAAAGTACAATGTGCGCGACCACTCGGGCCTATTTCACTCGAATCGGGCGAGGTGAATTTCAACCGGGCGCACATCACGATTTGGGGGACTTACTAAATTTTTCAAGTTGCAAAAAGAGCCTTCAATATGCCCGGCCAGTCGCGCACAATGCAACCTAGTCGGGCGCAATGCACCTCGGCCGGGCACGCAACACGATTTTGACCACTTAGAAAAAAAATTTCCCTCCTTGTCACCACAGCCGGCTACCTGGGCACAATGCAGCCCAGCTGGGCACATTACACCCGAGCCGGGCCTGCTGCACGCCCCCCTTACCTTTTTCTTTCCCTTCTCACGACATTCTCTCTCTCTCATCCTCACTTTTCCTTCTTCTTCTTCCTTATACTTTCTCTCACTACTCAATTCTCTCAAACAAAATCCCCAATTCCACCATTAAAACCACCTTCACTCAAACTTTACTTTCTCATATCTCACTCATCTCTTCATCAAATCATCTCAAATTTTCAACATTCTTCTCTATTTTTCTTCCTCTTTCACCCTCTCACCATTAAAATAACAAAAACCCACAAAATCATCATCACCCACGAAACACTAACTTTCACAAAAATCAACCAAATTCAAACTAATGGGTCCTAAGAGGTCAAGAGCACAACCAAGTGGCACTTGAAGGAGGAGGAACAACGAGATTCCACGAGACCCCAATTTCCCCGATGTAAGTTTTGCTTCACTTGAACAACGTGAGAAATTTATGAAGCCTAAAAATCGTCCTATTGTTCCAACTAGATTTTTAAATCATACTTTATTGCACACACTTGGAATTCTTGATGAAACTAGAGATTGTTTGAAAAATATGGGTATGCAATTTTTCTTTAACTTGAATGTTGCTACTTATGCGAATATAACTTATGAGTTTATGTCAAGTTTTAGAGTTGATAGGCCGCACCCTCATAGACTTGCTCAGGGAGTTGCTTTCCGTTTATTTGGAGTTGATCGATATGAGTCTTTGGTAGATTTTGGTTTGATTTTTGATATAGCTGGACTTGGTTGGAAGAATGCCCCTTCCGAATTTAGTGATGTTGACCTTTGGAATGCCTTAACAGGGCAAGAGACAGTTAGTTGGCAACACCATTCCTCCAACTTAATTCACCAACCCTCACCCCATATTGTTCATAGGTTGCTAGATTGGACTATCTTTGGCCGACATGAGGTCCATACAGTTACTACTAGGGAGGTTATTTTGTTAGGTCAGCACTTCTTACATAGTACTTGCTCCTACCGCATCCTTATTCCCCACTTCTTTGTTGTTCACTTGTAAACACAATGCAATACCTTTGCTGGGGTAGATCGGAATGGTAGGCCAACAGTCAACAACATTGCTTTTGGAGGGTTAATTACTTTGATAGCCCGGCATTACTGGGTTGATTTTGCTGCTCACCGTTAGCCAGTGCCTGGTAGTAGATATCTAGACTTAAATTACTTTAGTGCTTGTGATTTGATCAGTGCCATTGAGGGCCCTGGGATTACATGGTTTGTCAGGTCAGGTGAGAAGGCTTATTTCGACTTGCCTGACCCAGCTATTACACGGATCACTTTCAATCCGGCGACTTGGCTCTTACCACTTGTTTACTCTCATGACGCCCCCGCTACTAGTCAGCGGGCTTACATTCGTCATGGGTCGAATCGTCCCTCTTCCTCCCAGCCATTGGAGCAGCATCCGGCTGATGTACCTCCTCAAGGGGGCGACACTGATGGGTCTTGGAGATATGCCATGGGTCAGTTGCAGAGTCAGCTTGATAATTTCTAGATACAGCAGCAGCAATTGATCCAGCGATTTGACACCTTCCAGCAGGATCACACTTGTGCCATGTATCCTATTTATGATTATTTTGTGTGTTCTGGTTCTGTGCCCTCAGTTGGTCCCCACCCTTCCTTGTATACTTTCAACCTAGGAGAGGGATCCAGTAGAGGAGCTGCTGCTGATACAGGTGCTGGTGATGGTGGTGGTGATGGTGATTGTGATGATGATGATGATGATGATGATGATGATGGTCCTGACATAAATGAGTTCATGGAGAGCTCTGATTGAGGAGCAGCTGGCTCCTTTTTACTTCCTTCAGCATGAGGACATTATTGAGTCCGACTTGGGGGAGGTACATTTATTGCTTTCTTGGTACAGTGTAGTTTTATTGTTTTCTTAGGATAGTCATATGGTTTGTACTACTTCTTAGAAGTGGGAATTTATATATGACAAAAAAAATTATACTGCTTTCATAGTTTAGTTTTTTGCTTTACTTTTAGTAGTTAGTAGTTGAATTGTATGGATTGATTGAAATTTTTGATTACTGAGCATTGATGTAAACTTTATGAATAATGACTTCCCTTTGCCCCGCATTTTATTTTAAAATGTTTTTGATTGATTTGGCCATGTGATGAGTTATGTTTCGGGCATTGCCAACTTGGACTTGAACTTGACTTAGCTTGAAACAGTTTCTTATCATGCCATTGTAGCCATGTGTAGAGTAGGGGCTTGAACTGTGTTAACGGGAGGATTTGAGCCACATACAATATTATAAGCTTATTTCTTGTGTGCTTAGTTCCTAGTGCTTGTATGATCCGTGTTTTGCCTTTTGACTCTAGTAGCTTGGCTTTGGTGTGTTACATCTCGCGAATGATAAAAGGCATTCATTTCTTTTAGGAGCTTTCAGATTTTAGGCATTCCTTCACAAATTTTCCCTTGGTCCTTATTTTGAGCTTTTTACCCTTCATTTGCATTTTAGCCATATTATTACAACCCTTTTTGGCCTTGTTTTATTGATATATGCCTAAGCTTGGCTTGGGGGAGTTGTGGAGTTGTTTTGTTGATGTTTTGCATTTGTTGGAGGTTTTGAAGGATCAGAAAATAATGGAATGTTGGTTGCTGTTAATATCTAATAATAGGTCTCACATTAAAGCTCTGCATACCAATGTCTAAGCTAGTTTTTAATGAAGAATTGAAATGTTATATTTTATAATTGGCCAAGTTATGTATGTGTGATGATTTTGTCTTTATCATTAAGAGTCGTGAACCTAAGTTTGAGAAACAAAATTTTTTTGAAAGTTGAAAGAAATGAAAAGAAAAGAGAAAAATTGAAAAACAAATGTTGAAAAAGAAAGAGCTTGTGATTTTTGGAGTTGTTGAGGTATAAAGTTGTATGGCGTGATATGATTCTATAAGAAATCGGTGTGATGTTGAAGATGAATGTCGAGACGTTGATTATGTTCTTTGATTGTTTCATGCGTCTAACGCGCATTTAGCACCAAATTATCCCAAATTTTATCCTACCTATCACCCTAGCCACGTTACAGGCTTATAAAGACCTTTTTGATCGGCATGTACATGTTTTTAGTTCTTGTGAAATGAGTCAATTGCCAAAGCTAGTGAGTATTACTTGCATTTCAAGTCGACTTCTGCATTAGGATTGAGTGACTACCCTTAAACATGTGCATGAGGTATGAGATGTGGGTTTGGGTTCTAAAATTTTACATTCAAATACTTTTCACATTTGCATTCTTTCTTGGGATTAAGGGTGAGCTTCATTGTTTATGCTCAATTATATGTGTGGAGTGACACCGAGTGTGCTACTCCAGTTATCGAATTCTATTTCTTACATTGTTGGCCTATTGATTTTCATTTAAGTGGATGGCGGTCAAGGAATTTTGATGGGTTGGATGAGGAACTTACATGCTCAGAATTGCTTAAGTTGATTTGTTTTTCAAAGTTTAAGGGGTGAAGTCGTTGTTTGTTTAGTGGTTTGCTTGAGGACAAGCAAAGGCTTGGCTTGGGAGATTTTGATATGTTCATTTTATATTCATCATTTGCCCCCATTTCATATTGGTTTTTGGCTCTAATAAGGCTCTTTTGAGCTTATTCTACTAACTTCGGTTGCTTTTAGTGTTGTTGCTTTGCTTTGACGTTTATTGCAGGAATTGATGCTTTTGTATCGGTTTTCGGTGTATCCCTAGCATTTGGCAAGTTAGTAAGAGTATTGACCACTTGGAGAAGCTATATATCATATACGCCCAAATGAAAAATCTAATTAAGGTCGGGTGTGTTCTTCTTCATGTCATTTTTTCACCAATAAGCTCTAATCTAGCTAGCTAGAACTGGTCAAGTGTAGCTTGGCTCGCTCTTTGCGGGTTTTGAGCACCCCTTTTCCAATCAAAATTTGGGCCCGACCCAGCTCACTTTCCCGACCACTTTGTATAGCTCTAAGAAGGTATTACTTATGTCACATATAGTGATGGAATTCCAGCGCATTTAAAATATAAAAGAGCACAACGTCTTGTACTCCAACTAGATGTCATAGATCATTGTTCCATACGACTCCCCTAAATGTTCATACTCAAGGTTTATACGCTCCGATAGTTTTGGTGCGAATCCTCTTTGACTTTACGTGATTAACAGGTTTAATAACATTATGACTCACATAAAACAACACATAGAAGCATGCATGACATCAAACACCACCATATTAAGTATCTTGGATTTAAAGTGATTCTAAAAATAATTGTGTGACCTATAATTAAACTAAACTTCATTTACCTCACATTAACTGTGAGTGGCTTACTATTTATCTTTCTTGGCCACACATTAAACTGTGAGTGGCTATATAAATGTTTTCTCATTAAACTTTTATTAAACATGTGAACAAAAATTCACAAACTACCTTTCTTATTGATTAAGTAGCTAATCAACTCAACTAACTTCCTTTTTCTTCTTTATTAACTATTGGCCAACTTTAGAAATAATTTTTAACATTCCAATTACTCATGACAAATTAATAATTCTATAGATGTGGAATGTCAACTAATTATAAGAATCATACTTTCATACAATGATACTAACATACATCACATGCAAGTCAACCAAACAACAATTCATAATCACATACATAACATATAAGCTCAACAACCAAGCATGAAATATACTTTTACTTTCACCTTTAGTACTTACGTATCTTGTATTATAGTGGTGATCCGCCACTACTCCTAAAAGTCAACTAACTCGAGTTCTCCTACATATAGAAAATCGAAACTAAATTAAAACCTTGTTGACTAACTTTTACAACAAATCTAAACTAACTATTTATATTGGAAGCTTATCCAAAAAATTCCTTACATAGTCTCCATTCAATTCCATACTTTATTTTAATTTTTCTTTTGAGAAACACTTGATTTTCGGTAATTTTCCGAAAATGACAGCTCCATAAATTACTTTAAAACACTTTAAAACCCTTCTAAATATCATATTTTGATCATAAAACATTATACTCATGTCCTAAGTTCATAACACAATATTATGATGTATTAAAAATAATTACAACTAATTATGTCACATGCTACTATTTTTATTAAGTATAAACATAAGTTAATAAAAATTTACAACTTTATTTATTCCTTCAAAACTCCTTAAAAACTCATCAAAACATCATAGATCGAGCATAAAACACTTTTACAATCTAATACTATTATTATACATGTAATCTATGCTTTAAAATAATTTTTGATGAAGTAAAACATGTTCATACTATTTTTACTGTAAGTTTTCATGACTTTAAAAATTTGACAGCAATATCAAACAACTTAAAAACAAATCTAAACTTCATAAAATCATCACAAATTCATACTACAACAACTAATGATCATAATATAAAAGTTTAGATCATTAAAAGCCATAAAACTACAAATTTCATGATTTTATAAACCCTAATTTAAAATTTCATGAACAACTTTATAAATTCATACGGTAAACATAATCATAAATTTATAAAACATGATTAAAATCACAGATACATGATTAAAAAAAATTACAAACATGAATTTTGCAAGATTGAATTACAAAGAAAAGACGAGATAGAAAAAAATTATAAGTTAGAAAATATACCAACAAGAAGGGAGGAAGAAGAGGGGTGGCTAGCGAGGTGGTGCACGGCGGCAGGGGGGGTGGGAACGCCGGCGAGAAAGGCGATGAAGGGGAGTAGAAGCGACAAAGAACCTGTTTTTTCTTCTTTTTCCGAAATTTAACAATATATATATTTTTTTTGAAATCCTAATCCACTAGATTACAAAATAAATTTGAAATTTTCTTATTTAAGGGGTATTTATAGGCCCAAAGTAGGTTAGATGCAAACCCTTAATGTTTGAAATTAATTTTGTGCCCTTGTTTTAAAACAATTTAGGAAACTCTAAAAATTCTATTTTTCGAAACTTTTTAAAATATTTAATAAAAGTCAAACTGACATGAAATATAATTCATTAACTTTAGAAAACACAAAATAATTATTTAACTAACAATTAATATAAATTTCTTTCTTTAATACATTTATTGAACTTAAATTCTCAATAAAAATACTAAAAAAACACGTATAAAATACAAAATTAACTTCTCAAAATACGTGAAAATATGGGGAATTACAGTCTACCCCCCTTAAAAGAAGTTTCGCCCCGAAACTTTATGTAACTTAATGTATGGAACTTAAATAGGGAATATGTTTACTTTACAACTTTTCATTTTTATCCTATGTTGTTGTAGACTTTAGACATTCAACTCAACCTTTCTTTGACAACTTTTAGTAGGCAGACATAAAATTTTCATAAGACTTTAATAAAAGACGTAAAAACTTGCAAAATTTAGAGTAAAAATGCATGAAATTACATCGCACCCTACCCCCCTTAAGAACCGAGTTACGTCCTCGTAACTCTACTAACCTAAAGTAACTCTAGATACTTTTCTCTCATCATATCCTCAGCTTCCCATGTTGCTTCTTCGATTTCTTGGTTAGACCACAACACCTTCACTATTTTGACACTTTTCCAACGAGTACCCCGAACTTTACTATCAAGTATTTTGATTGGCTTCTCTTCATAGGTTAAACTTTGGTCTAACTCTATTGTTTCAGGTTGCAATACATGTGACTCATCCAGCACATGCTTTCTTTGTTGAGACACATGAAAGACATTGTCAACTTTGCTCAACTCCATTGGTAATGCTTGCTTGTAGGCGACCTTTACAATCCTTTGCAAGTTCTTATAGGGTCCAATTTATTTTGGGCTCAATTTTCCCTTCTTTCCGAACCTCATTACACCTTTGATCGGTGATACTTTAAGTAACACCTTGTCACCTACTTCGAACATAACTTCTTGACGCTTTTGGTCCACATAAAATTTCTATCTATCCTCACTAGTACATAAAACCTTATTTGCTGCGGTTAAAAACCGGTTATTTGCTCCGATTCTTGGGCGCAACAAATAAGGTAGCAACAAATAGGATAAAATTTATTTGCTGCGGTCTGATCACAGCGAATCATAAGCTTTTTTCTTGGAGGGAAGCATGTTATTTGATGCGGTTGTTTTGTAGAACCACAGCAAATAAAATGCTTCCCTCCAAAAAAAAGCTTGTTATTTTCTACTACTTGCCAAGAACCGCAGCAAATAACCTACTTCCCTCCAAAAACAAAAACTGATTATTTGCTGCTTACAATTGGGAACCGGAGCAAATAGGTGGTTTTTTTTTTTTTTGTAACGTAATGCTAGATGATAGAATACATAGATATTTGATTTCAAATATCAAATTTATATATATTAATTAATAATTAAATCAATTTCAGTTGTCACAACTAGTACAATAAAGAAATCATTTGATAAAGAAATCATTCAACTAATAAATTACATTCCATAATTAGTTTGATAAACTAAAACTTAGTTTCATAAATCACTAAAAATCAGCATGTTACATTCACTAGCTAGCTAACTACACTCAACAACATAACGGAGGATAGATTGACATGCATCACGAGCAATAAGTTGTAAGTTAGCAAGCTTGTCTCGAACCTCGTCAATCTCCGAAACAATGAAAGGCTCTTCTCGAATTGTTGTTGACGTGCTCAAAATCTAAAATCCAATAAAAAATAGGTAAGGAATAGGCAAAATGTAACAAATTCCATGGAATAAAAATCTTCTTCATTTTTTGATAATCAAATTTAGGATTTAGCAATTTTGTTTCAAAAACCTAAAAATTTCGGCAGCATCTCCCCTAAAATTGGACATGCCCAATCAACTTTTAAAGTTGATTAACAACCTCCATTAAACACAAATGACACTTCTTCAAATTTCCACAACAAACAACCATACAAAGGTCCGTACCAGTTTTTTGTCCAAAAGTCATCCACACATCTAATTAAATCATTCAACAAACATACCAAATATCCTTATAATCTTTCCATCACAACATATAAAAAATTTGAATAGGATGAAAAAGTAGGAACGTACCATCTGCAAATCATCCATCTTCGTGCAAATTACAACGATGTTATACATATACCTCATGACATAGTAACCGCACTCAACACCATTTTGTTGTTGTGCACACTAAATGCAAAACATGTGGAAAGAATGGTTAATATCCAAATAATTAGATCATTCAATAAAATCTACAATGAACTCAAACAAACTAGTTTCTACGTTTTAATTACCTTAATCAATACCAATTTAGGAATCATTGTGCTTGTTCTTATCTTCTTCATCACAATATATTCATAAACAAAATAATGTGAAACACTCAAATTCGAGTGGTTTTCGACATCAAATAGTAATGTAATACACAATGTTTCGGTCATACCTATTCACCCATGTCATGATCATCAAACTACGTGGCGGTTCTGTACTACAAGAATCGAGTACGTATACCGTGTATGTCGAAGGTGATATTATCAAAAGCACCCAATGTGCACTATTATAAGCATAACTTGTTAAAATACTCTTTAGTTTATGGAAAGCATATTTATTTTCTATAAATAATGATTTAATCGACAAATATTCAAAAAAAGTTTGTACTCTTTACAAATGTAGTAAGGTTTTATAATGATTTCTTACCCTTGAAGGTAAGGTACGAACAGAAGCTTCCTTTTCGATTGCATTGCTTCTTTGATCGATGTTTCAATGTAATCTTTCACTTCCGCCTTTTTCTTCAAACAACGTTGGTCATAGATCTCTTGCGGACTTAACCATCCAACCTTAAAAATGGTTTTGCATCCATCCAAATCTAGGTAAAGCAAATTAAATGGATAGAAAAAGGGTTACGTTATTGCAAACAAGTATATTTTAGATATTCATAAATTGCATAAATACACAACTTTCTACAAACACAAATAAACAAGAATTGAAGTACTCAATTAAAATAATAACTACAAAACCTCATAAAAGCTTGCAACAATGCAACGGATAGTTGTTCTCCAATAAGGAAGTCATTAACATCTTTCTTCGTAATCCATGTCTCCGTGTCCTCCAAGTAACGAAATAGTGATTTACTTAAAACCACTCTGAATACGACATTGTCTGGCTCGTCTTTCACAACACCATGTATCCATTGACAAGGGAATGACAAAGACCGAATGTAATCTTCACCATCATCGAATGTGTCAGCACTAAGATTTGATCCCTTAGAGGAAATCTTCTTGTACACCTCCTCATTTGCACGTCCGTCATCGTTGTTGTCTCTTAAAATACTTAGTACGTGCTTGCCATTTAATTCCTCGATTCTCAATTCATGTTGAAGAAATTGTGCATCTGCACCCTGCTTCACACATGGAATACAATTACGAAAATATGGCTCAAATGAGTAATAGGTTGAGTGATATAATATAAGGAGCAACAAATAAAATGTCAATGTTAGTTGTCAAGGTCATATGTAATGAAGTATCTTGTTCGCTAAACGAACCCATTTACGCGGCCAAGTCACAAAACTACCACGCGCGTCACCTATAGTCATCACTCCCCAATCCTACCTAGGCAAAGGTAGTGTCGTATCCGCCCATCAATCAACAACAGAATCGACGGATACACAACAATCTCCTTCATCGATGCCTCTCAAATGGGATACTTTCCCGTTCACTGTTGGTTACACATGACCAAATGCAACAACAAGTAAACCATGGCTTTCTACTTCAGGCTCTGGGAGGAACAACATACAAGGGGTCTCCTCCTATAAAGAATTAGCAATAAAACATTTAAACGATTTTTGTTTTTTAGGGGAAAGTTTAATTACATCTAAATAATGGATTTTTAGTGTCCTTTATGGTTTAAGGGAACGAAAGAAAGGAAACGAATGGAAGAAGTGACAAGTCTAAGGGAAGGTATACAAACCTCAATATCTTCAAGAAAGGGTTTTGGTCTTTCCTTTTCGGAGTCAGTCCTCGGAGCATGCTTGCTTTATTTGTCTTGAACGTCCCCTTTGAAATGCGAAGAAGCATCAGGCATCCCAAGCTTATCACATAACAAAGCAAATCGTTCATTAACTAGCTCTTCAACCATCTTTTCCATATCCGGCGCTGGCTTAGGGGTTGAGTTTCGGCTCGTCCCCCATCTCTCCTCAAAACCTTCCTCTTCCCTAGTCGTACACCTCCGAAGCCACGAACTCGACCGTTGTGGTCCTCCCCTAAGACTACTTCCAATGTATCCTTTGTTGGGTGTAGGATGCTGTTGGGAACTGACTTCATTATGTTTGAATCCAAGCTACATAAAAAAAAGGAGGGATTATTTCAATATGTTTGGTGTGAAAATTGAATTTCTATACTATGATTAGATAACAAAATTATGGCATAACTCCCAAAATTTCACGAGTATTACCACTGCATCAGCTAGCTTCTTCATCTCTGGATCCTTTATGACTCGTTCGCCTTTTGCATCTCGACTGTATAAAGAGCAAACCCAATAAAGTGCTCGGTCTCGTGGCTGCGAGGTAATGGACGAGGAGGTGCCCCTTGTTGTTGATTGGGTAGATGAGACAAACTTTTGATAAAATCCTTCACCCTTCAAGTTATCCACATGCTAGGGGTATGTGTTTTGACCCATGTGATGGTACACTTTCTTCATACCCGCAGTTTTAGAGGCTTTTGCACGTTTTTCCTCAAATTGAAACAAAGGGCAATGAGATAGGTTACATAGTTTAAAATATGAAAAGTAGTTTCATTGTTTAGGTTTATTGGATCTTACAACTTGCTTTGGAGTAGTTACTTGTGCCACAAAAGCTTCCCAAATCTTGTCGGTAATGTGAGGATAAATCTCGTATGGCATTTTGTCAACTTATTTCTTAGTTCTTTTTCTTGTTTTGGTGATCCAACCACTCACTAACTAAGACTTGAAGTCCCTAAATCTCTGAGCAACGGCCGACAAGAAAACATTCTCCTTCCCATCATCAACACTTATGTGGAAAAGATTCTACATGAAAACACATCAGCCATTTAGCTTGAAATCTCTCTAGTAAGTAAATTATCTAAATTGTACAGCACCAAATAACCATAAAACTACGACACATTTCTATGTTTTGATTTCATTGTTTAGAAAATCACAAAAATCACATACTTACCACTGTATCTTCCCATAATGATGTTTTAAGACCTTCTTCAACATTTTCCCATTTTTCTAGGATAGGAAGCTTCCGCATACAAACCCCGATATGCTTGCCGTACTTCTTACGCCAATGTCCACAAGGTTGGCCATTCTCATTGTACTTAAGATGCATAGCTTCTGAAGCTTTCACTCCCTTAGATGGACCTCTTCCCTTTCTTTTAGTTCCTGATGCATTGGTTGCTGACAGTTGTACCCGACATGACTGCACTGAATGTTCTGAATTTTTGAGTTCCTGTGCAGCTTGAATTTTTGCTTGTATCACTCTTACCGTTGGTAGTTTCTTCAATCAACTGAGGTCCTAGAATCACTATCTCACTTATGTCACTCCAACATAATGGACTTCGCCCTTCCTTCCACACAGAGCTTCAAAAGGTGCCATGCCAATACTTGCCTGGTAGCTGTTATTGTACGAGAACTAAATCAAATAAAAAAAATCCTCCATGTTCCCTTCAAAATCCATTATACAAGCTCTCAGCATGTCTTCCAAAGTCTGTATGGTTCGTTCTGTTTGTCCATCGGTTGCTAGATGGAAAGATGTACTCTTCTTCAATGTTGTACTGAAGTTATCCTGGACACTTTTCCAGAATTTCGAAAGAAACCTAGAATCCCATCTGACACGGTATCCTTTGGAACTCCGTGTAGCCTCACAACATGCTTTGTGTAAGCCTTTGCAAGTTGTTCCATCCTCCAAGTCTCCTTCATCGGTATAAATACTGCTGACTTAGTAAGCCTATCCACCACAATCCAATATGGTACCATTTTGATTCTTTGACTTTGGCAAGCAAGTTACAAAATCCATTGATATGCAATACCACTTCCATCTTGAAATTTCAAGTGGTTGAACTTCTCCTTGCGACCTTTTATGCTCAAATTTCACCTTTTGACAAGTAAGACACTTACTCATGAATTCAGCTACTTCCCTATTCATTCTATGCCATCAATACACCTTTTTCAAATCCTTATACAGTTTGTCGCCTCTAGGATGAACTGAGTATGGTATATTATGACCTTCCTCCATAATCTTCCGTTTCAAATCTTCACATTTCTATGGTACACACCACCTTCATTTATACCTCAAACTTCCATCTTCATGAATTTTGAAGTCCATAGCCTTTCCTACCTTCAATTTCTCCTTTATTCTATCCAGTTTCACATCTCCATCTTGGTTCTCCTTGATCTGCTCAAACACTGTTGGTAAGATACTAAGATTACAAAGTATTCCATCCAACTCACCCATATTCACTATCTCCAAATTCATTATCTCCATGTCACTACACAGCTTGTTAGCGACCACTAGAGAATTCACTCCATGTTTCGTTTTACAACTTAGAGCATCCGCTACCACATTGGCCTTCCCTTCATGGTATTGGATATCTAAATCATAATCCCTGATCAATTTAAGCCATCTCCTTTGTATCATGTCCAAATCCTTTTGAGTGAAAAATTACTTTAAGCTCTTGTGGTCTGTGTAGATCCTACACTTCACTCCATACAAGTAGTACCTCCATATTTTCAAAGCAAACATGATCACTGCTAGCTCGAGATCGTGAGTGGGATAGTTTTCTTCGTATGGCTTCAATTGTCTTGAAGCATATGTAATCACCTTTCTATTGCATTAAGACACATCCCAAACCATTTTTGGAAGCATCACTATACACATCGTAAGAACCACACCCATCTAGCAAAGTCAGCACTAGAGTCGTAGTCAAATGCTCCTTTAAGGTGTGAAATGTCTCCTCACACATATCACTCCAAACACATTTACAGTCTCTCGTCATTAACGACGTCATCGGCTTAGCGATATTTAAAAAGTCTCTCACAAACCTCTTATAATACCCTGCTAAACCCAAGGAACTTCGTATCTCCATCACATTCTTATGTTTAGGCCACTCTTTTACTGCTTCGATCTTGGTTGGATCTACTTCAGCTCCCTCTTTTGACACAAAAGGCATGTCCCAAAAATGCGACTTTCTCCAACCAAAATTCACATTTCTAGAACTTAGCATACAAATTATTCTCCCTTAGCGTCATCAAAATTGTCTCAAATGTTCCACGTACTGTTCCTTACTCTTTGCGTACACCAAAATCTCATCAATTAATACTACCACAAACTTATCCAAAAATCGTTGAAAGATCCTATTCATTAAATCCATAAAAATCATTGGAAAATTTGTCAACCCAATAGGCATAACAGCGAACTCTTAGTGCCCATAACTCGTACAAAAAGCCGTTTTTTGGTATGTCCTCATTAGCAATTCTCAATTGATGGTATCCCAACCATAAATCAATCTTTGAAAATACAGTAACTCCTTTCAACTGATCAAATAAGTCATCAATCCTCTCTAAAGGATACTTTTTCTTGACCATCACCTTATTCAACTCCCTATAGTCAATACACAGCCTCAAACTACCGTCTTTCTTCTTCACAAATAGCACTGTGCTCCCAAAGGTGAAGCACGAGGCCTATGTAACCCTTCTCCAACAGATCCTGCAACTGCTCTTTCAACTCACTCATTTCCGTAGACGCCATCCTATATGGTGCTTTGGAAATAGGTGTTGTCCCTGGAGCAAAGTCTATGGTTAAGTCGATCTCTCGCTTCAGTGGCATTGTAACACCCTGCAATTTCCTAACTTCTTATTTTTTCGAAAAAATATTATAAATAGTAAGGATTATATTTATTAAAACTTCAAAATACGGAAAATCCAAAGTATTACCGCCACCGTAATAATGGCTAAGGCATTTATCAAAGTACTACAGTGGAAGTCTTAAAACCAAAACAATTTAAAACTAAACTTCAAAACAATCTCACAATGAAAATTAACTTTAAACTTTATTACACTTCGGAACCATATTAATGGCCCTCAAAAACCAAAACCAAAAGTCTTTAGAAAAAAAAAACACATCCAAAATAAATGTTAGTCAATCATAAACAGTAAAATAAAGTAAAGCTACAAAACACAGCAAGCGCTCTCACTCCAACCCATCATGAAATGACTTACGCCCACTTGTACCTGCAGCTTTACTTTTACTACGCAGCTACTCACCACCAGTGGGTCATTGTAGGGCCAAGTCCAAGACAAAGCCATGTACACAAAACAAACAGTCATCAAAGCTCAGTACAGAACTAGTAAAGACTATGCAACAAACAATAACAAATAAAACATGCACTCAACTTACCTTTGACAACCTTTTACCTGTACATGGACTCAACTAAATTAATTATTAGATTTAAACTTATGGATCCTGCATCGAACGGGTTTCCTCTTTAAAAGCATCGCCCTATTGGGCACCAACTTGGGAGCAGCTCCAAGAAGGTATTACTATGTCACATAAAGTGACGGATATCTAGCGCATTAAAAATATAAAAGAGTACAACGTCTTGTACTCTAATTAGAAGTTGTAGATCACTGTTCCATACGACTTCCCCCATTGTTCATACTCAAGGTATATACGTTCCAAGAGTTTGGATGCAAGTCCCCTTACAGTTTACGTGATTAACCAGTTTAGCAATGTTATGACTCACATACAACATCGCATAAAGACATGCATCAAATCAAGCAAGCCATATTAATTATCTTCAATTTAAGGTGATTCAGAATTAAACTTATGTGTGTCCTTTAATTAAACTGAACTTCCTTTACCACACATTAACTGTGAGTGGGTAATTACTTACTTTCTCCTTGACCACAAATTAAACTGTGAGTGGCATCATGTATAAATTAATTGATCATAACTCCTTTTAACCATGTGAATAAAAATTCACAACTACCATTCTTGTTGATTAAGTTACTAACCAACTTAAAATAAGCTTCCTTCCTTTATTAATAAACTATTGGCCAAATTAAACTGATCATAACATTCTAATTCAATTTTATAAAAATTTATATTGCTATATAACATGGAATGTCAGCATACTATAACAATCATGCTTCTAATAAACTTCTCATGCACATAAATTCATGATTCAACAAGCATAACAATATTTCATACAATCAAGGATCTTTCAAGCATGAATTCTAATTCATGTGTTTGTCTTTAGTACTTACGTACCTTGTAAAGTAATGGTCCTCCGCCACAACTTCTAGAGGTGGACTAGATCAAAGTCTCCTACATAAGGAAAAATCGAAACTAAATTAGAACCTTGTTGACTAAGTTCTACAACAACTATAAACTAACTTCTATATTGAAAACTTGTCCAAAACATTCCTTATATGGTCTCTATTCAATTCCATACTACACTTTACTTTTCTATTGTATGATTACTTGGTTTTTGGGACTTATTTATACATTATAAAACCTTAATATAAAATTTATGCCACTTTAGAAAAGTGGACAGCAATATAAAATTACCAAAAACTCCTTGAAAAACTTCAAAAACATTATAAAATCTGGACAGCATGTTAAACATGCTTAAAATCACTTTTAAATTTCATAAAACATACTAAATATTACATGTAACATCATAGAATTAATATGTGATCATACTAGCATAATATGGACACTTAAAACTTATTTTAAATTGTTTTTATAAAATTTCAGATTTATTTATTAACTTTAAGGTCATGAAAAACTCATAAAAACATCATAATTTCATGGCAAAGCTATTCTACAATCAACTAACAAAATTATGAAACCAATCTATGCTTTAAAATAATTTTTCATAAGCCAAAACATGTTCATGATATTTATTCAATTGAATTTCATGACTATAAATTTTGGACAGCAATTTATTTTATTTTCAAAGCCTTTAAAAATCAATCTAAACTTCATAAAATCATCATAAATTCACACTACAATAATTCATGATCATAATATTGAAGTTTAAATCATAAAAACTCATAAAAATCATAACTTGCATAATTTATAAACCCTAATCTAAAATTTCATGAACAACAAATTAATTCATGCCTTAAAACAAATCATAACTTTATTAAAACATGATTAAAACTAATAAAAGCATGATTAAACATAAATATGAACATGAATTTGCATGATTGAATCAAAAAGAAAGAAGGAATTTTTTTTTATAAAAGTTCCGAAATTAAAAAAGGGGTGGAGTAGGGTCGCCGGTGGTCCGGCTGGTGCTGCGTAGTGGCTCCGGCTGGGCGCGGGTGGCTCCGGCTTGGTGCAGGTGGGGTCCGGCAAGGGACGGATCCCAAGAACAAAACATTTTGTTTTCTTTTTTTATATTTTTTCCGAAAAACATAATTGCAGAATTTTTTTTTTTCGGAAAAAGTCCTCTCACTTTTTTTCTCTCTTTTCTCTGGATTTTTTAGGAATCCTAATGACAACTTACGAGCATGAAAATTTGGCTTTTAAAGGGTATTTATAGGCCCCAAAAGTAGGATTTTGAAAAGCCCATACTTATCCTAGCAAGTGGAAACTACCTTTAGGCCCTTGTGTCAAAATAAATTAGGAAACCCTTGAAACTTCTAATTTTAGAAGCCTTTTGAAATATTTTACAAACATAAAATGTTATTTATACACAACAAAAATTATTTTTAATTAAAACTTATTTATTATTTATTCTATTTATTTTAATATTATTAATTTCTTTTCATTAAATATTCCTATTGAACATAATTTTTCAATAAAAATATTAAAATTATACTAATAAAATACAAACATACTTTCTTAAAATACGTGAAAATGTGTGGTATTACAGTCTACCCCCGTTAAAAGAAGTTTCATCCCAAAACTTTGTGTAGATTAGTGTATGGAATTTGGATAGAGACTACATTTAATTCAAACTTCCTTACTGCAATACTATGTTGTTGTAGACCTTAGACACGTACTTGACAACTTTTTAGTTTAAACTTCCTTACAGCAATACTATGTTGTTCTAGAAACTCATAAAAACTTGCTAAATTGAGGGTAAAATGCGCGAAAATAGGTCGCTTTCTACCACCCTTAAGAATCGAGTTGCATCCACATAACTCTACTTACTAACCACAAATAGCTCTGGGTACTTTTCTCTCATCATATCTTCAGCTTCCCAAGTAGGTTCTTCGGTTTCTTGGTTAGACCACAACACCTTCACTATTTTGACAATCTTTCTACGAGTATCCCTGACCTTACTGTCTAGGATCTTAACTGGCCTCTCTTCATAGGTCAAACTTTGGTCTAACTCTATTGCTTCAGGATGTAACACATGTGACTCGTCTAGCACATACTTCCTTAGTTGAGATACATGAAATACATTGTGAACCTTGCTCAGCTCCATTTGTAAGGCTAACTTATAGGCTACCTTTCCAACCCTTTACAAGATCTCATAGGGTCCTATGTATTTTGGGCTTAATTTTCCATTCTTTTCGAACCTCATTACTGCTTTCATTGGTGATACCTTAAGTAACACCTTATCGCCAACTTCAAACACAACCTCTTGGCGCTGTTGGTCCACATGGGACTTTTGTCTATCTCTTGCTGCTTGAATCTTTGCTTGTATTATTCTAATTTTCTCTGTGGTTTCTTCTATCAATTGAGGTCCTAGAATCACTGTCTCATTGATGTCATTCCAATACAAGGGGCTCCTACACTTCCTCCCATACAAAGCGTCAAAAGGTGCCATGCCAATACTTGCATGGTAACTATTGTTGTATGAAAACTCAATGAGATCCAAGTGATCCTCCCAAATCCCTTAAAAGTCCATTACACAAACCCTTAGAATGTCTTCTAAGGTTTGTATGGTTCTCTTTATTTGTCCATCAGTTGCTGGATGGAAAGTTGTACTCAGCTTCAATGTTGTACCAAAGTTCTCTTGGACACTTTTCCAGAATTTCGAAAGAAACCTAGAATCCCCATCTGACACGATATCCTTTGGAAATCCCTAAAGCCTCACAACATGTCTTATGCAAGCCTTTGCAAGTTGTTCCATCTTACAAGTCTCTCTCATGGGTATAAACAATGTTGGCTTAGTAAGTCTATCCACCACTATCCATATGGTGTCATTCTGATTCTTCGACTTCGACAAGCAAGTCACAAAGTCCATTGATATGCAATTTCATTTCCATCCTGGTATTTCAAGTGGTTGGACTTCTCCTTGTGGTCTCTTATGCTCAAATTTGACCTTTTGGCAAGTAAGACAGTTACTCACAAATTCAGCCACTTCTCTTTTCATCCTAGGCCACCAATATATCTTCTTTAAATCCTTATATAGCTTGTCGCCTCCAGGATACAATGAATACGGTGTATTATGACCCACCTCCATGATTCTCTATTTCAAGGACTCACATTTTTGTGGAACGCACCACCTTCCTTTATACCTTAAGCTTTCATCCTCATGAATCTTAAAATTCATAGGGTTTCCTGCTTTCAACTTTTCCTTAATTCTGTCCAGTTTTACATCTCCCTCCTGGTTCTTCTTAATTTCCCCAAATATTGTCGGTTGGATACTAAGATTAAAAAGAAGTCCTTCCAACTCACCCTCCTTCACTATATCCAAACTCAATCTTTCTATATCGTTACATAGCTCATTAGCAACCACCAAGGTATTCACTCCATATATGCTTCGTTTTATGGCTTAAAGCATCGGCTAACACATTGGCTTTCCCTTCATGGTATTGGATATCTAGGTCATAATCCTTGATCAAGTCAAGCCATCTCCTTTGTCTCATATTTAAATCCCTTTGAGTGAAAAAGTACTTTAAACTCTTGTAGTCTATGTATATTCTACATTTCACCCCATACAAGTAATGCCTCCATATTTTTAAAGCAAACACTATTGCTGCTAACTCCAGATCATGAGTAGGGTACTTCACCTCATATGGTTTCAGTTGCCTCGAAGCATAAGCAATCACTTTTCTATTTTGCATTAACACACATCCCAAACCATTTTTAGAAGCATCACTATACACATCATAAGAGTCACTTCCATCCGGCAAAGTCAACACTGGAGCTGCAGTCAAACGCTCCTTTAAAGTCTGAAATGCCTCTTCACACTTATTACTCCACTCAAATTTACAGTCTTTCTTCATTAATGATGTCATGGGTTTAGTAATCCTCGAAAAGTTTTTCACAAACCTCCTATAATAACCTGCTAACCCTAAGAAACTCCGTACATCAGTTACATTCTTAGGTGTAGGCCACCCCTTAACTGCTTCAATTTTGGCTGGATCCACTTCAACTCCCTCTTTAGACACGATATATCCCAAGAATGCTTTGGAAATAGGTGATGTTCCTGGGACTAAGTCTATGGTAAAATCAATTTCTCATTTAGGTTGCATCCCCGGAATCTCTTCCGGAAATACATCAAGAAAGTCCCTTACTACCTCAATATCCTCGGGCTTAGCAGTCTCAACATGATCCACATCTCTCACACTATAAAGGTAGATTGGAAAACCTTTCTTCACGAACCTAGCAAACCTCATTACTGACATTATTTTGTTGTGCTTTGGTCTTGCTGCCCTCCAATAGCACACCTTCTTACCCTTATTCATCAACGAGATCTTCTGTGGTTCACATAAAATCTCAGCCTTATGTTTACTCAGCCAATCCATCCCTAGAATTACTTCGAAGTCACCTAAATCAAACTCAATCAGGTTAGCCTTAAACTCCACTCCCTCAATTTTAATAGGAACATCTTGAAATCTCCTTGGACATTGTACTTCTTGTCCTGAAGGTAACACTATTGACATATCTATTGCATCTACTTTTCCCAACACAGGCTTTAACCTTTCTAGAATCTTAGTGGATAAAAAAGAATACGTTGCACCAGAATCAAACAAACTTTAGCAGGAAGAGAGTGAATAGAAAAAGTACCAGTAATCACATCCTTATTAGCATCAGCTTCACTTCGAGCCATCACATTCAGCTTTCTAGTGTTTGAGGTCTTATTTTGTCCTCCTCCATTCCCACTCCCATTCCTATTTCCGGCTTGAGGTGTCACCTTTCCTCCTATGTTTCCTTGGAAACCTTTTTGCTGTCCCCCAGCTGAATTCCCCCTAGCTTGAGAATTTTGTCCCTCTTTTCCTTTGTTCTTAGAGAAGCACTCATACTCATGGTGTCCAAGTTTATTACACAACCGACAAGTCACTGGGTTCCTTGCACAGTCCTTTCCTGGGTGATTGTTAGGACACTTCTTGCAATAGTACACACGCCCTCCTTGACTAGCCACCTGAGTCCTATTTGCATTTCCAGAATTAGGCTTCCCAAAGTTTCCCCTATTACCCTGGAAGTTGTTGTTGAAACGAGGTCTCTTATGTCCACCATGATTTCCTTGTTGGTTGAAGTTTCCTCCACCATCCTTCCTTTTCTCCCTCGTCTCTCCTTCCTTCTATACCTCCTTCTTCTTTTGGTCTATGGCATACAGGTGTGCTGCTCTACCGTATAAATCATTCAAGGATTCAAAGACCTGTCCAGCTAATTGTGACAGTGAGTGTAAGGGTGACCCTCTTCCAAAGCGACTAGCCTTCAACCTCTCAGTTGCTACAGCCTCTGGAGTAAACCTAGACAATTATATGAACTTAGAGTAATACTCAGTGACAGACATACTTCCCATCTTAAGCTCTAGAAACTCCTCAACTTTCTGTTTCTGAAGAAACAAATTATAGAACTTATTTCGAATTTGCTCCTAAAACATATCCTAATTAAATTCTGGTAAAGTTCTTATTACAGCTTCATTTTGTGACTACCATAAATCAGCTTCTTCTCTCAGATAGTACACAGCATGGCTCACTTTGTGCTCCTCTTGACACTCTACTGCCCCAAACAACTTGTAAAACTCTCTCAACCATCACTCTAGAATAGTTGGATTGTGCTCTCCTTGGTAAGTGGGTGGCTTACTTTGAGAAATTTTCTTGAAAAGTTCCCCGGCAAGGTCACCACCATTTCCATTTGGTAGCTAACTGTTTAGCTACAGTAGCTAATTGCCTCACTACTTCATTCAGCTGATTGTTGTTACGTTCAGCCATTCTATTTCTCCAGTAGGGGAAAAGACCTTCATATTAAATTATGTCTAACTGTAAGTTAGGACAACATAAACTGAAATCATAAAACAATTTCTCATTTCGTCTCATAAAAGAAGTTTCATTCTTTTAGAGCGAATGATTCACTTTGTTTTGATTGTATACACAACCATTAAAATAAAAAAATAAAGCACATAAGAATTAAAATTAATTCCCTTGGTTCTATTCTACTTGAGGCTTTAAATCATAAAAGAAATTTATTATTTAACTCTTCTTATCATTTCTTATGGCTCACTGCCACTTATTCAAACTAATGTAAACAATAACTTAAACTGTTCAACTAAACATTAGAAACATTAAACAACAATAGCTAAATTAGATCCAAACAGAGTCTCTAAACATTAACATTATCTTTCTTGTTTCTTGACATCAAATATTTCTTTGGTATGAACTCCGGGTCATCCTTAGTGTCAACCTCCATTTCTTCCTCCGTTTCTTCTACATCTTCTTCAGAATCGGTTACCAAAACAACATATACTAGAATTACTGGGTCTGGGTTCTCAATTTCATAACACGAGCTATCCCTTGACTCATCAGTCTTCGAACCCGTAGGATTCTCCTTTACCATTAGATCTTCACTTCCTTGGCTACCTTCTGGGCTTGGTGGGGGCGGGGTCTCATCTCTTGCATTCATTTCTTGATACTCCTGCTCTTTCCTAGCAATATACCCCTCCAAAAATCTCCAATCACAACCCCATTGGCCAACTGCATCCTTATACTTAGAATAGTTCGAAAGGCCTCCAACAGAGTGGAAATCACTAAAATTTGCCTTAATTTCTAAATAGGGTGAACAGTCGGGCAAGCACCTAACAATCAGGGTTGATACATGGTCGGGTTGATCCCATTGTTGCAACTTCAACACAATACTCATATACCAACAGTAGAACCATATTTTCCAGACATATTGAGGCGGACTTTCGTAGTCTTTGTTCTCCAAAGTTCCGATTTGAGTATCTTTACTAGGCATACTATTGACATCTTGCACAAAACTTAAGACTAATGTTCCATCCTTCTCAAAACAAAACAAATCAAACTATCAGTTCTACAAAAAGGGTCATGTGGCTAACAAACAATTTCCTACATGCCCAAACTTCCTACCCAAGCTCACCACATGGTATTAAAGTAATAACACATAATACATACTTGAATTCCTTGCATACCTGCACACATAATTTATTTTTCAAAAATTTCCATTTTCGGAAATTACTATTTTTGGAAAAAATTCCATTTTGAAAAAGTTTCCAAAATAAGAAATTCCTCTTTCCAAAAATAAAACTTGAGGTACCCCCAAAACAAAATTTATTTTATTTCAAAATCTAAGCTCTGATACCACTTTGTAACACCCTGGAATTTCCTAACTTGTTACTTCTTATTTTTTCCGGAACACATATTATAATTATTAAGGATTATATATATTAAAACTTTTAAATATGGAAAAACCAAAGTATTACTGCCACCGTGATAACGGCTAAAGCATTTATCAAAGTACTACAGGGAAAGTCTTAAACGCAAAACCAATTTAAAACTAAATTTCAAACAACCTCATAATAAAAATCAACTGTAAACTTTATTACACTTCGGAACTATATTAACGGCCCTTCAAAACCAAAACTAAAAGTCTTTAAAAACAAAACAACATCAAAAATAAATGTTATTCATTCATAAGCAATAGAATAAAGTAATGCTACAAAACACAGCAAGAACTCTCACTCCAGCCCATTATGAAATGGCATATGCCTACTTGTACCTGCAGCTTCTCTTTTACTAAACAGCTATTGTAATACCCCACATTTTCATGTATTTTAAGAAAATATTTTTGTATTTTATTCGTAAAATTGTAATATTTTTATTAAAAATTATGTCTAATAGGAATATTAAATGAAAAGAAATTAATAATAATAAAAATAAATAATAAGTAAGTTTTTAATTAAAAATAATTATTTGTGTTCATAAATAAAAATTTTATGTTTTTAAAATATTTTAACAGACTTCTAAAAATAGAATTTTCAAGGGTTTCCTAATTTATTTTGAGGCAAGGGCCTAAAGGTAATTTCCACTTGTTAGGATAAATATGGGCTTTTCCAAATTCTACTTTGGGGCCTATAAATACCCTTTAAAACCCAAATTTCCAGATTTTCATGCTCATAAGTTATCATTAGGATTCCAAAAATTTAGAGAGAACAAAAGAGAAGTGTTTTCCGAAAAAAAAAATCTGCAATTTTGTTTCTCGGAAAAAAACAGAAAAAGAAAAAAATAATAATTTTGTTCTGGGGATTAGTGGCTCGCCGGACCCCACCTGCGCCCCGCCTAACCACCGCGCACCACTAGCCGGACCGCCGGCAGCCACTCCTTCTCCCCTTTTGGTATATTCGGAACTTTTATTACAAAAAAAAAAAAAAATTCCTTCTTTCTTTCTAATTCAGTCTTGCAAATTCATGTTCATATTTATGTTTAATCACGCTTTTATAAGTTTAATCATGTTTTGAATAAAGCTATGAGTTGTTTTCAGGCATGAATTAATTTGTTATTCATGAAATTTTAGATTAGGGTTTTTTAAGTATGAAAGTTATGGTTTTTATGATATTTTATGACTTAAACCCCAATATTATGATCGTGAGTTATTGTTGTGTCAATTTATGATGATTTTATGAAGTTTAGATTGATTTTAAAGGCTTTGAAAATAAAATAAATTGCTGTCCAAAATTTATAATCATGAAATTCAATTAAACAAATATTATGAACATGCTTTGGTTTATGAAAAATTATTCTGAAGCATAGATTGGTTTCATAATTATGTTAGTTGATTGTAGAAGAGTTTTGACATGAATTTATGATGTTTTTATGAGTTTTTCATGACTTTAAAGTTAATAAATAAATCTAAAATTTTTATAAAAACCAGATAAAGTAAGTTTTAAGTGTTCATATTATGCTAGTATGATCACATATTAATTCTATGAGGTTACATATATTTTTTAGTATGTTTAATGAAATTTAAAAGTGATTTTAAGCATGTTTAACATGCTGTCCAGAATTTATAAAGTGAATAATTAGGCTTTTAAAGTATGTAATTAGCATAAAATAAACATATAAATTAACACATTATATGATTGAATTATGTTATTTTTGAAGTTTTTCAAGGAATTTGGTAATTTTATATTGTTGTCCACATTTTCAAAGTGGCATAAAATATATATTAAGGTTTTATAATGTATAAATAAGTCTCGAAAACCAAGTTATCATACAATAGAATGGTAAAGTGTAGTATGGAATTGAATAGAGACCATATAAGGAATGTTTTGGACAAGTTTCCAATATAGAAGTTAGTTTATAGTGGTTGTAGAACTTAGTAAAGAAGGTTTTAAATTAGTTTCGGTTTTCCATACGTAGGAGGCTTTGATTTAGTGCACTTCTAAAAGTTGTGGCAGAGCACCATTATTTTACAAGACACGTAAGTACTAAAGAAAAACATAGGAACTAAAATTCATGCTTTAATGATCCTTGATTGTTATATGATTGAATTAGAATGTTATGATCAGTTTAATTTGGCCAATAGTTTATTAATAAAGGAAGGAAGCTTATTTTAAGTTAGTTAGTAACTTAATCAACAAAAAGGTAGTTATGAATTTTTATTCACATGGTTAAAAGGAGTTATGAGCAATTAATTTATACATGTTGCCACTCACAATTTAATGTGTGGTCAAGGAGAAAGTAAGTAAGTAGCCACTCACAGTTAATGTGTGGTAAAGGATGTTTAGTTTAATTAGAGGACATACATAAGATTAATTTTGAATTACCATAAATTGAAGATAATTAATATGGCTTGCTTGACTTGATGCATGTCTTTATGTGATGTTGTATGTGAGTCATAACATTGTTAAACCGGTTAATCACGTAAAGTGTAAGAGGACTTGCATCAAAACTCTTGGAACGTATATAGCTTGAGTATGAACAATGGGGGGAGTCGTATGGAACAATGATCTATGACTTCTAATTAGAGTACAAGACGTTGTACTCTTTTATATTTTTACTGCACTGGATATCCGTCACTCTTGGAGTTGCTCCAAAGTGTGTGCCCAATTAGGCGATGATTTTTAAGGAGGAATCCGGTCGATGCAGGATCCATAAGTATAAATATATTAATTAATTTAGTTGAGTCCATGTACAGGTGAAAGGTTGGCAAAGGTAAGTTAAGTGCATGTTTTATTTCTTATTGTTTGTTGCAAAATCTTTAGTAGTTATGTACTCGACTTTGCTGACTGTTTGTTTCGTGTGCATGGCTTTGTCTTTGACTTGGCCCTACAATGACCCACTTTTGGTGAGTAGTTGTCTAGTAAAAGAAAAGCTGCAGGTACAAGTGGGCATAAGTCATTTCATGATGGGCTGGAGTGAGAGCGCTTGTTGTGTTTTGTAGCTTTACTTTATTCTATTGCCTATGAATGACTAACATTTATTTTGGATGTTGTTTTATTTCTAAAGAATTTTAGTTTTGGTTTTAAGGGCCGTTAATATGGTTCCAAAGTGTAATAAAGTTTAAAGTTGATTTTTATTTTGAGATTGTTTTGAAGTTCAGTTTTAAATTGATTTTGATTTTAAGACTTCCGTTGTAGTACTTTAATAAATGCCTTAGCCGTTATCACATTGGTGGTAATATTTTGGTTTTTCCATATTTAGAAGTTTTGACAAATATAATCCTTAATAATTATAATATGTTTTCCGGAAAAGTAAGAAGTAAGAAGTTAAGAAATTCCAGGGTGTTATAACTACTCAACACAAGTGGGTCATTGTAGGGCCAAGTCCAAGACAAAGCCATGAACACAAACAAACAATCAGCAAAGTTGAGTACATACCTACTAAAGACTATGCAACAAACAATAAGAAATAAAAAATGCACGTACTCAACTTACCTTTGACAACCTTTTACCTGTACATGGACTCAACTAAATTAATTATTACATTTAAACTTATGGATCTTGTATCGAACAGGTTTCCTCCTTAACATCATCACTTTGTATGGCACCCATTTGGGATAAACTCCAAGAAGGTATTACTATGTCACATAAAGTGACGAATATCCAGCGCATTAAAAATATAAAAGAGTACAACGTCTTGTACTCCAATTAGAATTCATAGATCACTATTCCATACAACTCCCCCCATTGTTCATACTCAAGGTATATACATTCCAAGAGTTTTGATGCAAGTCCCCTTACACTTTACGTGATTAACCATTTTAGCAATGTTATGACTCACATACAACATCACATAAAGACATTCACCAAATCAAGGAAGTCATATTAATTATCTTCTATTTAAGGTGATTCAGAATTAATCTTATGTGTGTTCTTTAATTAAAATGAACTTCCTTTACCACACATTAACTGTGAGTAGCTAATTATTTACTTTCTCCTTAACAACACATTAAATTGTGAGTGGCAACATGTACAAAATAATTGCTCATAACTCCTTTTAATCATGTGAATAAAAAATCACAACTACCTTTCTTGTTGATTAAGTAACTAACCAACTTAAAATAAGCTTCCTTCCTTTATTAAGAAACTACTGGCTAAATTAAACAGATCATAGCATTCCAATTCAATCTTATAAAAGTTTATTTTGCTACTTAACATGGAATGTCAACATATTGTAACAATCATGCTTCTAATAAACTTGTCATGCACATAAATTCATGATTCAACAAGCATAACAATATTTCATACAATCAAGGATCATTCAAGAATGAATTCTAATTCTTGTGTTTGTCTTTAGTACTTACATACCTTGTAAAGTAATGGTGATCCGCCACAACTTCTAGAAGTGGACTAGATCAAAGTCTCCTACATAAGGAAACCGAAATTAAATTAAAACCTTGTTGACTAAGTTCTACAACAACTATAATCTAACTTTTATATTGGAAACTTGTCCAAAACATTCCTTATATGGTCTCGATTCAATTCCATACTACACTTTACTTTTCTATTGTATGATTACTTGGTTTTCGGCACTTATTTATACATTATAAAACGTCAATATAAATTTTATGCGACTTTACAAAAGTGGACACTAATAGAAAATTACCAAAACTCCTTGAAAAACTTCAACATAAATCAATCATACAATGTATTACTTAATTCATATGATCAATTTATGCTAATTACATACTTTAAATACCTAATTACTCACTTTATAAAATTTGGACAGGATGTTAAACATGCTTAAAATCACTTTTAAACTTTATAAAACATACTAAAAATTATATGTGAAGTATACCCCCCTAAAAAGAAGTTTTGTCCCGAAACTACGAAATTACTGTCCCAAAATACGTGAAAATATGGGTTATTACAGTCTACCCCCCTTGAAAGAAGTTTTGTCCCGAAACTTTATGTAACTTAATGTATGGAACTTGAATAGAGAATATGTTTACTTTACAACTTTTCATTTTTATCCTATGTTGTTGTAGACTTTAGACATTTAAGTCAACCTTTCTCTGACAACTTTTAGTAGGAAGACATAAAACCTTTATAAAAATTTAGGGTAAAAATGCAGGAAATTATATCGCACTCTACCCCCCTTAAGAACCGAGCTACGTCCTCGTAACTCTACTAACCTAGAATAACTCTTGATACTTTTCTCTTATCATATCCTCAGCTTCCCATGTTACTTCTTCGATTTCTTAGTTAGACCACAACACCTTCACTATTTTGACACTTTTCCTACGAGTATCCCGAACTTTACTATCAAGTATTTTGATTGGCTTCTCTTCATAGGTTGAACTTTTGCCTAACTCTATTGTTTCAGGTTGCAACACATGTGACTCATCCAGCAAATGCTTTCTTAGTTGAGACACATGAAAGACATTGTTAACTTTGCTCAACTCCATTGGTAATGCTAGCTTGTAGGCGACCTTCACAATCCTTTGCAAGAACTTATAGGGTCCATTGTATTTTGGGCTCAACTTTCCCTTCTTTCCGAACCTCATTACACCTTTGATCGGTGATACTATACGTAACACCTTGTCGCCTACTTCGAACACAACTTCTTGACGCTTTTGGTCCACATAAGATTTTTGTCTATCCTGTGCTGCTTGAATTTTTGCTTGTATCCCTCTTACCGTATTGGTAGTTTCTTCAAACAACTGAGGTCCTAGAATCACTGTCTCACTTATGTCACTCCAACATAAGGGACTTCTGCACTCCCTTCCACATAGGGCATCAAAAGGTGGCATGCCAATACTTGCATGGTAGCTATTGTTGTACGATAACTCAATCAAATCCAAACAATCTTCCCTGTTCCCTTCAAAATCCATTATACAAGCTCCCAGCATGTCCTTCAAAGTCTGTATGGTTCGTTTTGTTTGTCCATCGGTTGCTGGATGGAAAGATGTAGTCTTCTTCAATGTTGTACCGAAGTTATCCTAGACACTTTTCCAGAATTTCGAAAGAAACCAAAAATCCCTATATGACACGGTATCCTTTGGAACTCCATGTAGCCTCACAACATGCTTTGTGTAAGCCTTTTGCAAGTTGTTCCATCCTCCAAGTCTCCTTCATCGGCACAAACACCGCTGACTTAGTAAGCCTATCCACCACAACCCATATGGTATCATTTTGATTCTTCGACTTTGGCAAGCAGGTTAAAAATCCCATTGATATGCAATCCCACTTCCATCCTGGTATTTCAAGTGGTTGAACTTCTCCTTGCGGCCTTTTATGCTCAAATTTCACCTTTTGACAAGTAAGACTCACGATTTCAGCTACTTCCCTTTTAATTTTAGGCCACCAATACACCTTTTTCAAATCCTTATACAGTTTGTCACCTCCAGGATGAACTGGGTATGGTGTAATATGACCTTCCTCCATAATCTTCCGTTTCAAATCTTCACATTTCTGTGTTACACACCACCTTCCTTTATACCTCAAACTTCCATCTTCATGGATTTTGAAGTCCATAACCTTTCCTACCTTCAACTTCTCCTTTATTCTATCTAGTTTCACATCTCCATCCTGGTTCTCCTTGATCTCCTCAAACACTGCTGGTTGGATACTAAGATTACAAAGTATTCCTTCCAACTCTCCCTCCTTCACTATCTCCAAATTCTTCTCTCCATGTCACTACACAGCTCGTTAGCGACCACTAGAGAATTCACTCCATGTTTCGTTTTACAACTCAGAGCATCTGCTACCACATTGGCCTTCCCTTCATGGTATTGGATATCTAAATCATAATCCTTGATCAATTTAAGCCATTTCCTTTGTCTCATGTTCAAATCCTTTTGGGTGAAATAGTACTTTAAGCTCTTGTGGTCTGTGTAGATCCTACACTTCACTTCATACAAGTAGTACCTCCATATCTTCAAAGCAAACATGATCGTTGCTAGCTCGAGATCGTGAGTGGGATAGTTTGCTTTGTATGGCTTCAATTGTCTTGAAGCATGTGCAATAACCTTTCTATTGCATTAAGACACACCCCAAACCATTTTTGGAAGCATCACTATACACATCATAAGAACCACTCCCATCTAGCAAAGTCAGCACTAGAGCCATAGTCAAATGCTCCTTTAAGGTCTGAAGTGCCTCCTCACACATATCACTCCAAACACATTTATAGTCTCTCTTCATTAACGACGTCATCGGCTTAGCGATATTTGAAAAGTCCTTCACAAACCTCTTATCATACCCTGCTAAACCCAAGAAACTTCGTATCTCCATCACATTCTTAGGTGTAGGCCACTCTTTTACTGCTTTAATCTTGGTTGGATCTACTTCAACTCCCTCTTTTGACACAAAATGTCCCAAAAAGCGACTTTCTCTAACCAAAATTCACATTTCGAGAACTTAGCATACAAATTATTCTCCCTTAGCGTCATCAAAATTGTCCTCAAATGTTCCATGTGTTGTTCCTTACTCTTAGGGTATACCAAAATCTCATCAATAAATACTACCACAAACTTATCCGAAAATCCTTGAAAGATCTTATTCACTAAGTCCATGAAAATTGTTGGTGCATTTGTCAACCCATAAGGCATAACAGTGAACTAATAGTGCCCATAACTCCTACAAAAAGCCGTTTTTGGTATGTCCTCATTAGCAATTCTCAATTTATGGTATCCCGACCTCAAATCAATCTTTGAAAATACAGTAACTCCTTTCAATTAATCAAACAAGTCATCAATCCTCGGTAAAGGATACTTATTCTTGATCGTCACCTTATTCAAATCCTTATAGACAATACACAGCTTCAAACTACCCTCTTTCTTCTTCACAAACAGCACTGGTGCTCCACAAGGTGAAGCACTAGGCCTAATGTAACCTTTCTTCAACAGATCCTGCAACTGCTCTTTCAACTCACTCATTTCTGCAGGCGCCATCCTATATGGTGCTTTGGAAATAGGTGTTGTCCCTGGAACTAAGTCTATGGTGAAGTCGATCTCTCGCTTCAGTGGCATTCCCGAAATCTCCACTGGAAACACATTCAAGAAATCCCTCACTACCTCAACTTCCTCGGGCATAGAAGACTCAACATGATCTACATCCCTCACACTACAAAGGTAAATCGGGAAACCTCTATTAACATACCTAGCAAACCTCATTACTAACACTATTTTGTTGTGTTTTGGCTTTCCTGCCCTCCAATAGCTAACTTTTTTATCCATATTAACTAATGAGATTTTTTGTGGCTCCTACAAAATCTCAGCCTTATGTTCACTCAACTAATCCATCCTTAGGATCACTTCCAAGTCACCTAAATCAAACTCGATTAGGTTAGCCTTAAACTCCACTCCCTCTGTAACACCCTAGAATTTCCTAACTTCTTACTTCTTATTTTTCCGAAAAAACATATTATAATTATAAGGATTATATTTATTAAAACTTCTAAATATGGAAAAACCAAAGTATTACCGCCACCGTGATAATGGCTAAGGCATTTATCAAAGTATTATAGCGGAAGTCTTGAAAACAAAACCAATTTAAAACTAATATCAAACAACCTCATAATAAAAATCAACTGTAAACTTTATTACACTTCGGAACCATATTAATGGCCCTTAAAAACCAAAACTAAAAGTCTTTAGAAACAAAACAACATCCAAAATAAATGTTAGTCATTCATAAGCAATAGAATAAAGTAAAGCTACAAAACACAACAAGCGCTCTCACTCTAGCCCATCATAAAATAACAAATGCCCACTTGTACCTGCAGCTTTTCTTTTACTAGACAACTACACACCACAAGTGGGTCATTGTAGGGCAAAGTCCAGGACAAAGCCATGCACACAAACAAACAGTAAGCAAAGCTGACTACATAACTACTAAAGACTATGCAACAAACAATAACAAATAAAACATGCACTGAACTTACCTTTGACAACCTTTTACCTGTACATGGACTCAACTAAACTAATTATTATATTAAAAATTATGGATCCTGCATCGAACGGGTTTCCTCCTTAAAATGATCGCCCTATTGGGCACCAACTTGGGAGCAACTCCAAGAAAGTATTACTATGTCTCATAAAGTGACAGATATCCAACGCATTAAAAATATAAAAGAGTACAACGTCTTGTACTCCAATTAGAAGTCATAGATCACTATTCCATACGACTCCCCCCATTGTTCATACTCAAGGTATATACGTTCCAAGAGTTTTGATGCAAGTCCCCTTACACGTTACGTGATTAACCGGTTTAGCAATGTTATGACTCACATACAACATCACATATAGACATGCATCAAATCAAGCAAGCCATATTAATTATCTTCAATTTAAGGTGATTCATAATTAATCTTTTGTGTGTACGTTAATTAAACTGAACTTCCTTTACCACACAATAACTGTGAGTGGCTAATTACATACTTTCTCCTTGACCACACATTAAACTGTGAGTGACAACATGTAAAAAATAATTGTTCATAACTCCTTTTAATCATGTGAATAAAAATTCACAACTGCCTTTCTTATTGAATAAGTAACTAACAAACATAAAATAAGCTTCCTTCCTTTATTAATAAACTATTGGCAAATTAAACTGATCACAACATTCCAATTCAATCTTATAAAAATTTATGTTGCTATTTATATGAAATGTCAACATACTATAACAATCATGCTTCTAATAAACTTGTCATGCACATAAATTCATGATTCAACAAGCACAACAATATTTCATACAATCAAGGATCATTCAAGCATGAATTCTAATTCATGTGTTTATCTTTAATACTGACGTACCTTGTAAAGTAATGGTGCTCCGCCACAACTTCTAGAAGGGGACTAGATCAAAGTCTCCTACATAAGGAAAAACCGAAACTAAACTAAAACCTTGTTGACTAAGTTCTACAACATCTATAAACTAACTTCTATATTGGAAACTTGTCCAAAACATTCCTTATATGGTCTCTATTCAATTCCATACTACACTCTACATTTCTATTGTATGATTACTTGGTTTTCGGGACTTATTTATACGTTATAAAACCTTAATATAAATTTTATGTCACTTTAGAAAAGTAGACAGCAATATAAGATTACCAAAACTCCTTGAAAAACTTCTAAAACAACATAAATCAATCACATAATGTATTACTTAATTCATATGATCAGTTTAGTCTAATTACATACTTTAAAAGCCTAATTACTCACTTTATAAAATCTCGACAGCATGTTAAATATGCTTAAAATCACTTTTAAACTTCGCAAAACATACTAAAAATTATATGTAACATCATAGAGTTAATATGTGATCATACTAGCATAATATGAACACTTAAAACTTATTTTAACTTGTTTTTATAAAATTTCAGATTTATTTATTAACTTTAAGGTCATGAAAAACTCATAAAATCATCATAATTACATGGCAAAATTCTTCTACAATCATCTAACAAAATTATGAAACCAATCTATGCTTTAAAATAATTTTTCATAAGCCAAAACATGTTCATAATATTTACTCAATTGAATTTCATGACTATAAATTTTGGACAGCAATTTATTTTATTTTCAAAGCCTTAAAAAATCAATCTAAACTTTATAAAATCATCACAAATTCACACAACAATAATTCATGATCATAATATTGAAGTTTAAATCATAAAAATCATAACTTGCATAATTTATAAACCCTAATCTAAAATTTCACGAACAACAAATTAATTAATGCCTTAAAACAAAGCATAACTTTATTAAAACATGATTAAAACTTCTAAAAACATGATTAAACATAAATATGAAAATGAATTTGCAAGATTGAATCAAAAAGAAAGAAGGAAAACTTTTTTTTCATAAAAGTTCCGAAAATACCAAAAGGGGAGAAGTAGGGTCGACGGTGGTCCGGTTGGTGGTGCGCGGTGGCTCCGGCAGGGCACGGGTGGCTCCGGCTAGGCGCGAGTGGGGTCCGGCGAGGCACGGATCCCAAGAACAAAACGTTTTTTTTCTTTTTTCCGAAAAAAAATTGCAAAATTTTTTTTTTTTAGAAAAAATCCTCTCCCCTTTTTTCTCTCTAGATTTTTTTTGAATCCTAATGACAACTTATGAGCATGAAAATCTGAAATTTTGGGTTTAAAAGGTTATTTATATGCCCCAAAGTAGGATCTGGAAAAGCCCATACTTATCTTAACAAGTGGAAATTACCTTTAGGCCCTTGCCTCAAAATAAACTAGGAAACCCTTGAAAATTCTATTTTTAGAAGCCTTTTGAAATATTTCAAGAACATAAAATATTATTTATGCACACAAATAATTATTTTTAATTAAAGCTTATTTATTATTTATTTTACTGTTATTAATTTCTTTTCATTTAATATTCCTATTGAACATAATTTTTCAATAAAAATATTAAAATTATACGAATAAAATACAAAAAATACTTTCTTAAAATAAGTGAAAATGTGGGGTATTACACCCTCAATCTCAATCGGAACATCCAAAAATCTCCTTGAACATAGTACTTCTAGTCCTGATGGTAACACTATTGACATATCTATTGTATATACTTTTCCCAAAACAGGCATTAACTTTTCCAAAATCTTATTGGTTACAAAAGAATATGCTGCACCAGAATCAAACAAAACTTTAACAGGAAGAGAGTGAATAGAAAAAATAACAGTAATCACATCCTTACTAGCATCCTCTTCACTTCGAGCCACCACATTCAGCTTTCCAGAATTCGAGCCCTTAGCTTGACCTCCTCCATTTCCACTTCCATTCTTATTCCCGGCTTGTCACATTGCTTTTCCTCCCATGTTTTCTTGGAAACCCTTCTGCTGACCTCCAGTTGAATTCTATTATAATTGAGATCCTTTCCCTTCCTTTCCTTTGCCCTTAGATAAGCACTCATACTCATGGTGTCTGAGCTTGTTGCACAACCGACAAGTCACCGAGTTCCCAGCACAGTCCTTGCCTTGGTGATTGTTAGGACATTTCTTGCAGAAGTACACACAACCCCCTTGATTAGCCGTCTGTACCCTATTCTCATTTTTATTAGCTGGCTTCCCAAAGTTTCCCTTATTTCCCTGAAAGTTATTAAAACAAGGCTTCTTAAATCCACCACGACTTCCTTGTTGATTTAAGCTCCCTCCACCATCCTTTTTTTTCTCCCTCGTCTCACCTTCTTCCACTATCTCCTTCTTCTTCTGTTCTTGGGCATACAAATGTGCAGCTCTACCATACAACTCATCCAAGGATTCAAAGATTTGCCCGGCTAGTTGCAACAAGATGTCTATGGGAAACCCTCTCTCGAAACAACTAGCCTTCAGCTACTCCGTTGCCACATCCTTCTTAGCAAACTAGACAACTCTATAAACTTTGAGTAATACTCAGTAACTGACATACTCCTCATCATAAGCTCTAGAAACTCATCAGCTTTCTGCTCTTGAAGGAACACAGGGTAAAATTTGTTACGAATCTGCTCCTAAAACACAGCCCAATTGAACCCTAGCAAATCCCTAATCACAACTTCATTATGTGACCACCAAAGATCAGCTTCTCCTCTCAGATAGTAAACTACATGGTTTACCTTAAACTCTTCTGGACACTCAACTGCCCTAAACAGCTTATTGAACTCTCTTAAAGCCATCCCTCTAAAACGGTTGGATTGGGTTCTCCTTGGTAAGTAGGCAACTTACTTTGAGCAATTTTCTTGAAAAGTTCCCCAGCGGGGTCACCTCCATTACCATTTCCTCTAGCAGCTAATTGTTCAGCTACAGTAGCTAATTTCCTCACTACATCATTCACGTGATTGTTGTTACGTTTAGCCATCCTAAAAGACCTTTATAATAAACTATGACTAACTCTAAGTTAGAGCAACACAAGCTGATAACATAACATAGAATCGCTTTCTCAATTCGTCTCATAAAATAAATTTCCATTCTTTTAGAGCGAATGATTCACTAAGTTTTGATTGTTTACACAACCATCCAAATATAATAAAGCACATAGTAAAAAAAATTCCCTTAGTTTTGCTCTACAAAAGACATCATTTCAAAAGAAAACTGGCTTACTTATTCCTTTATTTCAATAATGGTTCTTAAATGCTTAGTTTCCTAAAGGTTCCTTATGGCTTATTGCCACTTATTCGCAGAGAATTTAGCAATCCAAAATGTCCAACATTCTAAACATCACTATTACAAGACAATATTAAACTAAACTCATATTCATAACAAAACTTCTAAACATTAACATTATCCTGCTTGTCCTTAGACACCACATATTTATCCGGTATGAACTCAGGATCATCTTTAACATCATCTTCCAAATCTTCCTCAACATCTTCATCCATGTCTTCTTCAGGGTCAAGTTCATTTTCTTCTTCTTCAGAATCAGTCCTTAAGTCCACGTACACTAGGATCACTGGATTTGGATTCTTTATTTCATAACATGAACTATCCTTCGATTCATAGCCTTGAGAACTCAAAGTGGCTTCATTTTCACTCATTGCATCATTCTCTTGATCACTTGGGACTAGTGTGGGTGGGATCTCCTCACCTGCATTCGACTTCAGAAACTCTTGCTCCTTCTTTGCAATATAATCTTCCAAGTACCTCCAATCACAACCCCGTTGACCATTTCGATCCTTATACTTAGTGTAGTTTAGAATCCCTCCAATGAAATGAAAGTCACTAAATTTCGCCTTGATCTCCAAATATGGGGGGCGATTTGGCAAGCAATTAACATTAAAGCAGACACATGACCGGGTTGGTCCCACTGTGGTAACTTCAGCACTAAACTCATGTATGAACAGTAGAAACGGATCTTCCATACATACTGAGGTGGACTCTCATAATCCCTCTTCTCCAATGTTCCCATCTGAGTTTCCTTACTAGGCATATTATCCACCATCGTGCAACGACACTTAAAACTAATGGGCCATCCTTCCCACACAACAAAACCAAACTAAACAGTTCCCCAACAAAAATGTTTGGTGGCTAAAATACAATTTCTTCTACACATAATTATCCACATAATCAATACTTCCAAAACATGCACTTAAATGCATGAAGGAAAAGAAATAAAGTCTATCCTAAACGCCCAAAATTCCTACCCATTCTCACCACGTGATATGAAAGCAATAACACATAATACATACATGGATTCCTTGCACATGTAAGTGATTCTAAAACTTTTTATTTTTCAAAACATTCTATTTTCGGAAATTACTATTTTCAGAAAAATTTCCATTTCCAGTAACTTTCTAACATAAGAAACTTCCTCTTTTCAAAAATAAAACTTAGGGTACCCCCAAAAAATATAAGAATAAAATGTTATTTTATTTCGTAAACTAAGTTCTGGTAACCACTTTGTAACACCCTGGGATTTCATAACTTTCCTCCTTTAGATTTTCGGGAAATATAATATAAATATAATAGAAAATAATAATAAATAATCATAAATACAATCCATACTTAACTAGGACAAACCAAAGTATTACCGCCACCGTGATAATAGCTAAGGCATTTATCAAACTACTACAGCGGAAGTATTTAAAAACCAAAGCCAAATTAAAAACTCCAAATAAAACTTGAAATAATCTCAAAAACAAAAAAAGTCAAAACCAAAAGAAAACCAAAATAAATCTTTATTACACTTCGGAACCGCCTTAACGGCCCTTCAAAACCAAAAAAAACTTTAAACTTCAAAACAAAAGTTAGCATCAAATAATAAATAACTAACAAGTCCATAAAACTACGAAAACTATAATGCAAGCGCTCACACTCCAACCAAACATGATAGACTATGCCCACCTGTACCTGTAGCTTTCTCTTATTCTAGACAACTACTCGCCAACAAGTGGGTCTATGCAAAGCATGATCAATATCAAAATAAAATAAAGGTATAACACACATACTTCTTACCGTTGACATCTCTTCACCTGTGCATAGGCTCAACTCATATAAATTATTTATATGTTTAAACTTTGGATTTCGCATTAAACGGGTTTCCTTTCCTTTAAAATCGCCCTATTGGGCACCAACTTAGGAGCAACTCCAAGAAGGTATTATTCATGTCACATATTGTGACAGAATTCCAGCGCATTAAAAATATAAAAGGGTACAACGTCTTGTACTCCATTTAGAAGTCATAGACCACTGTTCCATACAACTCCCCCCCCCCCTCCCCCCAATGTTCATGCTCAAGGTATACATGTTCAAAGAGTTTTGGTGCGAATCCTCTTTCACTTTACGTGATTAACAAGTTAAACAATATTATAACTCACATAGAACAACACAGAAGCATGCATGACATCAAACACCAACATATTAATTATGTTGGATTTAAAGTGATTTTAAAAGTAATTGTATTTCCTTTAATTAAACTAAACTTCCTTTACCTCACATTAACTTTGAGTGGCTTACTATTTACCTTTCCTGACCACACATTAAACTTTGAGTGGCTACATAAATGTTTGCTCATTAAACTTTTATTAAACATGTGAATAAAAATTCATAAACTACCTTTCCTGTTGATTAAGTAACTAATCAACTCAACTAACTTCCTTTTTCTTCTTTATTAACTATTGGCCAAATTTAGAAATAATTTTAACATTCCAATTACTCATGACAAATTAATAATTCTATAGATGTGGAATGTCAACTAATTCTAAGAATCATACTTTCGTACTATCATACTAACATACATCTCATGCAAGTCAACCAAACAACAATTCATAATCACATACATAACATATAATCTCAACAACCAAGCATGAAATCTACTTTTACTTTCGCCTTTAGTACTAATGTACCTTGTATTGTAGTGGTGATCCGCCACAACTCCTAAAAGTCAACTAACTCGAATTCTTCTACATATAGAAAGTCGAAACTAAATTAAAACCTTGTTGATTAACTTCTACAACAACTCCAAACTAACTTTTTATATTGGAAACTTGTCCAAAACATTCCTTACATAGTCTCCATTCAATTCCATACTTTATTTTTATTTTTCTTTTGCGAAACACTTGATTTTTGGTAATTTTCCAAAAATGATAGCTCCATTTAATTACTTAAAAATACTTTAAAACCCTTCTAAATATCATATTTTGATCATAAAACATTATAGTCATGTCCTAAAATCATCATACAATATTTTGATGCTTTAAAAATAATTATAAGCACTTGCTACTATTTTTATTAGGCATAAACATAAGTTAATAAAAATTTACAGCTTTATTTATTCATTCAAAACTCCTTAAAACTCATCGAAACATCATAAATCAAGCATAAAACTCTTTTACGATCTAATAACATCATTATACATCGTATCTATGCTATAAAATAATTTTTCATGAAGTAAAACATGTTCATAATATTTTTACTCTATGTTTTCATGACTTTAAAAATTTGACAGCAATATTAAACAACTTAAAAACCCTTGAAAACAAATCTAAACTTCATAAAATCATCACAAATTCATACTTCAACAATTTATGATTATAATATAAAAGTTTAGATCATTAAACGCCATAAAACTACAAATTTCATGATTTTATAAACCCTAATTTAAAATTTCAGGAACAACTTTATAAAATCATACTTTAAACATAATCATAACTTTATAAAACATTATTAGAATCATAAAAACATGATTAAACATAATTATAAACATGAATTTTGCAAGATTGAATTAAAAAGAAAAGAGGAGAAAGAAAAAAAAATTATAAGTTAGAAAATATACCAACAAGAAGGGAGGAGGAAGAGGGGTGGCCGACGAGGTGGTGCACAGTGGCAAGGGCGACAAACAAGAGGGGGGGGGCGCTGGCGAGAAAGGCGACGAATGGGAGGAGAAGCAACGAGGAACCTTTTTTTTTTCTTTTTCCGGAATTTCGAACAAATTTTTTTTTGAAATCCTAATCCACTAGATTGCAAAATGAACTTGAAATTGTATGGTTTAAAGGGGTATTTATAGGCCCAAAGTAGGTTTTGGTGCAATTACATAAATACCCTTAATATTTGAAATTGCTTTTGTGCCCTTGTTTTAAAACAATTTAGAAAACTCTAAAAATTCTATTTTTAGAAAATTTTTAAAATATTTAATAAAACTCAAAGTGACATGAAATATAATTTATTAACTTTAGAAAACATAAAATAATTATTTTAATTAACAATTAATTTAAATTTCTTTCTTTAATATATTTATTGAACTTCATTAAATCCTCAATAAAAATACTAAAAATATACAAATAAAATACAAATTAACTTCTCAAAATACGTTGGGGTATTACATGATGTGTGATTAATTCAACCTCATGATTCTAATTGCTTCAGAACAATGTTAATTAGCTTTATGATTCAATATAATTGCTAATACTTGGTTCTAATATTATTTGTCCATGAGTTAGTAGCAAAGCTTTTTTTTGGTTTTTTTTCATTGATTATAAGTCATGCTACTTAGTTGAATTAATTGAGTGTCTTATCATTATTTATTGAATGATTTGAGTAAGTTGGGTTAGTTTGCGCTTTAATCCTTTAGAATTGTGAGTCAAAGAGTTTTGGAGATTTTTGGATGGAAATTGAATTATTGGTTAAAGTGCTTTCCATTGTTAATATTGGAGTTAGGAAGTTGCTTTGGTTATCTATAATGCCCAATGTTCATGAAATTGCCTTTGTTAGAAGTTAGCTAGAAAATTTGTGTTTAATGAAGATTTGAAGTTATTATGGCTAAGTTGAAGAAACAAATGGGCCATGGAGAAATTAATTTTCGCTCAATTTGTTTGTGTTTTGTTGATTGATTACTACAATTCACTTGTTTTGCTATGTTGCCAAGTTACCTCCATTCTAGAGCCTAATTGCCATATCACTAGATGACTCACCATTCTTGTCTTATTTTTAATAATGTTGTTTTCTATATGACCTCTAATACATCTTTGGCCGGTTTTCATGGATTTGTTTTGCAGATAATGAGGAAAACCATCGGAAAGGTTTTTGGAGGGTGCCCTAAAAAGTCCTAAAAGACAAGGGTATTATCTTCATCTTCCAAGGGGAAGCAACCTTCTTCTTCTCGGGCACCACCTCCCAACAAGCAAGAAAGGCAAAAGAAGCTTGATAAGCTTTCTAAAAGAACGATCCGGTCGACCAAATTCTTTCACAAGGAAACTTGTGATAGATTGGGTATTAAAGAACAAATCATGAGGATGGAAAATCGGATCGAATGGGGGAACTGGATAAACGCCACCATGGTCGGCCCAGATGGTAGGACACAATAGGTGCCCCACATCATAGGGAGCTCACCCTCAATCTCCTATCCAACTATCATTTCAGAGTCACCCAGGAGACCCTTAAGCTAAAAGAAAGTGGGAGATTAGCTTTACTATATTTGGGCAGTATTATGAGATGATTATCGATGAGCTCAACCATCGGTTTATATGGAATGAGGCAAACACGGTTTAGTCTACCGCGGGGCATGAGTGGGTCCCTTATCTAGAAGGTGCATGGTGGGACCGTATCACAGATGATAGTTCTCCCAACACTTCCGCCACAACAAAAGCATCAGAGGTCCAATATCCGGCGCGCCCTCCGATACTTTCTCAGATACTTAGTCTATTGTCTTTTCTCGAGAGGGGAGCTCAACCAGGTCTATCTGGATGAGATTCGGCTTCTTTGGATGGTTAACAAAGGTTATGCCAGGCATCCCTTGCACTACAACTTTGGGTTCTTTCTAGCCAGCCGGTTCGCAGAGACAGCTGAAGGAATCACAAACATTAGTACTATTTATATATGGGGGAATGATTACATATTTGGCCTATTTTTTAGGTCATGTGGTGGACATCCTTCAGCTTCACTCTAAAGAATAGATTCCCTGCCTTGATTTTGGTGCCATCAGAGTCGCAAACTTTCTAAGACATTATCAGAGAGGACACCAAAAGACGCTTGTCTGGTGTATTTGGGAGATTTCTTGGTGTTATCTTCCTAATGTGTTACTCTCCCTTATCAAGAGCACCCTGATGGCCAAAACCCTTAAAGTATCCCGCCCGATAACATCCCACTACAGGAACGGGCCGACTCTGAGAAGAGGGCAGTCCAAATGGTTAATATGATACAGCAGGTTGGAGCTCAAGGACCACCTCAGCGCCGGCAAGCTCCACCTAGGAGAGATCCTCCCTACCACAGCTATGCCGGGCAATCTTCCTCCACCTTTAATATGACCCCCCTTATGAACCGTTTAGAAGACATGCAGCTTTACAACCAGCAGCGGTTCGATAGTGTGGACCATACATTGAGAGGACTCCGTACTGATGTTGATCTGCTACAAAGAGTTCGGTGGAGGGAGCATATGAGTAATGTGGATTCGGGGACGGTTCAAGGGTTCACTAACCATCCAAACTAGTCGCCTGCATATGATGCAGCCTCCGATTCTACCTCCTATCCTTTCCAGCCCTTCTATGACCAGTACTATACTAGGTACGGGGGCCTTGGTCAGCAGTAGAGCTTGGCTTCTTCTCCTTCCATTCATTCTTCATGCCTATTTGTCCCTGGACGTGACAATGTTCGATTTGGGGGGAGAGATCATTTCCTTTGTATATATGTAATTAGTTTTATGCTTAGAAAAAAAAGTCCAAAAAAGTTGAAAAAGAAAGAGAAAATTACAAAAAAAGTCAGAAAAAAAAAAAAAACAAAAAAAAAATTAGTTTAGTTGTTTTCTTTTAACATTTTCTCTGGGAGTTTGGTTTGTTTTTCCTTTTCAGGTTTGATTTCAAGCATGATGTATTCTTGGAATTTTTGCTTTTATGGACTCTTGCTTGGAGTTGGATTTTGGTTTGGTTAGATCGATCAAACTCTTCTTTTTCTTTCATTTTTATGTGCTTTAGTTAGTTTTATTGCTTTCATAGTTTACTTTTAGCACTCTTGCATGGTTTGTACTACTTGTTAGGAGTAGGAGTTTACATGTGACCAAAAAGAATATATTGTTTTTTTAGGATTAGTTCAAGAGAGAGCGATTGATTAGTTGGTAATTCTCGTCCCAATTTGAGTTGTTTTTGAGAAATTGACTATTTATACCCCCTGATAAGTGTGTTTTATTCATGTATTTTACCCCCTTTTTCTGGTTTATTTTGACTCTAACCTTGGCTCTTCGAAGTTATTTTGGCTAATGTTTGGTTGTTTGTGCCTTTTAGTAACATTTTGCAAGATTTTGGTGTTTTGCACTGATTCCGAGGCAATTATACGAGTTACGGCTAGATATTAGAAGCCATGGGTTAGCATTGAAATATTCAGGGAGCTATGATGAAGCTTGGATTAGCTAGAAGACGAGTTGTCTTGAGTATGGCGAAGAAGTCATTTTGCTGGGGCATTCGGGTGGAATTTACTTGGCTTTTTCAGAGATTTGGGGCGAAAACATCACTCGTGCCCGATAGGGCGGATTTCGCCCGGGCAGTCAAGCGGATTTCTTCCAAGGTCAAATTTGTTCGCTTCGTGCACCCGACTAGGCGGCATTCGCCCTGTTGGTTGGGCGGTTCGTCCGGGAGGCCTTTTTTTCCTTTTTAGCTCGGGTTTTGTACTTTTTTGTATAAATAGCTATTGTTTTAGGCCTTCCAGCCATTACATTTGACTACAATATATTTTTCTAGGGTTTTCATTCAGTTTTCTCTCTAGAAGTTATTTTTGTTCAAACTTAAACATTCATTCAATACGGTCTTAATTCCAGGTTCTATTTTAATTCTTTTCATTGTTTTCATTAGTTTGTTCATGTTTATGGTTTATAGTTATTAGTAGTAGTTAATCTCTTATATCTTGTTTATGCTCTAGTTTATGCTTTTGGTTTATTTTGTTCATGTTAATTAGTTTATTTGGTTTAGTCATGTTTATAGTTTTAATTCTTAATGTTAATTTGTTTTCCTTAGTTTTAATCATGTGTGAGTAGTTTCCTTTCTAGGACTTAGGGATCTATGGATCGTTTCTAATGTTTTGTTTCATTATTAATTAGTATAGTTGTTGATATTACTGAATTCCTATTGTCAGGTTTTATTGCTTTCAAATAAATTGTGGCCAGGTTTAATTGTTAGTTAGATATTGTCGAAATGAATGCCGAGAGGTAAGATTAGCACCATTAGATCACAGGGATAATAGGCAAAACGAGTCTAAGTGAGCGAGAGCCATTAGAGGAGTTTTGAAGGAGACTAGATTTGAGAGAATTAGTGAGTCTCAGTTTAGGGAGTCAATAGTTTGTTAATTAATTGTTGTTCAATTCATTGGTTTATCTGTGGTGAAACGAAGTCCTAGGTTTGTTATTGATATATTTTCTTGTGTTTAATTTCTTCTCTATTAGTCATTAGTTCATTAGTCAAAACCAAATTCAAAGGCCCCTTATGGCAGAATAGCTTTTTAGAGTTACTAGAATTTCTTTACTTCCCTGTGGATACTTCCCTGTCTACATTAGTAGAAGTTCTAGGTTATTTTTGATAGGTATACGACTGTCCCTCATCAACCCCTTATGCTATTTTTGAAAACTTTATGACTCTTGACTGCAGATGAATTCACATGCGTGATTTGCTGGCTATGACTTGATCTTTAATTTCTAGAATTCCTTGTATTTGTCAAATCTTTCAACCTTGCTTGGGTCTTGGACTTGAACAGTGTTTGAGCCGCTTTTGCATATATTGTCATTCATTATGTTTCTTTCATGTGTGCCTAGTTCCTGGTACAATTATGATCTTAGGGTTGACATTGGATTCTAATAGTTTTATTTTTGGTTTTTATGCATGTAGCGAATGATGAAAGGCTTTCATTTCTTTTAGGAGCCTCTGGATTTCCATATTTTTCGCATTCCGTCTCATATTTTCCCTTCGTCCTATGTTTTGAGCTTTTTATCCTTCATTTGTATTATAGCCACATTACAACCTTATTTAGTCGTGCTTTATTGTTTATTCGATTCATGGTGCCCAAGCTTGCCCGAGGGGGGGGGGGGGGCTTGGGGGTTGTTGTGGGGTTGTTATACATTTCATGGTGTTATTGTTGAAGGATTGTTGGTGAAAATTTGTTAGAGTTGATGTTTAGTGATGTTCTTTTCATTACAGGTTTCACATTAAGGCTCAGCATACCAATGGCTGGGCTACTACAAGTTATTTGAAAAGTTTATATTTTATATGTAGCTCAGTTATGTATGTAAGGTAATTTTGTCTGTTGTTTGTTTAATTGAGCAAATCATTAAGAGTCATGAACCGAAAGTTATAATTATACTTGAAAAGTAAAGAAAGAAAAAAATAATAATAAAAGCATGGTGAAAAGAAAGTTCAAAAGAAGAAAAAAAAAGGAATGAAATAAAAATGAAGTGAAAATTCAAATTCAAAAGAAAAGAAGTTTAAAGCTTGTGAATATAGTTGGTTGTTTTTTGTGTTTATGAGTATTATGGTGTTGATGTGAATTGAAAAGAAGAAGTTTGATGTTTGATTTGGTTGGAATTGATTTTTGGAGAATGTTGTTGATACACTTAGAGTTGTTGGGGATTTTCTTCGGTTCTACATGCTTAAACCCCTCATTCCACCCCATTATCCCAAATTTATCCTACCCATCACCATAGCCACGTTACAAGCTTATCAAAGTCCTTTTTGATCTTTATGCACATGCTATGGTTTTTGTGAAGTGAATTCTTTGTCAAGGTCGTGGAGTATTAATTGCATTTCGAGTCGACATTTAGGATGATTGAATACCCTTAAACACTTGCATAAGGGTGTGAGATGTGGGATTTGGTCTCTTAAATGTGCATTTTAAACACAGTTTTTATTTGCATTCCATTTTTGGTTGGGAGGTGAGGGTTATAGCTTCATTGGTACAAGCTCATCATTAAATTTGTGGAGGTACAACCCATGAGCTACTCTAGTCATCGATCCGTTAAAATTGCTTGGTTGGTTTTGTTTAACTCATATCTAGGAAGGATGGTAATTGGGTGCTTGATTGGTTGGCTTTAATCCATGTGTCTTCGAATGTTTTCTTGAGTTGTAATGGCTATTTTGTTTTATGGGGTGTAGTCGTTTATATGTTTGCTCGGGACAAGCAAATGTCCGGTTTGGGTGAATTTGATATACATGTTTAATATAATGTTTTTTCCCCTTGTTTTTAGTTGATTTTTTGCATAATAGTTGAGTTTGTGGCTTTATTTCGGTTAAATATTGTTCCTTGTGTCAATTTGTGATTTGGATGAGTTTAAGCGGTTTTAGTTGGTTTTTAGTGCTTTTAATGTTAATTTTATGTTCAATAGTTATTACGCGTGGTTTTCGGTTTGATTCATGTGTTTCAGGTGCTAAATTTGGAGTTATAAAGTCAAAGGGAGCTTTAACAAGTCAATTTAGCCTTGCATCAGGATGCATGCTAAGGAAGAAGAAGCTGTGAATTGAACATTAATCAAAGGAATCGAGCCTCAAAGTTTAAAAATCATAGAAGCATTGCTTTTGGGTGTCCATGTGGGCACAGCCTTCAAATGAGTTGTTGCTCTATGCGCCTGCATTAGAGAACAAACTTTCCACACATAACAGTAGGGATCACATATGGGGGCAGCGAATAAGAGAATTTTTCTCCCTGCGAGTGCAGCAGGCCAAATATTGGGCCCTTCGCTGGGCATCCGTGTTTTTGTGCGGATTGTTTTATTCTTAGGCCCAATTGATCATATAAATTGGGGCACATTTTCCTAGGCCCGAACACACTTTTCATTATTAATTTTCCTAGTTTAGGATCCTAATTACTCTTAATCACTTTCCCTCTCTAGATTAGATTAGTTTGTTAAATACTTTCAATCAATTCAATTGAATTCAAGTTTCTTTTTTTTGGTAATTTCTTTCCCTTTTCTCTTTTCTTTTTATTTTTATTATTTTAGTTTTGTTTCTTAGTTTTAATTATTGTTTTGTTTATATTAATAAGTTTTAGTTTTTAATTAATTCTTGTTAGTAATTTGTTGATTATTGTTTATTTATGTTTATGAATTATGAATTATTTTTTTATTTTTGTTTTTATTTTTTGTAACCATGTGTGAGTAATTAGTTTTGTAGGGTTAGAGGATCCATGAACATGTTTATGAATTAATTTAGTATTAATTGATTAGTTCTTAATTAGTAATTAAATTCTTATTATTGATTTTTATTGATTGCAATTACATTGTTGCCAGATTTAGTTGTAAGTTAGGTAATTGTCGAAATCGATGCCGAGAGGTAAGATTACCACAATAAGACCAATGAATAGTAGGCAAAATGAGTTTATGCGAGCGAGAGCCAGTAAAGGAGTTTTGAGGCAGTCTAAGTTCGAGAGAATTAGTGTGCCTTAGTTTAATGAATGTTTGTGAATTAATTGATTTTTCTTTTATGAATTTGTTGATTGTTCATGGTAAACTGATTGCCTTAGGTTTTTATAAATTGAGCTTACATTCGTGCTTTTCGTTATTTTTATTAGTTGTTAGTCAATTAGCTAAGAAATTCAACCAAGGCTCATTATACAGTTTTTACTTTTTAGAACTAATAAAATTTAATAGTTTCCCTGTGGATTCGATCCCAACTTCCCTAGCTATATTAGTTAGTGTTGTTTGGTTTATTTTTTAGAGGCGTGCGATAGCCTATTTCAAAAACAAATCAAACTTTTGAACCAAAAATTTCAGTTTTTTGACAGTGAACCCTAACTAGTTAAATTTGGTAAAAAGCACGAAAATTTTTCAATTCCGACAAAACCCAAGATCTCAACATACAGATTTTGGCCACTATAGTGTAAGTTAAATGACAAGAATTCTAGAATTTACATGTTCATCAATTCTAAATAAAACATGCGAAAACTAATACATAAACATAATTGTAATGCATGAAAACAAACAACACATAAACCATGAATTAGTGTAAAATTAAACATGATTTTAAACTACCTAATCATGAAACTAATGGTGATGAATTGGACATTTATTAGAGCCCTATTAGTTACCTTGATCGCTAACCAAGAAATTTAAGAGACACCAAGAAAGTGTCCTTCGATCCAAAGTGATGTGAATTTTGTTATAGACAAACGCCACTCACACAAAGAACTTAGACTTCAAATTTGATAAAGCAACGCACCACAAATTCGAACTTCTAAGGCGAATAATTGATAGAATTTGATTAAAGCCAAGCACCCTCAAATCCTAAGAACTATCCTCACGTGAGATAAAGCAAAGCACCACTCACTCAATCGAATTTCTCACAAGAAACTCTCAAAAATTGTTTACTTCGTGAAACAAAAGAAAACCGGAAACACTTTGTGTTTAATCTCTCAAATCTGAATTTTATTGATGTATTTTACATCCTATTTATAGGCTAAACATATCACACAATATTTCAGAAATCTAAACATATCCTAACTACCTTAGATATATGGTATAACAAACTAAGATTAGGATAACAAGAAAATCCTAACAAAACCGGATACATATTTTTGCACCATATATTTTGTAATCTGATTTCTAGTCTAAATCTTAGATATTTTGCAAATCAAATCTAACCACCATATATCCGAATAACAACCTTAGGTTGACAAAGTCAAACAACACAAAATCCCGCGTTGACAACGTTGCCCAAAACTTCAAAAATCTTCCAAAAATCCCGCCATATGCATTGCTTGATTTCTCGTTGATTTTTGTTGGACTTGCGATTTCAAGAACTTCAAGAAACTCTTCAAGATTCAATCTTTATTTCAAGAAACCTCCATTTTTGTGTTTCTCATGCTTGATTCCATCAACCTTGACTCATAAACTAATCAAGAAAATAACAAAACACCATATGGTAAAACCCTATCAAATGACGTGGGAAGAAAACCCATATAGCTCAACACTTCTAAACTACTAACTATACTTGCTTTACATTTACGTGAATAAGCTTGTGCATGTCACCATGCACACGTAGAAATCCACCCTAGCCAACCCAAGAAGCCTTGTGTCTCCATAAGCCACTAACTCCCCCAAGGTTGCTTCTTGTTTTCCACCTTCAATCAAACCCAAACCCTCGAAGTTTTGCTCATTGATATGCGTATCATCCTCCTCTTCTTCAAAAGAGTTTGTCCTCAAACCTCGAAGTTGGTCATCAGGAACATAAGGAGCTAAATCACCAATGTTGAAAGTAGCATGGACTCCATATTCTCCTGGTAATTCCAATTTATAAGCATTATCCCCCACTTTACTTATGATCTTGAACGGTCCATCACAACGAGGCATAAGTTTATTCTTCCTTTGATTTGGAAATCTTTCCTTCCTCAAGTGTAACCAAACCAAATCCCCTTCTTTGTAGACATGTTGTGATTTATGTTTGTTTGCTCGTGCCTTGTAAATATCATTAACCTTCTCAATTCGAGCCCTTACTTCTGCATGAAGTTTTTGCATATACTCAACCTTAGTCTTGGCATCTTTGTGTACCAACTCCCCTTTAGGAATACTTACAAAATCAATTGGTAACTTAGGATTAACTCCATAGACAATCTCGAAAGGTGAGTGCTTAGTAGCATAAGTAGGTGACCTATTATAAGCAAATTCAGCATGAGCAAGCTTCAAATCCCAATCTTTTTGTGTCTTGCTAACCAAACCACGCAACAAAACCCCTAGTGTTCGATTAGTGACTTCTGTTTGGCCATCTGTTTGAGGATGATAAGATGTGCTAAACAAAAGTTTCGTGCCTATTAACCTCCAAAGTGACTTCCAAAAGTAACTCATGAATTTTGTGTCTCTATCACTTACAATAGTCTTTGGAACCCCATGCAACCTTATGATGTCTTTAAAGTATAAATCAGCCACATTCATAGCATCATCTGTCTTGTGACATGGTGTAAAATGAGCCATCTTTGAAAATCTATCAACCACTACCATAATAGCATCTTTTCCCCTTGCTGTCCTTGGTAACCCTACAATGAAATCCATAGAAACATCTTCCCAAGGTCCCTCTGGCACTGGCAATGGAGTATAAAAACCTTGATGAAAGGCTGCCTTTGCCTTTTGACAAGTAGCACATTGAGCAATTATGGCCTCAACATCAACAATCATCTTTGGCCAATAAAAATGTTCTTGCAACATGGTTAGTGTCTTTGTAATGCCAAAATGTCCAGCAATACCTCCTCCATGAGCCTCCCTTACTAGCAACTCACGTATAGAACACTTAGGTATGCACAATAGATTACCTTTAAACAAAAACCCATCATGTAGCACATAGGAACTCATAGACCCCTTTGAAAGTTGCGCCATTATTGGTCCAAAATCACCATCTTGCTCGTAAAATTGTGTTATCAACTCTAACCCAAGCAACTTAAAGTTCAAAACACCAAGCAAAGTATACCTTCTTGACAAAGCATCAGCAACAACATTAGACTTCCCCGTTTTGTACTTTGAAGAGAAGTGAAAAGATTGCAAAAATTCAACCCATTTAGCATGTCTTGGATTCAATTTTTGTTGACCATTAATGTGCTTCAAAGCTTCATGATCAGAATGTAATATGAAGTGATTAGGCCTTAAATAATGACTCCAATGATCCAAAGCTCTAATAATGGCATAGAACTCCTTGTCATATGTAGAATAGTTCAGTTTAGCACCATTCAACTTCTCACTAAAGTAAGCAATTGGCCTCTTCCCTTGGACTAGAACAGCACCAATTCCAACCCCACTTGCATCCGTCTCTACTTCAAATGGTTTAGAGAAATCTGGTAAGGCTAGTATAGGTGTGTTACAAAGCAACTTCTTAATCAATTCAAAAGCTTCTTGTGCCCCCTTAGTCCACTCAAACTTAGGCTTATCCTTCTTAATGCATTCGGTTATAGGAGCAACAACAGATGAAAAATTCTTCACAAACCTCCTATAGAACGAGGCTAACCCATGAAAAGCACGTACTTCAGTCACGTTCTTTGGTGTTGGCCATGATTTTATAGCTTCCACTTTAGATGGATCAACAGAAACCCCATCTTTGGACACAATATACCCCAAAAACGTCACACTTGGTACCATGAAATAACACTTTTCGAGCTTAGCATAGAGCTTTTGTTCTCGTAAGGTCCCAAACACACTCCTTAGATGGCTTAGATGATCATTAACACTCTTGCTATACACCAAAATATCATCTAAATATACCACTACAAACTTACCAATGTATGGCTTTAAGACCTCATTCATCAACCTCATAAACGTACTAGGTGCATTAGTTAACCCAAAAGGCATGACTAACCATTCATAAAGCCCTAGCTTTGTTTTAAAACCTGTTTTCCATTCATCACCCTCCTTCATTCTAATCTGATGATATCCACTCCTTAAATCAATCTTTGAAAATAATTGAGAACCATGTAATTCATCTAGCAAATCATCCAATCTAGGTATAGGAAACCTATACTTGACGGTTATATTGTTAACTGCCCTTGAATCAATACACATTCTCCACGTCCCATCCTTCTTAGGTACTATTAATGTAGGCACAGCACATGGACTCATGCTCTCTCTCACGTATCCCCTCTCCATTAATTCCTCAATCTGCCTTTGTATCTCCTTTGTCTCCTCTGGATTACATCTATATGCAGGCTTGTTAGGAATTTGAGACCCAGGAATAAGATCAATTTGATGTTCAATCCCTCTTATTGGTGGTAATCCTGGTGGCAACTCATTAGGAAACACATCTGAAAACTCATTCAACATAGGATGCAAAACCCTAGGAATCTCTGGGGCTTCATCTTGTACCTCTTTGGCTAACAACATATAAGACATAGAACTTGTTTTCAACTCCCTTTCTAACTCCTTTCCACCCACCAACAAAACACCTTTAGAATTACCCATGCTTGTTTTAGGTTTAGAAATCATCAAGGGTTTTAATGCATATGATTTTTCATTAGGGTTCTTACGCACAATATAAACATTTGTCCTCCCATTAAACTTCACAAAACGATCATATTGCCAAGGTCTACCCAATAATATGTGACAAGCATCCATAGGACAAACATCACAAAGTACTTGATCCTCAAATTTACCAATTTTAAACGCAATCAAGGCTTGTTTGTTTACCTTAACATCACTTGTGTTGCTAAGCCAATGTAGCTTGTATGGTTGAGGATGTATCTTTGTAGGAATTGCGAGCTTTTCCACCAACAACGTAGATACTACATTTGTGCAACTTCCAGTATCTATGATTACATCACAAAGCTTGCCTTGAACATTACACCTTGTGAGAAAAATTTTATCCCTTTGACTCTCCAAAGGTTGTGCACTTTGAGATTGTAATACCCTACGTAACACTAAGGATTGGCCTTGTGTTTCTGGTTGGACTTCCTCTGTGTCTTCCTCCATATTTTCATCATTGCCATACTCTTCCTCTCCCTCATCCCCATACATCTCCTCCTCTTCTTCAAGGCCTTCCCCATCTACCCAATTTCGAGTTGTTGTAACCCTAGCATGAGGACAATCTCTTTGAATGTGACCTTGCCCTTTACACTTGAAACACACAATGCGTGAATCACTACTTTGGGGCTTTGAAGATGAACTCTTATCCTTGATGAAAGGGGGTTTAGTAACCTTATCAAAGTTTGGTTTTTGAGGAAAAGTATCACGCTTTTCTTTAGAATCATAGGTTTTGAAGTATGTCTTTGTTTTGCGTGCAACTTGTTTCTCAACCCTTGCTGCCACTCTACAAACTTCATCAAAGGTCCAATAAGGTTGTAATTCGACCTTCTCCCTTATATTTTCATCTAGACCAGCCACAAAACGAGCCACTTTGTGGTCCTCCTTCTCTTCTAAATCACAAATCATGATCAATTTTTCAAACTCCACAATGTACTCATCAACCGTTTTTCTATCTTGTTTTAATGTATGCATCTTGATGAAATTGTTTTGTTCGAAATCTTGAGGAACAAAACGTTTCCTCATCTCCCTTTTCAATTTGGACCATGAAGATATTTTTGATCTACCTTCTTTCCTTCTCTTTCTTTGTAAACCCTCAAGCCATAAACTTGCATAGGAAGTGAGTTTTAATTCCGCCAATTTGTAAGACTTATGATCATCATATTCTTTGTAACGAAAAATCCTTTCAACCCTACGAATCCAATCTAGAAATTTTTCAGGATCCATACCTCCATTAAACTCAGGAATTTCGAGTTTAAGATTTCGATCATCATCCCTCATCTTTCCCTTATGTTTGTGCCTTGATCTTGGTTCCTCATCGTCACTAGAACTTGATGAGTATCCCTTTTTTGGTTTACGTACACTCCTCACACTTTCTTGCTCACTTTCACTTGATGATGAGCCCTCCTCTTGTTTAGATTTAGTAGGAGTTTTCTTGGTAGAAGCCATGATGGTTAGGACTTCATCTAAACGAGCCTTTAACTCGTCAATCTCTCCTTGCATACGTAGCTCTTTTGCTTGAGCCAAGCTCAAACCCTTCGTGAATCCTTGTGGATTTTCGTCTCCACCTTCTTGAGCCATGATAATTGATATTGAACACTTGAGATTGAATGAATCTCTCAACGAAAGCACCAAAAGGTGATGTGAATTTTGTTATAGACAAACGCCACTCACACAAAGAAACTTAGACTTCAAATTTGATAAAGCAACGCACCACAAATTTGAACTTCTAAGGCGAATAATTGATAGAATTTGATTAAAGCAAAGCACCCTCAAATCCTAAGAACTATCCTCACGTGAGATAAAGCAAAGCACCACTCACTCAATTCGAATTTCTCACAAGAAACTCTCAAAAATTGTTTACTTCGTGAAACAAAAGAAAACCGGAAACACTTTGTGTTTAATCTCTCAAATCTGAATTTTATTGATGTATTTTACATCCTATTTATAGGCTAAACATATCACACAATATTTCAGAATCCTAAACATATCCTAACTACTTTAGATATATGGTATAACAAACTAAGATTAGGATAACAAGAAAATCCTAACAAAACCGGATACATATCTTTGCACCATATATTTTGTAATCTGATTTCTAGTCTAAATCTTAGATATTTTGCAAATCAAATCTAACCACCATATATCCGAATAACAACCTTAGGTTGACAAAGTCAAACAACACAAAATCCCGCGTTGACAACGTTGCCCAAAACTTCAAAAATCTTCCAAAAATCCCGCCATATGCATTGCTTTGTTTCTCGTTGATTTTTGTTGGACTTGCGATTTCAAGAACTTCAAGAAACTCTTCAAGATTCAATCTTTATTTCAAGAAACCTCCATTTTTGTGTTTCTCATGCTTGATTCCATCAACCTTGACTCATAAACTAATCAAGAAAATAACAAAACACCATATGGTAAAACCCTATCAAATGACGTGGGAAGAAAACCCATATAGCTCAACACTTCTAAACTACTAACTATACTTGCTTTATATTTACGTGAATAAGCTTGTGCATGTCACCATGCACACGTAGAAATCCACCCTAGCCAACCCAAGAAGCCTTGTGTCTCCATAAGCCACTAACTCCCCCATGGTTGCTTCTTGTTTTCCACCTTCAATCAAACCCAAACCCTCGAAGTTTTGCTCATTAATATGCGTATCACAAAGGTTTAAAACCAAATTATAACCTTTTATTTTTCACTAGGATAACTAGTGAAAATCTCTTGCGTTGGTTCGGACATGTGAGACGAATACCCGAGGGAGCCCCGGTGCGACGAGTGGAAGGGTGGGATCATGGAGATCTAAAACGAGGTAGGGGGAGACAGAAAATGGCTTGGTGGGAAGGGGTTAGAAAGGATATGAAGCGTTTAGATTTACAAGAAAATGAGGTTCTCGATCACAGGGGATGGAGGAGGAAAATTTATGTGGATGACCACGTGGAATGATTAATTTTGGTTCATATAGCCGACCCTAATCTTTGGGATTAAGGCTTTGATTGATTGTTTTGTTTCCTTGAACTCGCGATCAAAAGAACAAAGATTAGGTTTTTCCATGTTTTTTTTTTAAATTTTCCTTTCTCCTTTTTAAACATATGAACTAGTTAGGTTAAATGTTTTAGCCCGGTTACCATCATTTAGACCTACAGCTTGACTTTATTAATTAAAATTTATGTTTAATTTTGGGAACAATTTCCAGCTAGAAAATTCAAGGCATTACAACTCAAGTTATGGTTTCTTTGTGGCTGATATTGTTCATCTGGCTTTTGCTCTTGTATTACTTTCTCTCATATTGGCAAACAAGGCAACTTCGCTCATACTCTTGCTCAGATTAGTAGAAACATTGAAGGTGAACCTGTGTGGGTTGAGAAAGTTCTTTAATGCTTGACACTCCACTATTGGTTGGTTTAATTGAAAACTATTTCCTCGTGAAGCTAAAATTAATTGGTGGAAACAATGAATCATCAATAGTTTTGTTGTTCAATTTGGAACGTAAATTAAAAAAAAGTAATTGAAAATTAAAAAAATGAAAAATGAAAAAATAATTGAAAATTTAGAAAAAGGAAAAAGGAAGAAAAAATCAAATAAGGTTACCAGATAATCAAATCACTAATTATTTAGTCCAAAAAAGGAAAATCATGTGCAAAGTTGGGTTTAAAATGGAAATCTAAAACTTGAGTCTTTTATTAGTTGACAGTCCAAAGTTTGGTTAATTTTCATGAATTTCTCCAATTTATTTTATTTAACTCACAAAATTGATTTATTTTAAAATTGACACTTTAATTAATTTTCAGAGTCTACACACTTATATAAAGTGTAATATTTATAGAGCTCTTTCCCTCAATAATGCTGAGAAGAGTTCTAATTCCAATATTACAACTCTTCTTTTATTAATTCCCATTTTGCTGTCCACCTCATCATTTTAGTTATTTTGATTTTTTTCTTACAAAAACGCCACTTAGAGTAGCGATTTCAACACTTTGCAATTCCACCTCCACAAAACTCATGTAAAAAAAAGGAAATAATCAAGAAAATAATCTGTGGTCTATCTCTCTCAAAAAATCTTCTATGGTCTAACTTGAATGGCCACAATCAAGTGTGACAAAGGTGGAATCGGCGGTAGAGAATGACGGAAATTCGAAAGCGGTGACTGGAGAAGAGGACATAAATTAGGAGTAAGGCAGCGGCAAATTGAATGACGGAAACCTGGATGTGATGAAGAGTATTTACGAAGCAGCAAACTGCCGGTTGATGGTGAGTTGCATCGCCGCATGATGATGGATTACCGATTGCTATTCTTCTTCCTACATTAGCAGCTAAAACAGCCAAAATCGCCATTGAGAATGGAGGTTTATACATGACAAAAGCGCCATTTGAAATGATGACGATTTTGCTATTCTTCATTTGTTGATGTGTAAATTGTCATTTCAATTGACGTTTTTCTGCTGAATTGGGAAAAAAAAAATTCAAAGCCTTGATGAGTTGGACGACAATTTGGGAATTGTAGAAAGTGTAGCGGTAGATTAGGAATTGATAATCTTCTACGTATTATTCAAGGAAAGTGCTTATATCCGTAATCTCCTACAAAAATGTGATATTCCTACTATTAAGAAAATAGAAAAAAAAAATTATGCCTTCTTGTTGATAGAATTTATTAATATTTGCTTGAAATTTAAAGTTTCTCATCAATTTTTGTAGATATAATCATGTGAATCTTCCATTATTAAAAGGGTTGAAACTACTTTGATTTTTAAATGTTAAATAGGTGAGGTGAGAAAGAAAGGAGCCGACAAAGGAGCATATTTAGAAAAGCATTGACGGTAGACAAAGGTCAAAATTTTCAATCTTTTACTTCTTAACAAAACCAATAAATAAATAAATTTATTGTTTTATTAACGTCACTAGTAAATCTAGGCTGAAAATCCGCACTTAAAAAAAAAAAAACAAAGTAAAATACACCAAAAAAAAAAAAAAAGTATCTTTGCAACTTGGTACAAATCTTCTGAAACTTGAACGATGGACGATGACATCAAAAGCATACTATGGAGTTCCGACGAAATCTCCGACAAAGTATCCGAACTCGCTACTCAACTTAACCTCGACTTCTCCAATAATTCCACTTCTTCTCCTTCTCCCGTTATCTTCGTTGGCGTCGCTACTGGCGCTTTCGTGTTTTTAGCGGATTTAGTTCGACGTATTTCTTTTCCTATTTCCGTCGATTTTGTTCGTGTCGCTTCTTATGGTTTTGGTACTATCTCTAATGGAAATCCTTGCATTTCCTCTGACTTGAAGCTTGATGTTTCCTCCAAACATGTTGTTTTGGTACTGTTTCTATTCTATTATGTCTTCTTCTCTTATATTTGTAGTCTTTGTCAAATTGTGTGATATAATTCTAATGTTCATATGTAAAATTGAGATTCACTGCAATTTGTTTAAGTTTAATGTGAAATTTGTTATTGAAAATTGAATTTGCAAAATCAAAAGTCAACGGTTTTGTAAAATCCTTTAGGGCACCAACATCAGTCTCTGATAAGAATCTCCAATTCATTTTGCACCTTTTATTCCCGGAAGATGCTCCCAACATGTCTCCAAAAGTAGATTTAACTCTATAACTAGCTCTCTAAAATTAAAAATATTATTCTTTTATGTTCCCTTCTGGTTGATATATTTTGACTAGTACATATATAAATGTATTTGTTTGTCCTTAAATATATTATTAATATGATATAGAGATAGTATAATAATTAAATATTAATAACGTAATTAGAAGATTCTAATAAGATGAAGATATTATATTTTATATATTGAAAGTAATTTATATTTTCTTATTACATCAATAATTCCAAAGGTATCATTTAGAAACACAGGAGTAATTAATAAAAACGTGCTATGTGTCAATAAAGAGGTAGCTCTCCCAAAGCTCTTGGGAAGAGTTCTTTTCGTCAACATGAAGAGTGAGCAGAGAGTCATGGGAGAACTCCGATGTTGGGTATAATCAGCTCTTCATCTTCTTTCTCATTGAAGAGCTCATTGGAGAAAATTTGGAGAGTCCCGATGTTGGTAACCTTAATATAGTTGATGAGTTGTTGGAGAGTTATTAATTAAATTATAGTTGATGAATTGTTGGTGATATGCTTTGCATTTGCTGGTGATATGCTTTGATGGATTGTTGGTGATATGCTTTGCATTTGCTTTTCCCATTATCCCAGGTTGAAGACATTGTTGATACCGGACATACCGTATCGCGGCTCATGGAACATTTGAAATCAAAAGGAGCGTCTTCTGTATCAGTTTGTACCTTCCTTGATAAGCCGTCAGGGCGGAAGACATTGTTTGAGCTTGTTGGAGACGGAAAGTTCTATCGCGTGTTTGAGGTAAATTTAATTAATTGCGAGACTTTGATTCTATAATCTAGGTTTAATTACGAGACTTCGATTCTATAATCTAGGTTTAATTACGAGACTTTGATTCTATAATGTAGGTATAAATTCTATGTTAGGGGGAAAATGACAAACTGATAGTCGAATTGTAAAAAAAAACATATAATTCATTCTTCTAGTTTGTATCGTCAAGTTCTCATAGTTTGGAATCGAATTATAATAACATTGATTGTAACATTACGAAGCAAGTCTGTCTCTACCAAATAATCATTTAATGATAAATCACCCCCAGCTATAACACATGCTAATTTATTTAATAGTTAGACAAACTTCAGACTAACTTGGGAAGCAAATACACTAAAAAAATGAGCTTTATGTTTTTGTGTCTCAATTTTTTATTTTTTTTTTCTATTTCAGTAAGATTTGATCACGTAAAAAATTCTCTCATCATTTCGAATGTCAACATACTATTGTTATCGTTTTATAAATGTTTGAGGCTTGAAAAATCATTAATTACAATAAAATTTGGCAAGTCGAGCTAATGTTTTCTTACACTAAGAAGAAAATCGATTAGCATGACTAAAGGACTTAGTTTTGAAAGGTGAGAGGCGCACCAAAGTGCAAAAGGGTTGTGCGCCTGGCGTGCCTCGTGCGGCTCTAGAAGGCCAAAGCTCTACTGAAAAAAACGTAAAAAAAATCCCAAAAAACCCTAGAAGTGCGCTTCATAATTGCGACTAGGCGCCCCTCACTGCACACTATTGTGCCCTTTACTGTCAGAGGCGCTTTTTCTTCCACCTTCATGCGCTTTGTGCCTGCGCACACACACTTTGGAAACTAAGCTAAAGTAAGGGATAAAAATTACGAAATCATGATTTTCCTTGTCAAAAGAATTTTCTAATTCTTAATTCTTGGAATTAATATCAACTCAAAAGTTGTGAAATTTGTCATGTGTGGTCTACATTTACTACTGTGAAACTTCCTTCTCCCAAGAATGCCATACATACCCTCCAAAGTTAGGAACTTCAATGCCACATTCTATGATTCTATCACAAATAAAGAAGCCTAGTCTATGTGAGAATTCGATCCATCATCTCTCCTCTTTTCTAAAACCACATAGTCATTACAACCATTCTCATTGCCTTCACAATATCTTGGTCACTTCATGTTTAGTTCATTTATGATTGCAAATATATCTTTCATCAAACGTGCCACAAGAATAAAATCAACTGACATCAAGTGACTCTGCCATGTCTTTGTCAATACTATTGAAAGCGGCTCGAATATTATCATCCCCTGAGATCCTCAACTAGTATCTAAGGTGAGTTCAAGCTAAGCTCATGATTTAAACCAGTTATGATTCATGTTCATCTAAGGATAATATCTCCACAACACATTCGACAACAAATAGCCAACCACAATAGAAGTTTCGTTAGTTACAATATTAAGTGTCAATTAAAGTTGATGAGCAAAGGAATAGGTATAATGTGGATCAATCTTTTGGTCTTATGAGAATCAAGTTATGATGGTGTTAGCAATGTGCAAGGTACAATCTTAATATTTTTTATTATCTATAAGATTTTAAATATTTATCTGCATTGTATTGCTCATCAACTTCAATTGACACTTGTTGTTGCAAAGTAGTTGTGGGTGGTCATTTGTTGACTTCACCCTTTTGTTTAAAAAAAATAAATAAATTGTAGGTGTTTCCCTAAATGAAAAGAATTTCTTTGACAAAGACAAGCTTATTGTGCTGTAGAGGCATTAATAAGAAATGATGTGAGATTTTTGTTGTTTATGAACAATTTCTGAAGAATTTGGGATGATGTGTATGTTGTTTGGAATTTTCACTCCTTACCAAAGCAAACTAAGGAAAATGGAACCATGAAGGAAAGTTGTTTTCTATCCGAAACAAAACCTAAATTTTTAGTCATCTGCCGTTTGGTATTAATAAGAAATGAATCACTATTCACTGATATCAGGACCATAGTGTCGGGACTTATAGCCTAAGGCAATCTTTAGTTGTAGCGATTGTTGCACTGAAGTGTTCAATAGTAAGAATATGAGATTCCCTCCTGACATTTGAGAAGAGAGCATTATAAGACTTGTAACTGTGTTGATTGTGCTAGACTCTGTTATGATATAATAAGAGCTGGTCTGCTTTGATATTACCTGTGAATCAATTTTTAAAAAGACTGAAGTTATGCTTTCTCTGAGATATTTCAGGCTATTAGATGTTAATGAAGTCTTGTACCATTTCATGACTTCAACAATGATAGTACTTTGGGCATCTAAAGCTTATATGGAGTATTTAGTTTTTGAGGTTGTAGCTGTGTAGATTATCCACCAGTCACCATATGATTGTAAAAAAAAATTGTGTTTGCTTAGAAAATTGTGTTTGTTTAGAATCTAGCAGCTAGGGTTGGCTAACATTGTTAACTTTTGCAGTGTCCAGATTATTTTGTAGTGGGCTATGGAATGGATTTTGCTGAGCGCTATAGAAACCTTCCATATGTGGGCATTCTGAAGCCAAGATGCTATGAAGAAATCAGGGAGGAATGTCCGAAGAACTAAGTGGTGAAGAATGCATACCTTGTATCCGCTAACTTTTTGTGTAGAAATCAGCATGTTCATTGTTTCTTGGGACACGCAATTATCTATCTTTTTACTGTGTTGGCTCTATTGTTGTATAGTGCAACAAAATTGGAATCAAATGTTCTCACATAGAGGAGAGAAATGGCATCTTAAAAAAAGGGGGGTTTTCTAAGTTCCCATTAGTTTTTTTTTTTTTTCATTTTTAAGTCTTATGCTAAAGTTTTACAAATTGTCAATGGTACCCTTAAATTCACATATAAACTAATATTAGTGTTCGTTTGGTACCCTTAAATTCACATATAAACTAATATTAGTGTTCGTTTGGTAGCCCTCGAATGGTTGTCTTTAATTCCTCAAAATGTAGGAATTTTAGAATCCGTAGAAATTCCAAATACCGACAAAATGGAGGAATTAAAAAACACATTCAATCCTTGGTGATTGTAGATTCCTGCATACAATTATAATAAAGTTATATTATTATCTCTTAAAACTTTCCCCTTTGATTCTAATCTGTTAGATTACATTAGAATCGTATATAGTACACCAAACAAAATATAATAATTAAAATCATTGGATTTTGCAATTCTTATATAACAAACAGACAAGTTATGACTAATTTTTACAATTTGTATAAATGTATTAAATTCCCGTATTTTATAAATATATGTAGGAATTCAATTCACATGAAAACCAAACGGCATAGAAGAATGTCTGCCATCAAAATGGCTTTAGCAATTGTTTGATAAAAAAAACGTAGAGAAGGGTGATGGTTTGAGTATACTGGGAAAGTGGTGTCTACTTCTTCTTTTTAGTCAATATTCAATTTTTTTTAAATGTTTTTTTTTTGTAATTTCAATTTTATTTATTGTTTTTTTGTTGCTTTCGCTTGCATGAAGTAATTTGTTTAGGTTGGGCTGGGAGTCGATATTTATTTCAAATTATAACTCTATTTTACATGTTTACCCATTAATAGATGAAATTTGATTATATATAACTTATTATTATTATTATTATTATTATTATTATTATTATTATTATTATTATTATTATTATTATTATTGTACCCATGTCGTTCCCGTTTTTGAAATTTTTTATTTTGCCGTTTTTCGTCTCCGTTCCCGCACCCGTGTTTGACCCCGTATCCGTCTTGGTGCAACCTAGGTAATCAACATAATTGATTAAGAGGGCGTTTGGATCAAACAATTGTGGAATGAAGCATGAATTTAGAACGATAAAACCCTAACCATGCATTTGTTTTGAAAAATTTTGTGATAATGTTAATGACCCCCAAGGTATGAGTTTTAGAAACCCAAGTGGTAGTAAGAATGAAGTTTTAAACTCATATCAGTGTTGTTTCATTCCTCATTCCAACCCCATACCAGCTTTTGAACGAAACGCCCCTTAAATGTTTTTAAGCAATGATATCCCGAAATTATAGAGAACATAATCAAGGAAATACTTCATTTTCAAGGTAATAATGTAAGGAAATTGTTGGAGTAATCAGTTTAAGGAAGGTAATATAAATTTATGTTCGACACAATTCGAAAACCTAAATAGCCGAAAATTAGGTTTGAAATTCTTTGATCATCATCCAACTTAAAAAGTTGGAAACATGTCATTTTACTATTTTAGACCTGTTCCGGGTAGAAACAATATGATCCAAAGAAGAATCTTAATTGAATGGGAAAGCATCAATATCAGAGAGGTGCAAGGTCCGAAGGAGGTGTCCGAAGGTCCTGCACAAGTAGACAAGATTACTAGCCTCGGGGGTGTGTCCGAGGAACGCCCCTCCGATGCTAAAGTAAGCAAATGTATGAAAGTCAAGTCTAAAATGAATTAGCTTGAGAGTATAAGTGTTAATGGCGTAGGAATTGAATACCTGTAAGAGTGTCATAAATGCTTGTATTTATAGACAAATGTCACCATTTGTAACACCCTGAATTTTCCTTAACTTTCTTTTTCCTAATTTTTCGGGAAAACATGTTAAACTAGTAGACATAATATTTATTAAACTATTATATACGGAAAAACCAAAGTATTACCGCCACCGTGATAACGGCTAAGGCTTTTATCAAAGTACTACAGCGGAAGACTTTAAACCAAAACAATTTAAAACTTTCACACAACTTTAAAATAAAATCAACTTTAAATTTATTACACTTCGGAACCATATTAATGACCCTTTAAAACCAAACCAAAATTAATAATCAGAAGTCTTTCAAAAATCCCACACAATCAAATAAACGTTAATCTCTAAAAGCAATTAAAATAAAGTAAAACTACAACCACATCAAGCGCTCTCACTCTATCCCATTATGAAATGACTTATGCCCACTTGTACCTACAGCTTTCCTTTTACTAGACAACTACTCACCACAAGTGGGTCATCGTAGGGCCAAGTCCAAGACAAAGCCATGCACACAAAGCAAACAATCAGCAAAGCTGAGTACATAACTACTAAAGACTATGCAATAACGAAAAGGATTAAAACATGCACTCAACTTACCTTTCACAACCTTCTTACCTGTACATGGACTCAATAAAATTTATTATTAAATTTAACTTTTGGATTCGGCATCGAACGGGTTTCCTTTCCTTTAAAATCGCCCTATTGGACACCAGCTTGGGAGCAACTCCAAGAAGGTATTACCTATGTCACACGAGGTGACAGATATCCAACGCATTTATAATATAAAAGAATACAATGTCTTGTACTCCAATTAGAAGTCATAGATCACTGCTCCATATGACTCCCCCCTTTGTTCATACTCAAGGTATATACGTTCCAAGAGTTTTGGTGCGAATCCTCTTACACTTTACGTGATTTAACAGGTTTAACATTGTTATGACTCTCATGCAACATCACATAGAGACATGCATATAATCAAGCAACCATATTCATTATCTTTACTTTAAGGTGATTCCAAATCAACTTATGTGAGTCCTTTAATTAAACTGAACCTCCGTACTATACATTAAATGTGAGTGGCTAACAACTTACTTTCTTTTTGACCACACATTAACTGTGAGTGGTATTATAACTTACTTTCTTCTTGACCACACATTAAACTATGAGTGGTATTATATGCATAAATAATTGCTCATTACTTCTATTAATCATGTGAACAAATTCACTACTATCTTTCTTGTTGATTACATATCTAATCAACTTTAAAAATTATCTTCTTCCTTTATTCGTAAAATTGTTGGCCAAACTATACTGATCAGACATTCCAATTCAAGCTCATGAAAAGCTAAACTGTATATTTAACATGGAATGTCATTAACATTAAAGCATGCTACTAACAACTTGTCATGCACATATATTCATGAACCAAAACAAGCATATAAGATTCATATAAACCAGAATTTCTCAAGCATGCATTCTAAACTCCTATGTTTGCCTTTAGTACTTACGTACCTTGTAAAATAGCTGTGCTCCGCCACAACTCTAGAAGTGGAGTAAATCAAAGTCTCCTACACAAGGAAAAACGGGCTAAATTAAAAATCTTGTTGACTAAATTTTACAACAACCTTAACCAACTTCTAAATTTGGGAACTTTGTCCAAAACATTTCTTATTTGGTCTCTATTCAATTCCATACTTCAATTTTCTTCTCTACTGCAATTCTACTTAGTTTTCGGGACTTAATTATACTTTATAAAACCTTAATAAAATTTTCATGCCACTTTAGAAAAGTGGACAGCAATCTAAACTTATCAAAACTCTTTGAAAACTTCTGAAAATGACACAAATCGATCATATAATGTATTACCTTACTCACATGATCAATTTATGCTATTTACATACTGTAAAAGGCTATTTAATTAATTTATAAAATCTGGACAACATGTTAAACATGCATAAAACCACTCTTAAACATCATAAAACATACTAGAATTTATACATCTCATCATAGAATTGGTGTATGATCATATTAGTGCAATTTGGGCACTTTAAACTCAATTTATCTTGTTTTTATTAAAATTTCAGATTTATTTCTTAACTTTAAAGTCATGAAAAACTTATGAAAACATCATGATTTCATGTCAAAACATTTCTACAATCTACTAACATGTTTATGAAGTCAATCTAGGCTATAGAACAATTGTTTTCATATGATTAAACATGTTCATAATATTTATTCAACTCAAATTCATGATTATAATATTTTGACAGCTTTATAAAACAAGTCTAAACCCCTTAAAAATCAATCTATACTTAATAACAACATCATAAATTTACCCAACAATAATTTATGATCATACTATCGAAGTTTAGAACATAAAATTCATAAAAATCATAACTTTATAAATTTTTCAAACCCTAATTTATAATTTCATGAACAACAAATTTAATTCATGCCTTAAAACAATTTATACTTATATCAAAACATGAATAAACTTATAAAAACATGATTAAATACAATTATAATCATAAATTTGTGAAATTGAATCAAAAATAAAGAAGTAGAATTTTTTTTTTTATAAAAGTCGAAAATATACCAAAATTGGGGAGGAGGTTCGGCAGTGGAGGCCGGCTGGCTGCTGCTGCGGCGGGGTCCAGCTGGGCGCAGATCCCGAGGCTCCAAATTATTTTATTTTATTTTTTCTTTGAAATTTCCGAAAATTTTTTTTTTCGGATCTTAAACCCTTTTTTTTTCTCAAATTTTTTTTGGAATCCTAATTGACTAGTATGATCAGTAAAATTTGGAATTTTAGGTTTTGTAGGGTATTTATAGGCCCCAAAGTAGGATTTTGGTGGGGCCCATAAACACTCCTAATTAAATTAGGAAACCTTAAAAAAACTATTTTTAAAAGTTTTAAAGATATTTTTAATCATAAAAATACTATTTAAGAATACAAATAATACTTTTAACCAAAACTAACCAAAACTTTATTATTTACTATATTTTAGTTAATTTCTTTTTATTTAATACCTTTATTGAACATAATTTTCAATAAAAATACTAAAATTATACGAATAAATACGAAGATTATACGTATGAAATACAAAAATACTTTGTTTAAATACGTGAAAATGTGGGGTATACCATCTACCCCCCCCCCCCTTTAAAGAAGTTTCGTCCCGAAACTTTGTGTAGGTTAGTGTATGGAATTTGAATAGAGACTACTTTTACTTCATACTTTGTTATTGAAACTTCTATGTTGTTGTAGACTTTAGACATTATGACAACTTCTATTAGACAAACATGAAACTTCTTACTTAAAGTCAAAAAAACTCGTAAAAACTTGTAACATTGAGGGTAAAACGCGCAAAACTGGTCGCTTTCTTCTACCCCCCCCCCCCCCCCTAAAAGGAGTTACGTCCCCATAACTCAACTACTAACCTGAAATAGCTATGGATACTTTCCTCTCATTAAATCTTCATCTTCCTAAGTAGCTTCTTCGGTTTCTTGGTTAGACCACAACACTTTCACTATCTTGACATTCTTTCTACGAGTATCTCTGTGCTTACTGTCTAGGATTTTCATTGGCCTCTCCTCATAGCTCAAACTTTGGTCCAACTCAATTGCTTCAGGTTGCAATACATGTGACTCGTCCGGCACATACTTCCTTAGATAAGACACATGGAAAACATTGTGAACTTTGCTCAACTCCATTGGTAGTGCTAGCTTATAAGAGGGTCCTATGTACTTTGGGCTTAACTTTCCTTTCTTTCCAAACCTCATCACTCCTTTCATCGGTGATACTTTAAGTAACACCTTGTCGCCAACTTTGAACACAAAATCTTGGCGCTTTTGATCCGCATAGGATTTTGGTCTATCTTGTTCTGCTTGAATCTTTGCTTGTATTACTCTAATTTTCTCTGTGGTCTCCTCTATTAACTGAAGCCCGAGAATTACTGTTTCACTTATGTCGTTCCAACACAAAGGGCTCCTACACTTCCTTCCATATAGAGCTTCAAAGGGTGCCATGTCAATACTTGCATGGTAACTATTGTTGTACGAAAACTCAATGAGATCTAAGTGATCCTCCCAACTCCCTTGGAATTCCATTACACAAGACCTTAGCATGTCCTCTAAGGTTTGTATGGTCCTCTCTGTTTGCCCATCAGTTGCTGGATGGAAAGCTGTACTCATTTTCAAGCTAGTGAAAAATTGTTCTATTGAACACTTTTCCAGAATTTCGAAAGAACTCTAGAATCCCTATCCGACACGATATCCTTTGGAACTCCATGTAACTTCACAACATATTTTATGTAAGCCTTTGCAAGTTTCTCCATTTTCCAAGTCTCTTTCATGGGTATAAACACTGCTGACTTAGTGAGTCTATCTATCACTACCCATATGGTATTGTTTTGATTCCTAGACTTTTGCAAGCAAGTTACAAAGTCCATTGAAATGCTATCCCATTTCCATCCTGGTATCTCAAGTGGTTGAACTTCTCCTTGAGGTCTCTTATGCTCAAATTTCACCTTTTGACAAGTAAGACATTTACTCACAAATTCAGTCACTTCTCTCTTCATCCTAGGCCACCAATACATCTTCTTTAGATCCTTGTAAAGTTTATCGCCTCCAGGATGCACTGAATACGGGGTACTATGACCCTCCTCCATTATCCTTCGCTTCAAATCCTCACATTTTTGTGGTACACACCACCTTTCCTTATACCTTAAGCTTATATCCTCATGAATCTTAAAATCCATAGGCTTTCCTGCTTTCAGCTTTTCCTTAATTCTGTCCAGTTTTACATCCCCTTCTTGACTCTTCCTAATTTCCTCGAGTATTGTTGGTTGGATACTAAGATTACAAAGAATCCCTTCCAACTCTCCTTCCTTCACTATTTCCAAGCTCAATCTCTCCAAGTCTTTACATAGCTCATTAGCAACTACCAAGGTATTCATTCCATGTTTCGTTTTACGACTCAGAGCGTCGGCTACCACATTGGTTTTCCCTTCATGGTATTGAATATCCAGGTTGTAGTCTATGATCAACTCGAGCCATCTCCTTTGTCTCATGTTTAAATCTTTTTGAGTGAAAAAAGTACTTTAAACTCTTGTGGTCTGTGTATATCCTACATTTCACTCCATATAAATAATGTCTCCAAATTTTCAAGGCAAACACTATTGCTGCTAACTCCAAATCATGTGTAGAGTAGTTAACCTCATATGGTTTCAATTGTCTCGAGGCATAAGCTATCACCTTTCTATTTTGCATCAACACACATCCTAGACCATTTTTAGAAGCATCACTAAACACATCATAAGAGTCACTTCCGTCTGGCAAAGTCAGTACTGGAGCTGTAGTTAAACGTTCTTTTAAAGTCTGAAATGCCTCTTCACATTTATCACTCCACTCAAACTTACAGTCCTTCTTCATTAACAAAGTCATGGGTTTAGCAATCCTCGAAAAGTCTTTCACAAATCTCCTATAGTAACCTGCTAACCCTAAGAAACTCCGTACATCCGTTACATTCTTCGGTGTAGGCCACTCCTTGACCGCTTCAATTTTGGTTGGATCTACCTCAACTCCCTCTTTAGACACAATATGTCCCAAAAATGCTACTTTCTCCAACCAGAATTCACATTTTGAGAACTTAGCATATAACTCATTTTCCCTTAATGTCATCAAGATTGTTCTCAAGTGCTCCACATGTTCTTCCTTGCTCTTAGAATACACCGATTTGTCATCAATGAATACGACTACAAAATTATCCAAAAACCGTTGGAAGATTCTATTCATTAAATCCATAAAAATTTCTGGTGCATTGGTCAACCCAAAAGGCATAATAGTGAATTCGTAATGTCCATACCGAGTGCGAAAAGCAGTTTTCGGTATGTCCTCACTAGCAATCCTCAATTGATGGTATCCTGACCTTAAGTCAATTTTCAAAAACACCATAGCTCCTTTCAATTGATCAAACAAGTCATCAATCCTTGGAAATGGATACTTATTCTTGATCGTCACTTTATTAAGCTCCCTATAATCAATACATAACCTCAAACTCCCATCTTTCTTATTCACAAACAGTACTGGTGCTACCCAAGGTGAAGCACTAGGCCTAATATAACCCTTTTCCAAAAAATCCTGCAACTGCTCCTTTAATTCGCTCATTTCTGCAGGCGCCATTCTATAGGGTGCTTTGGAAATAGGTGCTATTCCTGGGACTAAGTCAATAGTAAAGTCAATCTCCCGCTTCGATGGCATTCCCGGAATCTCTTCCGGAAACACATCAAGAAAGTCCTTCACTTCTTCAATATCCTCAAGTTTAGCAGTTTCAATCTGATCCACATCCTGCACACTACAAAGGTAAATCGGAAAACCTCTTTTCACAAACCTAGCGAATCTTATTACTGACACTATTTTGTTGTTTTTCGGTCTTCCTGTCCTCCAAAGCTCACCTTTTTACCCTTATTCACCAACGAGATCTTCTGTGGTTCACACTGAATCTCAGCCTTATGTTTACTCAACCAATCCATTCCTAAAATCACTTTTAGGTCACCTAAATCAAACTCGATTAGGTTAGCCTTAAACTCCACTCCCTCAATTACAATAGGAACATCCTGATATCTCCTTGAACATTACACTTCTTGTCCCGAAGGTAACACTATTGACATGTCTATTGCATCTACTTTTCCCAACACAGATTTTAACTTTTCTAAGAGTTTACTGGAAACAAAAGAGTATGTTGCACCAGAATCAAACAAAACTTTAACAGGTAAGGAATTAATAGAAAAAGTACCGGTAATCACATCCTTATTAGCATCCGCTTCGCTTCGAGCTATCACATTCAGCTTCCCAGTGTTTGAGGTCTTAGGCTATCTTCCTCCATTTCCACTCCCATTCCTACTTCCGGCTTGAGAGTTCACCTTTCCTCCCATATTTCCTTGGAAACCCTTTTGTTGTCCCCCAACTAAATTCCCCTTAGCTTGAGAATTTTGTCCCTCCTTCCCTTTGTTCTTAGAGAAGCACTCATACTCGCAGTGTCCAAGTTTGTTACACAACCTACAAGTCACTGGCTTCCCTGCACAGTCTTTTCCTGGGTGGTTGTTGGGACACTTCTTGCAGAAGTACACACGCCCTCCTTGACTAGCCACCTGAGTCCTATTCCGATTTCCAGAATTAGGCTTCCCAAAGTTTCCCCTATTACCCTGGAAGTTATTGTTGAAACGAGGTCTCTTATATCCACCATGATTCCCTTGTTGGTTGAAGTTTCCTCCACCGTCCTTCCTTTCCTCCCTCGTCTCACTCTCCTTCTGTACTTCCTTCTTCTTTTGGTCTATGGCATACAAGTGTGCAGCCCTACCATATAAGTCATCCAAGGATTCAAAAATTTGTCCAGCTAGTTGTGATTGTAAGTTTAAGAGTAACCCCCTCTCAAAACGACTAGCTTTCAGCCTCTTAGTTGCCACAGCCTCAAGAGCAAACCTAGACAGCTCTATAAACTTAGAGTAGTACTCAGTAACAGACATACTCCCCATTCTAAGTTCTAGGAACTCCTCAGCCTTCTGTTTCTGAAGAAACACAGGGTAAAACTTATTACGAATATGCTCCTGGAACATTTCCCAATTGAATCCTGGTAAAGCCCTTATTATAGCCCCATTTTGTGACCACCATAATTCAGCTTCTCCCCTAAGATAGTAAACAACATGGTTCACCTTAAGTTCCTCTGGACACTCAACTGCCCCAACAATTTATTGAATTCTCTCAACCATCCCTCTAGAACAGTTGGATTGTGCTCTCCTTGGTAAGTGGGTGGCTTGCTTTGAGAAATTTTCTTGAAGAGTTCCCCAGCAGGGTCACTACCATTTCCATTTCCTCTGGTAGCTAACTGTTCAGCTACAGTAGCTAATTGCCTTACTACCTCATTCAGCTGATTGTTGTTACGTTCAGCCATTCTATTTCTCCTGTAAAGGACAAGACCTTTATATTAAATTAAGTCTAACTACAAGTTAGGGCACAGAGACTTAAATCATAAAACACTTTTCCATTTCATCTCATAAAAGAAATTCCATTCTTTTAGAGAGAATGATTCACTTTGTCTTGATTGTTTATACAACCATTAGAATAAGAACAAAGCATATAAGAAATAAAAATAATTCCCTTGGTTCTGTTCTAATTAAGGCTTTAATCATAAAATAATTTTATTACTCAACTTCTCCAATTACTTCTTATGGCTCACTGTCACTTATTCAAACTAATACAAACAATAACTTATAGTGTCCAACTAGGCATTAAAACAGTAGACATAAACAGTTAACTACTTCTAAACAAGGTCTCTACATATTAACACTGTCCTTCTTGTCTCTCGACATAACATATTTCTTCGGTACAAATTCTGGGTCATCCTTAGTATCATCCCCCAATTCTTCATCTGTTTCCTCTCTTCCTCTTTCCATGACTTCTTCAGGATCTGATTCTTCTTCCTCTTCTTCAGAGTCTGTTATCAAGTCAACATATACCGGGATTACTGGGTTTGGGTTCTCATTTTCATAGCATGAACTATCCTTAGATTCACCAGTCTTCGAACCTGTAGGAGTCTCCTATTCCCTTTGGTCTTCACTCCATTGACTATCTGTTGGGCTTGGTGCGGGTGGGGTCTCCTTATTCGCATTCATTTGTTGATACTCCTCTTCCTTCTTAGCAATGTACCCCTTCAAGAACCTCCAGTCACAACCCCATTGACCAACGGCATCCTTATACTTAGCATAGTTCGAAAGGCCTCCAGGAAAATGAAAGTCTTCACCTTAATTTCTAGGTAGGGTGGTCGGTCGGGTAAACACCTAACAATTAAAGCGGCTACTTGTTCAGGTTGATCCCATTGTGGTAACTTCAGCACCGTACTCATATACCAACAGTAGAACCGGATCTTCCAAACATATTGAGGTGGACTTTCATAATCTTTCTTCTCTAATGTCCCCATTTGAGTATACTTACTAGGCATATTATGCGTCATCATGCACCAAAACTTAAAACTAATGGTCCATCCTTCCCAAAAGAACAAAACCAACAAACAACTAACAGTTCTGCAAAAAGAAAGTCTTGTGGCTAACATACAATTTTGGTTACACCCAATTATCCACATAATCATCACCTTGATTAAAAACTTCAAAGCAAGAAAGAACAGAAACAAAGTCTATCCTACATGCCCAACTTCCTACCCAAACTCACCACATGGTATTAAAGCAATAACACATAATACATACCTGAATTCCTTGCATACCTGCACACATAATTTATTTTTATGTTTTTTTAAACTTTCCATTTTAGGAAATTACTATTTTTAGAAAGATTCCATTTTCAAAAGTTTCCAATTTAAGAAATTTCTCTTTCCAAAAATAAAACTTAGGGTACCCCCCAAAAAAAAATTTATTTTATTTCAAAATCGAGGCTCTGGTAACCACTTTGTAACACTCTGGATTTTCCTTAACTTTCTACTTCCTAATTTTTCGGGAAAACATGTTAAACTAGTAGACATAATATTTATTAAACTACTATATACGGAAAAACCAAAGTATTACCGCCACCGTCAAAACGGCTAACGCTTTTATCAAAGTACTACAGCGGAAGTCTTTAAAACAAAACAATTTAAAACTAAACTTCAAACAACTTTAAAATAAAATCAACTTTAAATTAATTACACTTCGGCACCATATTAATGGCCCTTTAAAACCAACCAAAATTAATAATCAGAAGTGTTTCAAAAATCCCACACAATCAAATAAACGTTAGTCTCTGAAAGCAATTGAAATAAAGTAAAACTAAAACCACATCAAGCGCTCTCACTCCATCCCATCATGAAATGACTTACGCCCACTTGTACCTGCAGCTTTCCTTTTACTAGACAACTACTCACCACAAGTGGGTCATCGTAGGGCCAAGTCCAAGACAAAGCCATGCACACAAAGCAAACAGTCGGCAAAGCTAAGTACATAACTACTAAAGACTATGCAATAACGAAAAGAATTAAAACATGCACTCAACTTACCTTTCACAACCTTCTTACCTGTACATGGACTCAATAAAATTTATTATTAAATTTAACTTTTGGATTCGGCATCGAATGGGTTTCCTTTCCTTTAAATCGCCCTATTGGACACCCACTTGGGAGCAACACCAAGAAGGTATTACCTATGTCACACGGGGTGACGGTTATCCAACGCATTTATAATATAAAAGAGTACAACTTCTTGTACTCCAATTAGAAGTCATAGATCACTGCTCCATATGACTCCCCCCTTTGTTCATACTCAAGGTATAAACGTTCCAAGAGTTTTGGTACGAATCCTCTTACACTTTACGTGATTTAAAATGTTTAACATTGTTATGACTCTCATGCAACATCACATAGAGACATGCATATAATCAAGCAACCATATTCATTATCTTTACTTTAAGGTGATTCCAAATCAACTTATGTGAGTCCTTTAATTAAACTGAACCTCCTATACTATACATTAAATGTGAGTGGCTAACAACTTACTTTCTTTTTGACCACACATTAACTGTGAGTGGTATTATAACTTACTTTCTTCTTGACCACACATTAAACTATGAGTGGCATTATATGCATAAATAATTGCTCATTACTTATATTAATCATGTGAACAAATTCACTACCATCTTTCTTGTTGATTACATATCTAATTAACTTTAAAAATTGTCTTCTTCCTTTATTCATAAAACTGTTGGCCAAACTATACTGATCAGACATTCCAATTCAAGCTCATGAAAAGCTAAACTGTATATTTAACATGGAATGTCATTAACATTAAAGCATGCTACTAACAACTTGTCATGCACATATATTCATGAACCAAAACAAGCATATAAGATTCATATAAACCAGAATTTCTCTAGCATGCATTCTAAACACCTATAGCCTTTAGTACTTACGTACCTTGTAAAATAGCTGTGCTCCGCCACAACTCTAGAAGTGGACTAAATCAAAGTCTCCTACACAAGGAAAACCGAGCTAAATTAAAAATCTTGTTGACTAAATTCTACAACAACCTTAACCAACTTCTAAATTTGACAACTTTGTCCAAAACATTTCTTATTTGGTCTCGGTTCAATTCCATACTTCAATTTTCTTCTCTACTACAATTCTACTTAGTTTTCGGGACTTAATTATACTTTATAAAACCTTAATAAAATTTTCATGTCACTTTAGAAAAGTGGACAGCAAACTAAACTTATTAAAACTCTTTGAAAACTTTCGAAAATGACACAAATCGGTCATATAATGTATTACCTTACTCACATGATCAATTTATGCTATTTACATACTCTAAAAGGCTATTTAATTAATTTATAAAATCTGGACAGCATGTTAAACATGCTTAAAACCACTCTTAAACATACTAGAATTTATACATCTCATCATAGAATTGATGTATGATCATATTAGTGCAATTTGGGCACTTTAAACTCAATTTAACTTGTTTTTATTAAAATTTCAGATTTATTTCTTAACTTTAAAGTCATGAAAAACTTATGAAAACATCATGATTTCATGTCAAAACATTTCTACAATCTACTAACATGTTTATGAAGTCAATCTAGGCTTTAGAACAATTTTTTTCATATGATTAAACATGTTCATAATATTTATTCAACTCAAATTCATGATTATAATATTTTGACAGCTTTATAAAACAAGTCTAAAACCCTTAAAAATCAATCTATACTTAATAACAACATCATAAATTTACCCAACTGTAGGGGCCCTGGATTTTAGGGTCCCAAATTTTTTTGTCACCTTTCCCAAACCGTCCATAGGTCAAGTTAGACCTAATAAATTGGCTTAAGGAAATGTGAAATGGACGTTTTTAGAAGTATTTTGCAAAAAAACAGGAGCGCAGGAATTTCAGTCGCGCTAGCGTGGAAACGTGACAGAGTTTGTCACGCTGACTGTGCAGCGCTACAAGCTTTGCGACGCTGCGACGTTAGCGTGACAAAGTCTGTCGCGCTACGCTATTTTGGTGTTTTTTTTTAATTATCTTTTTTCGAGTGAGATAATAATATACGAATACGGACGATGCTAGTAAAGAGTCGCCAATGAGTTTTAGGGTCAAACTCATAAACCGTGTATTTAGATTGATTACGAATGGGACACGAATACGGGACGATAATCTAAATTGCACGAATAACCCTTTCGATCCCATAGGGATGAATCCAAGTTATGATCTTACGAACCAAAGGTTGGATTCGGGGGTGAAGGTACTAATATGGCGGAATGCGCCATATTAGCCCGTAGACGGCCATTACTAGTTTTCTCTCAATTATACACAAATTATATAAAGAACCACAAAATAATAATTTACAACCTAACACAAAAATACTATTATTAAGGTGAAATCACATAAAACCTAATAATTTAGTCAAACCGTCGTTAAGATTAATTCAAGGTTCCTAGCATGATACAATTTGTCCAAAAATTATCTTAGTTTAATGTGATAAATTAATTCAAATTAAGCCCTTTAACAAAAACAAAATGATAAAAGCGGTAAATGATTCGGAAAACCAACAACAACAAATCCACAAGTTTGATTTTTAGGGCTCTCAGGAAACGTACCACTTCCCGTATGAAGGTTGGAGTCGTCGAGTGTTAATTTGGGCACAGTCGAATTATTGTTTCAATATTATCAAAATTTGTAGCAACTTTTTTTAAAATAAATAGCAAATAAATAATAAATAATAAATAATTATTATAAAAAATAATGTTGTTTAAAAGCAATAATCGGATTAATTAAGTATGAGGGAGAAAGTGAGTTAAAAAAAATGTGTGAGAAATGAAGGAAATGAGGGTTTTTATAATAGCGTGGGATCGCGCTGGGCTGCCAGCGTGGTACGCCGAATCGCGCTGGCCAGTAGCGCAGGGAACCCTACAACGCTACTACGGTAGCGCTGTTAGCTTAGTCACGCTGAGCTGTCAGTGTGACTAAATTAACCGCGCTACGTTTTTGAAATATTTTATTTATTTATTTATTATTATTATTATTATTATTTTATTTTACTCATTTATTTAAAATAGTAAAAGAGGCATTTGGATAAAAAGGTCCGTGAAACAAGAAAGAGATTTATTTTTAAGCCCAAGTATACTCTATTATCCAATCTTCTAGAGAAATGAGTTTTTCAATCATCATAGAGTCCTGCCATGGGACAGGGGACTAAATTAGGTGTCTACAGTTAGCCCCCGCTTTGATTGAGTCTGAGTAAGACGACAATAAAAGTATGCTCGAATCGTTTTCCGAGGCTTTCATATCCAGAGCCATGAGCTCCTCATTAACCAATGGGCGTAGCAATTTTTAGAAAGCAATGACTTTCGAAACTGAAATCGAAAATAGATTTTAATAAATTCGCTTATTTATCAAAGCACTTAGCAAATAAATTAGTATTAGTGTTTTTGAATAAGTTTCCTTTTGACTGGAAATAAGGTAATAAATTCGCTCATTATTACTATTTTGACTAAATTCGCTTATTTACTGAAATTATTCAAAAACTGTAATAAATTCGCTTATTTATTACTATTTTGAGTAAATTCGCTTATTTACTGACATTATTGAAAAAATGTAATAAATTCGTTTATTTATTACTATTTTGAGTAAATTCGCTTATTTACTAAGATTATTGCAAAAATATGTAACAAATTCGCTTATTTATTACTATTTTGAGTAAATTCGCTTATTTACTGAAATTATTGAAAAAAATGTAATAAATTTGCTTATTTATTACTATTTTGAGTAAATTCGCTTTTTTTTTTTACGAAATTATTGAAAAAAATGTAATAATTCGCTATTTATTACTATTTTTGAGTAAATTCGCTTATTTACATGAAATTATTGTAATAAATTCGCTATTTAACTATTAGAAGAAATAAAAAGATAATTGATGGAGAAAAGTTTAAGTGTAAAGAGAAGAGGAGAAAAAAGAGAGAGAAAGTAGGTTAGGAGAATAAGAGAATGATTTTGGAAGTGTGAGAATGGGTAGAAAAATCAAGGAAAGTCAAGAGGATCGTTTTAGAGGGAGAAAAAAGGTATTTATAAAAAAAATGTGTAGCGCGACAGGTTTTATCACGCTGGCCAGGTAGCGTTACAAGTTTAATAACGCTGACCAGCCAGCGTGACACAAGCTGTCACGCTGC
>PYUH01000262.1:410547-466346 GCA_016808085.1 Suaeda aralocaspica | reverse complement strand
GCAGCTAGCGCTGGTTTACTTGTCACGCTGCTGCGTCAGCGCGACTTGCTGAGTCGCACTACGCTAAAACTCGTTTTTTTTGTTTTTTTTTTTTAAAAAAAAATTAAATATTGAGCTTATATAAAATTAAGTCCAATAATCTAGAGAAGTGGGTTTTATTGTTCATCATGGAGTCTTACCACGGGACCGGGGACTAAATTAGATGTCTACAGTTAGCCCCCACTTTGATTGAGTCTGAGTAAGACGAAAATCAAAGTATGCTCGAATCGCTTTTCGAGACTTCCATATTCGGAACCGAGGGCTCCTTATTAACCAATGGGTGTATCAAGATTTTAGAAAGCAATGGCTTCCAGAACATAAAAAACCTTTTTGTTTTCGAAAATTGGAATAGTTATTTTCTAATTAATCGACATTCTTATTTTGAAATCGAAATATAGAAAATGAGTTTTAATAAATTCGTTTATTTATTAAAACATTGTAAATTCAATTTTATAAGCAAAAGTAATATATTAGTCTATTTATTACTAATCTAGTAAATTCGCTTATTTACTAAAATATCTGAACACAAAAGGGTAATAAATTCGCTTATTTATTACTATTTTAGTAAATTCGTTTATTTACTAAGAATATTTGAAGAAAAGGTAATAAATTTGCTTATTTATTACTATTTTAGTAAATTCACTTATTTACCAAAGAAGTGTTTGGAAAAAAGGTAATATCTTCGCTTATTTATTACTATTTTAGTAAATTCGCTTTTTTACTAAAGAGGTGTTTGAAGAAAAGATAATAAATTCGCTTATTTATTACTATGTTTGTAAATTCGCTTATTTACTAAAAAAGTGTTTGAAGAAAATGTAATAAATTCGCTTATTTATTACTATTTTTAGTAAATTCGATTATTTACCAGAATTGTTGACAAAGTGTAATAAATTCGCTCATTTATTAGTTTTTTGAGTAAACTCGCTTATTTACCGAAATTATTGAAAAATGTAATAAATTCGCTTATTTATTACTATTTTTAGTAAAGTCGCTTATATACTAAGAATATTTGAAGAAAAGGTAATAAATTCGCCATTTATTACGTTTTGAGTAAATTCAAATATTTACCGAAACTATTGAAAAAATGTGATAAATTCGTCATTTATTACGTTTTGAGTAAATTCGCTTATTTACCGAAACTATTGAAAAAAATGTAATAAATTCGCTCATTTATTACTATTTTGAGTAAATTCGTTTATTTACCGAAATTATTGAAAAAGTGTAATAAATTCGCTCATTATTACTTTTTTGGAGTAAATTCGCTTATTTACTAGAATTGTTGACAAAAGCTAATGACGTTGTCATAAAATCACAAACCTTAACTCAATGTATTTTTCCTTTTGAGTATTTTGGATAAAGGAGTGAGAAAAGGGATTAACATCAAAAACAAAGTCAAAGCATTTGAAAATACAACAAAGCACAGTCAAGAGCGCTAGCCTTGTAGTGTCACAAAGCCAACCACGCGGATGCGTCAACGTGACAGTAGAAACAGCGCTAAGACCTTCAGCGCGGTTGCTGCTATCACGCTCCCAAGTGAGCGTTTCTTCATTTGTTGTGTTTGAAAGGTTGCTCAAATTATAAAAGTTGATGTTGAATTGATAATACATGGTAGTGTTGTGTAGGGACATTGGCGTGGTTTCATTGCTGGGCTTGAGTGATGGCGCTGTAGAATTAGTCGCGCTACATGTTGTAGCGTGGTAGAGTTAGTCGCGCTACTGAGGCAGCGTGTTTGGGTTTGTGACGCTGAGGTGTAAGCGTAGCACATTGTCCTGCGCTACTCTGCTTTTTCCTTTAAGTGCTTCTTCTTTTGTAATGTAAATGCTTCTATCTCAAACATTCTTTATTTAAGATAATTTTTAGAAATATGAGATGAATTTGTGCTTACATGTTGATTTAGAGAATTATTTGTTATAACTTATTTAAATGTAGTCATACAAATGTTCAAGCATATGAAAAAAAAGTTTGTTTTATAACAGGTTATTGAAGAATGCTCCAAGCATTGTAAGAGTAGTATGCTTTTATTTTATTAAACGAAAGTGCTTTGGCAAATGATTCTCTAAATGATGTTATAGAATGTAGTATAATGCTCCATGAACTATTGAGAAGTGCTCTTGATTAGTTTATTATAAGAGTAATGGGCTCTTAATTAATAATCAAAAAGTGAAAATGCTCTTGATTAATTTATTTTAATTATAAGAGTAATGAGCTCTTAATTTATAACCAAAAATGAAAATGCTCTTAATATTTATGATGCAACGTGCTCCAAGAATAAGAAATCAATTATCCCATCATTTGGTATGATAAAAGTAAAAATGCTCTTAATTTTACCTCAAATAACATAGCGCAAGAAAATTAGTTGCGCTGCTGCTGTAGCGTGACAAACTTTGTTGCGCTACGCTATGGAGCGCTGAAAATTTTGTGGTGCTCTTCATTTAGCGCTACAAAGTCTATGATGCTACGCCTTTTTAATTTTCCAACTCTTTTTTTTTTTTGTGAAAGCTTTTCAAGTTTAATTTCATTAATTGTTCTTGTATTATTGATTAGACCTTGGGCCTTTTACCTTTGACATATAACTAATGAGCTATATTTTGAGACCGAGGGTCCGAGTAGGGGGGGATGGCAATAGTTTGTGGAGGGTTATCCGACATACTCCCAAAAAACAATCGCCAAAATGAAGTTTCAAGTAAGACAACTTCCATGTTTTATTTTCATAAGGGGAAACAAGCAAATGTCATAAGCTTAATGAGATTTTGAAGCAAGTCGCTTCATAACTAATTTTGAAAAGAACGTAGCCCCCAGGGTGTATAAGGTGGTGTAAGTATGGAGACTTGTAGCAACAAGAAAGGTCACAAATATGTATGCAAAGCTAGCTAGAAGAGTATGTACAAGTTAGTTATATGCTCAAATTAGCTACAAATAAGCACGGGGAAAACAACCAAAAAATATGCACAAATGAACACGGAGGTACCATAGCATGAGTTAGTAGGAAGCAAGGGATGAGAGTGTCTCAACTTTCCCTAAATCGATTTTTTTTTTTTTTGAAAAAAAACATGATTATTTTTTTGTACGAGGAGAATGAGGAAGAAAGAATAGTAGAAGTTAAGGATCCAAAATTGACTACAGTTGTTGTATAATATACTTGACAACGATTATGATTCAAAGGGGAATGATTTTAGCTTGCTCATTTGTTCTTAGATTATGAACCATCATCTTATNTGAGCCATCATCTTATACTTTCGTGATTGTCTTGTTTGAGAAGTTTGTTTCAAATTCAACTATTGGCTATTAGTAATGTGAATCTCTTTAGAGAAATAAGAAATCAATATTATAAATGCTTGCTCAAGTTTTGAAGTGTTGAATATGATAATGCTTGAAGTAGACGAGTTGCCAAGTTTATGAAGACCAAAACTAGAAGAGATAGGAAAGATTTGGGTGATGAGAAGATGATATGGAGTCAAAGTGATGCTTCATGTTGCCATGGATAGGCATAAGATAGCTATGAAAATTCATTCTTTAAGAGAAAATGAAGAAGTTGGATGATTTTGCGGAATAAAAAGGAATGAGTAAAGGAAGTATGTGAGTGTTTGAGTTAAAAGATGACACTACAAGAGTTGATGATGATGAGCATGAGAAAGGAAAGAAGCTTGATGAAGAAGAGTATGTGTGAAAAAAGGAAAGAAGGATGATATGTGTAGAAGAACATGACTTGCTTTATGTGACATTAAGGAAATTTTCTTCTAAGGACGGTTGTGCGTCCTAAAATAAAACAGTATCCAAGACCTTAGGTGAGTCTTGTGTTCAAAGGACCCTTTTTTTTCATGGGCCCTTAAAATTTTACTCATGTTACCTGTCCTTAAGATGTAGGACTATTAAGACCGCACCTTATGAAAGGTTGCATACGTATCCAATTCGAGTTGGAATCAGGTCTTACGTAGCTCTTGCTTCTGAGTTATTGATGTGTTAAAGGTAAAGACACAAGTTTTTTGCAATTTTGTTACACCTCAAGGAGGGCTTTTTCAGGGTTGTATCGTGGCTAAGCTTAGGGTGTAAGAAAGAAATGGAAAAGAAGGCTCAAATACCCATAATTAACCCAAACTATGCTACAAACTTGTTCTTAAACTTGAGCAACTCTATTATTTAAAATTTTACTTGTTGACAACTTTTCATGCATTTCCATTTGTTTGAATTGAAAATCAGCGCTGCTTTAACAGTATATATTTGCTTTATGGAGTTGCTTTTTAATTTATGTCCTCGTAGCATTCCCATCCCCAGGCTAAGTTTGATGTAGGTTGACAAGAAACAAGCTATGTGTTTAGGCGCAAACGGGCTACCAAGTTAAGTGGATCATAATATAGGTTATTCAAGATAAGGGAGACATTTTTGGGTTTCAAAGGTGCCTCTTATGTTGGTGTATTGCATCTTTAAATAAACACTAAGTGGACTTGGAGTGAGCCCCCAGTTTTTGAGACTTAAATTGAGCCTCAATTAAACTTTAGGCTCGTGACGACTGATTCTATGGTTAATAAGTAAAGTTTGTTTCCCAAAAGAGAACTTATTTGAACCACTTTGCTTTAATAACTTAATTAAGTAATTGACACATTTAATTTAAAGGTGTAATATAGAGTAAGTTGTTCAAGGTGTGTGCGTCAATGAGGGTGCTTTTGATATGAACAACGTGGTCTATATTATGCCAATTATGCTTTAACTTGTTCTTGATTGCCATGTTTGATTAACTCAACTTGATGAGTTCATTCACTTGTAATTGTTTAAGCAGATTGATGAGTAGAGAGAGAATGTACATTTGAAGATGAATATTTTATTTTTGATAGTTGAAATTAGTACATAATGATACTTGGCAGCAAAAGTCCAAACTCTACCATGAAAGAAGGAGAAAAGAATGAGAGAAATTAAACTAGGAAAGTGAATGGAGTTTTAGTTTTGGTCCAAATCATGTTTCTTGTATGTACGCGTCTACATCGTCTGAATAAGTTCTTCGGATTTTCTTGAGCTTGCATTTGAAGATTTTAAATAATGACCATAATTGATTGAAACTTCGTTATATTCATGTCAAACTATAGACCTTGGGTCTATTGATCAATAGATTCTAAATCAAACATTTAGGAGTAGGTTGAACCATGGGCTCATAATTGAAACACTTAGAATGATGCGTTTGATGCAAAGGTGGGGATGGAGTGTTTAGAAAAAAGTATATATAGCACATATTATCACTTTCTAAGGCAAACAAATTTTCTTTTGTTTACATTAGGCATTTTTTCATCATTTTGTATGCCAATAATATGTAGCAAACCTTGCATTTCATATTATAATGATTGCACTTACAAGAGGTGTCCATTCAGTATGTGTTAATAGATAAAATGTTGAAAAAAAAACAAAGTGGTTCTTATTGAACTCATAAGGGCTCTAAAATAACTTAAAACCCTTTTAGTTGGGGTTAATTATGATTTAAATGTGTATGAGTAATTTCAAATATCTACTACATATTCATCAAAACTATTCAAATACATGACTTTTTAGCGCAAAAAAAGTTCTAGCGCTAGCTTTGTAGCGTGACAAAAGAAGTAGCGCCAGCAAGGTAGCGTTATTAAACTTGTGATGCTAATATTGTAGCGCAATTAGAAGAGTTGCGCTGTTTGTGTAGCGTTGTAGAGTTAGTTACGCTGCAAGTTTCTATTGATTTTTGCTAAGTTATCATTAAATTTGTATTTAATGGGTTTGGATTCATGTCCATGTTGCCCATATATACGTTATTTAGGCCTAAATGGGCCTATTATTAGACCGAACTTTTGAAAGATTGGTGATGATGTTATTTGTATGTGAGTCATTAAAAACATTGATCAAAATCGTGCATTGTCAAGCAATTAGTAATTTTCAGATTATCATTATTGGATCCTTACAAAGAGATGATGAGGGAAGACAAAAAAAGATAGAAGAAAAATAGAAGAAAAAAGAAACGAGACTCAACAATTAGAGTTATAACAATCAAGGTTAATTGATGGGAAGCTCATAGGAAAAATAAAAAATTAATAAAAAAATATAAATATCATAATTAACCTTGATGGATTTTTTTTTTTGAGTTTTTAAAAAAAATAAAAAAATATATTCTAAGTGTTTGATTTTTTGAAAATAATACAAGGGAAAGTGATATAGTTAGATTTATTAGAAATTTGGAATTAAACTAATAAAATTCTAAATGAAAGGAATTAATTAGTAAATTTCCAAAAGATTCGAATTATATTAAAAATCTCAAAAAGTTAAAGTATTTTTGAAATCGTTAATATTATTTGAATTTTCTAATAAATGTTAAGTGTATAAGTTAGTTTCTATTTAATCAAAGATTCTATTAATCAAATCCTAAGAAGATCAAGGATTTGATTAATAATATCTTTTGCAATATTTTATTAACTAAATCAAATACATTGGTGCATAAAAATCTACCAAGCAATCAAATGATATCAAAGAATATAATATTTAAAATTATGGAAAATATTTTACGTAATCAATTAATTTAGGTAGCTAATAATATATTGTGATTAAAATTGATTTGAAAACCTCAGAAAATCTACATATGCACAAAATATAAAAAGCAAAACAAGCAACTTTATAAAACAAAAGGGAAGCAAATGATTACTAAATAATGCAGTCAAACTACGGTTAGTCATGGTCAGTCAAAAGGGTCCTACATCTAAGGAGTGTGCTCCAACACTTTGCGGTATAATAACCGTTAGATATGAAGTTTCTCCCATCTAAGTACCATGGGCGGCTTAGAAATTGATGTAGTTGGGATAAGGTTCTATCTTGCTCGGTTGCTTAGAGACCATGGGCCCCACCAAGTCAATAGTTCTTCCCCGAAATGTAGAAGTATCACAGTAATCCTAAGGCATGTTTCAAACACATGGAGGCCAAGTGTATGTTACATGTATGCAATATGACTACAAAAATGCAAATGTTCTAAATATAATAAGTGTATAATTTGAGAGAAAATTTTCAAGTCTCACCCTCTTTTAGTCTCCAGCAGAGTCGCCACTGTAGGGGCCCCAGATTTTAGGGTCCCAAATTTTATGGACACCTTTCCCAAACCGTCCATAGGTCATATTAGACCTAAAAAATTGGCTTAAGGAAAGGTGAAATGGACTTTTTTAGAAGTATTTTGCAAAAAAACAGGAGCGCAGGAATTTCAGTCGCGCTAGCGTGGTAGCGTGACAGAGTTTGTCACGCTGACTGTGCAACGCTACAAAGTTTGTCACGCTGCAGGTGTAGCTCGGCAAGCTTTGCGACGCTGCGACGTTAGCGTGACAAAGTCTGTCGCGCTACGCTATTTTGGTGTTTTTTTTTAATTATCTTTTTTCAAGTGAGATAATAATATACGAATACGGACTATGCTAGTAAAGAGTCGCCAATGAGTTTTAGGGTCAAACTCATAAACCGTGTATTTAGATTGATTACGAATGGGACACGAATACGGGACGATAATCTAAATTGCACGAATAACCCTTTCGATCCCATGGGGATGACTCCAAGTTATGATCTTACGAACCAAAGGTTGGATTCGGGGGTGAAGGTACTTATATGGCGGAGTGCGTCATATTAGCCCGTAGGCGGCCATTACTAGTTTTCTCTCAATTATACACAAATTATATAAAGAACCACAAAATAATAATTTACAACCTAACACAAAATTACTATTATTAAGGTGAAATCACATAAAACCTAATAATTTAGTCAAATCGTTGTTAAGATTAATTCAAGGTTCCTAGCATGATACAATTTGTCCAAAAATTATCTTAGTTTAATGTGATAAATTAATTCAAATTAAGCCCTTTAACAAAAACAAAATGATAAAAGCGGTAAATGATTCGGAAAACCAACAACAACAAATCCACAAGTTTGATTTTTAGGGCTCTCAGGAAACGTACCACTTCCCGTATGAAGATTGGAGTCGTCGAGTGTTAATTTAGGCACAGTCGAATTATTGTTTCAATATTATCAAAACTTGTAGCAACTTTTTTTAAAATAAATAGCAAATAAATAGTAAATAATAAATAATTATTATAAAAAATAAGGTTGTTTAAAAGCAATAATCGGATTAATTAAGTATGAGGGAGAAAGTGAGTTAAAAAAAATGTGTGAGAAATGAAGGAAATGAGGGTTTTTATAACAGCGTGGGATCGCGCTGGCCAATAGCGCAGGGAACCCTACAACGCTACTACGGTAGCGCTGTTAGCTTAGTCACGCTGAGCTGTCAGTGTGACTAAATTAACCGCGCTACGTTTTTGAAATATTTTTTTTATTTATTTATTATTATTATTATTTTATTTTACTCATTTATTTAAAATAGTAAAAGAGACATTTGGATAAAAAGGTCCGTGAAATAAGAATGAGATTTATTTTTAAGCCCAAGTATACTCGATTATCCAATCTTCTAGAGAAATGAGTTTTTAAATCATCATAGAGTCCTGCCGTGGGACAGGCGACTAAATTAGGTGTCTACACCAACAATAATTTATGATCATACTAACGAAGTTTAGAACATAAAATTCATAAAAATCATAACTTTATAAGTTTTTCAAACCCTAATTTATAATTTCATGAACAACAAATTTAATTCATGCCTTAAAACAATTCATACTTATATCAAAATATGAATAAATTTATAAAAACATGATAAAACACAATTATAATCATCAATTTGTAAAATTGAATCAAAAATAAAGAAGTAGAATTTTTTTTTTATAAAAGTCGAAAATATACCAAAATTGGGGAGGAGGTCCGGCAGTGGTGGCCCGCTGCTGGCGCATGGCGGCCGGCTGGCTGCTGCTGCGGCGGGTTCCGGCTGGGCGCGGATCCCGAGGCTCCAAATTATTATTTTTTATTTTTTTTCTTTGAAATTTCCGAAAATAAGTTTTTTCGGATCTTAAACCCTTTTTTTTCTCTCAAAATTTTTTTGGAATCCTAATTGACTAGTATGATCAGTAAAATTTGGAGTTTTAGGTTTTGTACGGTATTTATAGGCCTCAAAGTAGGATTTTGGTGGGGCCCATAAACACTCCTAAGTAAATTAGGAAACCTTAAAAAAACTATTTTTAGAAGTTTTAAAGATATTTTTAATCATAAAAATACTATTTAAGAATACAAATAATACTTTTAACCAAAACTTTATTATTTACTATATTTTTGTTAATTTCTTTTTATTTAATACCTTTATTGAACATAATTTTCAATAAAAATACTAAAATTATATGAATAAATACGAAGGTTATACGTAAGAAATACAAAAATACTTTGTTTAAATACGTGAAAATGTGGGGTATTACACCTTTTGTATGGTGGTTTGATGCCACCTGGCGTGGAATGCTGAAGGCCGAAAGGCCGTGTAATGGGCTTGCTGTTGGGCTTTTGGGCCACTTGTAATAACATAGTATAGTGTACGGGCCAGCCCATATTTCCATGTGGGTTGGGCCTTTGTATTTTATGTAAATGTATTTGGTGTTTGCATTTTGTTCAATTGGGCTTGGCCCATTCGAATTCTATTGGGCCCAGGTAAAGTTAATTGGGTACCCAAACAACTAGCCCCCCAATACCTATCTTCGGATTTTAATCCGATGTAGGTGTTTTGTACTTGCAAAAATTTGTGGAATTTTTTGGCGGGAATTTAAATGGGTTTGAATTTATGTGAGGTGGCAATTTTGAGCATTAATTTTCTTCAAAGTTCGCAAACAAGAATGTGCGGTTTCCCAAGAGTGGCTGTTAGTATTCAATCATTGCCTCTATAAATAGTGGAGGAGTGAGAGAGTTCAAAGGTTTTATTCACAAACTCTCTCTCTCTCTCTCTCTCTCTCTCTCTCTCTCTCTCTCTCTCTTCGAAAATCATATTATAAGCTCTATTGCAATTTCCAAAAACGTTTTCCGGAAAATGAACTCCAACAACTTGAACGCCTTTGACTTCTTTATAAGAAAAAGGTAATTTGGTTCAGTTTCGTCCTTGTTTACTGGTACTTTAACCTGTTTATCCATTTCGCTTCTGTATTTGAACTTTTCAGGACTTTAGGCTTTAGTATACTTCTTCAAAACCTCATTTCATCTTTTAGAAAGATAACTTTGAATCAATGGCACCCAAAGCCAAAAAATAATCCTCGTCAGAGGACCCCTTTAAACGGGACCTAACCGATGAGGAGCTCAGGAATGCCTGAAGGACTGAGTTGTTGTATAAATCCCGGATGCGTACACCAGAGTCAGAGTTAGTGCAGGTGGGGTTGGAACTTCTGAAGATCCAATTCCTACCATTCCGATCCGAAGTGTTGCTCCAAGTGCGGAGACCAGCACTTCAAGTGGGTTTGGGGACCTAAAAGACCTTTGGATGAAAGGGAGTTGCCTTGGGACTCACCTCATGAAAATCGAGGGCTCCTTTCGTCTAGAATCAGCCCCAAATGTCTTGTAAAGGCCACCGAAGGGGATTATCTTGCTGCTACCGAACATTTGTATGGGATAATGGAGTCCGATGGTTATTGGCTTCGTTGTCCTGAGCTATCGGCTTGCATCGCCACTCCCCCAACTAACGATGACTATATTGCCATATATCTTTGGCAGTTAGAGCACGGACTCTGTTTCCCCCCTCCATCCCTTCATAGTTCAAGTATTGAACTGCTACAATATCAGCCTGGCCTAGCTGACACCTCTGAGCATCAAGAGGATGGTTTCGTACATTTGGCTGTGTACATTTTACAGCTTCCAGCCATCGCTCGTGGCGTGGAATCACTTGGTTCATCTCTCCCCGAACAGAAAAGATGTTGAGGGTGGTGGTTGGTGGAGTTTCGGCCAACAGGAATGGAAGAAGGTGTTCCTCTTCCTGAGGGTTCCAATAAAACCAGACCACCCGAAACGGTTCGGGGCGCCCCGATGGTTGGTCAGGCCTGATCCTGCTGTGTCCTTTTTGAGTGGGGCAGTGCCGACCGAAAGTGAGATGGTGCAGATTAGATTTTTCTCTACCGATAAGCCTGGAAGAATAAAACACTCAATCCCCAAATACTGGCTTCCCGATAGCAACTTGATAATGAAGGAAGAGTATTTGGCTGTATGCGGTCTTAGCCGAAAGCTTGAAGGTGATGACTTGAAGGCCGAAGCTGGGGCCGTTTATATTGATGCATATTCTTTCTTCTTTTTCATCATTTTTTATTTATTTATCCGAAAATAAATGTTTCATCTGTTTTTTGCAGTTGCTGAAGCTGAATCTGGTTTGGACTACGGACTGCTGGAGACAACTAAGAGGGAGGGTGATAACAAAGGTTGTTCCCTCTGTCAACAAACGATCCATCGACATACCCACAATCCGAAAGCACAGAATTCCACCTGCGGTTCTGGAGAAAAGCCGAAGGTCGTGGGAGAAAGTTGATCCCTTCGACAATCCAGAATCAGAGACCTGGGACTTTGATGGTAGTACACAGGTATGAGCTGCCTTTCCCCTAACTGTCTAGCTTCGTCGTTTATTTAGCTTTATAGTTTATGGGGGGTTTTAATTTTCTCACACTGATTAGATGTATCACCTTCTGTCTATGAAGCGTGTTCGTTCTGTCTCTGCTGCACAGGGATCTTCCATCCCTGTAGAAGGTGGTAACGGGCCGAATGTGGAAAGGCTTGTTAATCCCACACAAGGCCCTGCATCAGTGAGTTCCGAAACATTTGCATTTATACATATATTTTTTTATTTGCAAGTGTTGCCTTCGGACTTCATTTTTATTAACTATGTGTATGATTTGTACTGTTGTTTCTTCATAAGAACTAGATTACGTGGAGTCTCCTCCCCCCCCCCCCCCCCCCCAATCCAAAACGAATCAATTCCCGAAGGGGAAAAGTCCGAAGAAGAAGAAGAAGAAGGAGAAGACGAAGAAGCTCCTTTGGTAATCCGTAGGAGAAGAAAAGAAGAAGAGTCCCCCATCGACCTGTCTCATTTGCCAGAGACAGAATTTGGCCATTAGCAGCCGACAAAAGTTGTTAAGATTCCTTCTTCCCCTGAAACCGACGAAATGGTGAGGAAGAGAAATTTTTCGGCCTTCGCCTCTGCCACTCCTGCTAGGCAGGTGTTGGCTTCGAAAAAGCTCAGATGCGATAACGTGGTTGTCCAAGAGGTCGATCCATCGGTCAACACTCTCATTTCACCGAAGGAGGTGGTTACGAAAACTGTGGTTGTAGTTCCAATGAATTTGGACGATGTCCCAGTCGCTGCTGAAGAGGTTCCAAAGGAGTTGGAACAGGAACAAGATCAACAGCCGAAAGGCACAACACTTAACGTCAACACTACGTCTATTGAACGATCTGTTGGCGATTTTTATTATGTTCCTCAACGTTCCATCCCTTCGACGATGAGGTACAAAATTGCTGACATGAGGCCTTCGTCTTCAAAGCTCTTCGGGGACCTTTTTAGCTAGTCCCCAATGGAGCGCGCTCAAAACTGGGCGCTGAAGTCCATTGCATGCTTCGGCGTGCCCGATAAGCTGGAGAAGGATCCGAACAGGCTTGCTCAGTTTTACACGATGGTGGCAATCACTCACTTTTAAGTGTCTTTAATACTTTAAGCTTTTTGTGTATACACCTCTCTCTCCTTTTTTTCTTTTTTATCTTTCAAAATTCTCCTCTTTTGGCATTTCCGAAACCAATGGGTTGTGTAGGTTGTTCGCTATCAAGCCATTGCTTCTGAGCTTAATCAGTCTGACCAAGATGAAGTCGTTCGACTTCGTCTTGGTGTTGAGGCCCTGAAGAACGACATTGATGGGGCGAAGTAAAGGCTGGCCAAATGGAGAGAGGAGAATATGAGGGAGTTGGCCCTCTGTAGGAAAATTAGCATCGAGATGGCTTCTAAGGCCGGTGACGAAGCCATCAAGCTGAAGGCACAACTGGACTTAATGGGTGATCAGCTTCGAAAGAAGGAAGAGGAGAATTCTGATCTCCTCAAGGCCAAATAAGTTGTTGAAGTCGAAATTGCTGAGCTGGAAAAGTAGTTCGTTGGCTGCTGCTGAGGCCGAAAAGGAGGAAGGGTTCTCCAAGGGTTGGGATGTTGCCCTTCGTCTTGTTCTGCATCGGGAACCATCTTTCCCTTGGCTGGATGTCGAAGACCTCTTGGCCAAGGGTGGCAAATAAGTTCTAGAGCCTTTGGCTCGTGAACTCGAAGTAATAGCAGAATTTGACCGAAGGGAGGCTGCTGAAGCTGAAATGACAAGGCTTGCTGAGTTGGCCCTGCAAGAGTCTGCTGCTCCCAACAGTTCTTCAACTGCTGGACCTTCGGATTCTCACATATCCGAAGCTTCTCACCAAGAAAAAGCTAAGATTGAAGCATAGGAACTCGGGTAGTCGTCTTCGGAAAGTTGTGCCTCAAGCTAATTCTCGATTCTGATCTCTTCCTTAAGTTTTTGTTTCAGCCTCCCGTGTACAAACATTATGCGTTTTGGTAGCTTTAGATTTATTTTTTCGCATTTGTACTTCGGTGGCTATTTGTCCCTTTTGTGGACAGCTGCCGAATTTGAACTTGTATTTTGATAATTTTGAACAATTTTGATTTTTACCGAAGCATTTGTATGACCTGTTAGATGTTAATACATGTTTGTTTGCATTTCAACTCCTTGTTTGCTTTTCCATGTATATATATATCTGTTGCTTTAGGTATGTTGTTATGTTACAGTTGAGTTTTTGATTAATTAAGACCATTTGCAAGCCTTATAATCTTTCGGATTATGTCCGAAAAAATAGTTGATGGGATGCAGGCTGAAGCCCTGAGCATCAGCTTTCATCCTTGCAACGTACTATAAGAGTGGACATGGTTGTAAGTCTAGATCAGTCAAGATCAGACATCAAGTCCTGTGATCCCTTCGGATGTAATTCGAAAGAACAGTTGATGGGATGAAGGCTGATATTTTAAGCATCAGCTTTCACCCTTACAACATGTTGTAGGCTGGACTTGGTTGTATGTCTAGATCAGACACCAAGTTTTGTAATCCTTTCAGGTGTAATCCAAAAGGACAGTTGATGGGATGAAGACTGATGTTTTGAGCATCAGCTTTCACCCTTACAACATTTTGTAGGGTGGACTTGGTTGTAAGTCTAAATCAGTCGATCAGACACTAAGTCCTGTAATCCTTTTGGGTGTAATCCGAAAGGACAGTTGATGGGATAAAGGCTGATTTTTCTAGCATCAGCTTTCACCCTTACAACATTTCGAAGGATCGATTTGCACAACGGTGTTCGTACACATATATCTGGTCAAATGTCCTTTTTATTGATGACGGAGTCTGGCTTATAAGGTTATACAAAGTATTTTTCAAAACATCAGCATTCCAATGATTTTTTATTTCATTTCCTGCTAAGTCTCGAAGATGGTATGTTCTTGGTACGTTGGAGCTGTTCATATATCTCATAAGGTCCTTCCCAATTTGCCAAAAGCTTGCCATGTATTTCGTCCTTCTAGACTGCTGCTGCATTTCGTAGTACAAGATCCCCTACTTGGAGGGGTCGACCGTTAACTCGTCGGTTATGTTGTCTACTAATGCGTTGTTTGTAGATTGCCATTTTCTGCCTTGCTTTGTCCCTTACTTCGTCTAGAAGATCGATGGATTCTTTTTATTTTGTTCATTGTCATCAGAGAAGGCTACAACTATTAGACTGTCGGTGTCGATTTCAACCGGTAGCACAGCTTCGGACGCATAGACTAAGTTGAAGGGAGTTTGCCCAGTCGCCTCTTTCTCAATAGTCCGAAGCGCCCATAATGTGCTGGGTAGTTCATGCAGCCACTTGGAATTCAGTTCTTCACATCTCTTCCTCAATGCCCCTAAGATCAGATTGTTGGCTGCTTCGACTTGACCGTTGCTTTGCGGATGACAAACAGCTGAATATGCTAGTTTGATTCTGAATTGCTCTGTGTAATTTCGCAGTGGAAGATTATCAAATTGCTTTCCATGGTCGAAGACGAAGACTCTTGGAATTCCAAATCGGGTGACTATGTTCTGCCAAATGAACTTTCGGACAGTTGGCTCTGAAATATTTGATATGGCTTCGGCCTCGATCCACTTACTGAAGTAGTCGGTACTGACTATCTGCCAGCGTTTTTGGTAAACAGCCGGTGGAAATGGTCCCAAAATGTCCAACCCCCATTGCGCGAAAGGCAAGGGGTTCAGAACCGGTTGGAAATCCCTGGATGGTTGATGAATAACTGGTGCAAAGCGTTGGCATTTGTCACATTTAGTGACCAACTCTTTTGCTTCGGCTATCATCGTTGGCCAGTAGTATCCTGCCTAAAGAGCCTTTTGTGCCAAGGTTCGGCCCCCAATATGGTTGCCCAATATGCCTTGGTGGATCTCCCTTAGAATGTAATCGGCGTCTGTTGGACCGACACATCGTAACAGGGGTAGATAAAATGATTTCCGAAGCAATTCTCTGTGGAAGATGATAAATCTTGAGGCTATCCTTTTTATTTTGGATGCCTGATTCTTATCTTTGGGGAGCTCTCCGTGTTGCTTGTATGCGTAGATCGAATCCATTTAACTTGGTTCCAAAGTGATTGAGTTCATTTCGGCGATTTCAATGTTGATGCTTATTTTGTTATGTACTTCCAAGTATACCGATCGACTTAGTTTAGATAAAGTTGAGCTAGCCAATTTGGAGAGATCATCGGACTGAGTGTTTGGGATTCGTGGGATGAGTTCCACCTCAAAGCTTCTCAGTGTGGCGATCAAAGCTTCTTGTACTCGCCCCGGACTTGATTTACCACAAGTTGAGAATCGGTTTTGAGAAGAACATGCTCTGCATCCTAAGATATACAAAGCTCGATACCGGCTATGGCTGCCTCGTATTCGGCCTCGTTATTAGAGGCCTTGAAGGAGAACTTGAGTGCGTACTCGATTGAGTTCCCTTCGGGTGTTATCAACACCACTCCAACCCCCGAACTACTCATCGTCGATGAACCGTCGGTGAATAGTTGCCAAAATTTTGGTTCCCCCTCCGACAGTTCTTGGTAGGAGCATTCGGCCAATAAATCAGTTAAGGCTTGCGCCTTGATAGCCGTTCTTGTGGTGTATGAAATTCCGAACTTAGTCAGTTGGAAAGCCTATTTTGTCAGTCGGCCAGACTTTTCAACCTTTCCCAACACTTTTTCCAGAGGTTGGTATGTTAAGACGAAGATCTGGTGAGCATCGAAATATGGCAGAAGCTTACGGGCGGCGATGACGACGGCGTATGTGACCTTTTCAAGCAGTGGATACCTTGTTTCAGCATCTGTCAACGCATGACTGACAAAATAGATCGGTTTTTGCACTTTGTCTTCCTCTTTCAAAACGACTGCGCTGACAGTTGAAGGACTGACAGCGACGTATAAAAACAGTGCCTCTCCCTCCGAAGGCCTGGCTAACGTGGGTAAATTAGCCAGGTGTTCCTTGAGGGCCCCGAAAGCAAGTTTTTGCTCTTCCCCCCAAACCAGATCTTTCTGAAGCTTCAAAGCTTTGAAGAAAGGTAAGCCCTTTTCTGATGCCTTTGAAATAAATCGGGATAGGGCAGCCATTCATCCAGTGAGTCGTTAAATGTCTCTTTTTGTTTTCGACTCGGGAAGACTGAGTGCTGCTTGCACTTTGTCGGGGTTTGCGTCAATCCCTCGTTGGCTTACGAGGAAGCCGAGGAATTTTCCCGCTAACTCCGAAGACACATTTCTTCGGGTTTAACTTCATGTCATGACGTCTCAAATTTTGAAACGTCTCTTGAAGATCAATAATGTGATCATCATCAGTTTTGCTCTTGACGATAGAATCGTCAACATATACTTCCTTGTTTCGACCTCTTTGTTCGGCGAATACATGATCAACCAGACGTTTATATGTTGCCCCCGCATTTTTCAATCCGAAAGGCATCATGATGTAATTGTATACCCCCTGACTTGCGATAAAAGCTATTTTTGCCGTATCGTCCGGGTGCATGAAGATATGATGGTAGCCAGAGAAGGCGTCCATGAAGCTCAGCAAGGCATGCGCACTAGTGGAATCAACTAGCTTGTCGATCCTGGACAATGGATAAAAATCCTTCGAACATGCCTTGTTGAGATCTGTGTAGTCGACACACATCCTCTAACTGTCGTTGGGTTTTCTAACCATCACCACATTGGCCAGCCACTCCGGATAAGTGCATGGCTCTATGAATTGTGCATCTTGAAGTTTTTTAACCTCTTCGGTGATGGCTTTGTTTTTGTCGGTGGAATAGTTCCGCCTCATTTGTTTCATCGGCTTTTGATCAGCCGAAACACTCAATTTGTGAGTTATGAGTGTTGGGCTGATCCCAGGCATTTCATCCGTCGAAAAGGAAAAAATGTCTTCGTTATCCCGTAACAACTGAATGAGGTTTACCCTCAGATCTGAGCTGAGGCCGACACCAATTTTGGTCTTTCGGTCAAGATTTCCTTCGGACAACTCAATGTCCTCCTTCTCTTGGTCAGGGGTCATATTCCCTGGCTCTTGATGGTTTGGCCTTTTGTCAATGTCATCTAGCTTGACATTTTCGGCCTCTGTGCCTTTCGGCTTTTTGCACTCTCTATCAGTGTCGCTGTCATCATCTCCCTTGTTATTGGCGTTCGGGGTTTTGGTGGCAGCGTAGTAGCATTTTCGGAGGTTGCCCCTTAACCTTTCGAGAAAGCCATCGTCCGAAACATAGATCATCATTTAATGATATGTGGACACGACTCCTTGAATGTGGTGGATCATGGGCCTTCCCATGATGATGTTGTACACCGAAGGTACATTTATGACTAAGAACTCAGCCACAATGTTCTTCGCTACCCTTCCACTGCCAAAAGTTGTTGGCAATGTTATTTTTCCATCGGGAATGACTGATGAGCCATTGAATCCGATGACAGGGTAATTGACTGGGATTAGATATTTTTTTGTCTAATCTAATTACGTCGAAGGCTTCCCTGAAGAGAATGTTTGCAGATGATCCTCCATCCACTAGGACTCGATGTATCGTGTGGTTGGCAACATCCAATGAGATCACTAATGGATCGTCATGTGGAAACGAAACCCCCTGACAGTCGTCGGAAGTGAATGTCATATTTGGTTCGTTTGCCGAAGGTCCACCAAACGCACTGAAGTTGACCTCGTCGGTCAAACTTTGGAGGTGTTGTCTGCATGCGTTTCGGGAGGATGTCCCCCCCCCCCCCCCAAATGACATGAATAACGATTTTGCCCTCCGGTGCCTTCCCCTTTCGGGAATAGTCGAGATCCCTAGTGTCCTTTTCTACTTCTTTCTCTTTTCGCCTATTGGCCGGATATTGATCGAGATATCCTCTTGTCACAAGATCCTCTATCTGGTCTTTCAAGTGGTAACATTCTTCGGTGTCATGTCCATGAGAGTCATGGAAGTCACACCATTTGCTTTTGTTTTTCTGGTTTTTCACAGCCAGAGGCTTCGGCTTTTTCCACTGGCCATCCTCCTTGTGCGTATTCAAAATTTTTTGCAAGAGTGGTGGTTAGCGGAGTGTAGCTGTCAAACTTGGGCTCAGCTTTTTTCCTTTCCAACTTGCCATCGGAATCTTTGTTCTGGCCCTTCTTTTGCCCATCAGCTTTGTCACCCTGGGTCTTGTTCTTATCCTTTTTCGAGGACATGTTTTTATTCCATTCCTCTGTCCGGAGAAACCCGTCAGTTGCCCGAAGGGCATCTTCCATTGTCTTGGGGGCCTTCATCACCAGATGGTCAAGATAGGTCCCCCTTCGCAGTCCAGATTGGAGAGCGAAGGTTGCTACGTCATGACGAAGGTCAGTGATCATAGCTGCTTCAGAACTGAAGCGAGTGAGGTAGTCCCGAAGACTCTCCCCATCATTTTGCTTAATGCTAATGAGTTCGGCAGTTGTTTTTTCTCTTCTGTTCGAGCTGATAAATTTAGCCAGAAACTTGTTTATGAGGTCCTAATACCCCGAAACCAATCTACTCTCCAATCCCTTGGAGAACCAGCTTTGTGCTATCCCAACGAGAGTAGCTAGTTGGGAAAATTTTACACCAAGTAACCTCACTGTGCTGGCATAGGTACATCTATCCCTCGTATGAGGCGACATGATCATTCGGATCAGTTGTGTCGTCGTACCGAAGGGACTATGGTAGTTTCACCTTTAGGATCCTCTCTTCAAGGATCCACGGTGAGAAAGTCGATCTTTCGGGGATCATGAATTTTGATGATCCCCTAAGATCGTGGGTTTCCCCGTGGGGAGAACGTCTTGCTCTTGGAGAGCGTGTTCTCACCCTTTGGCCTTCTCGACGAAGGTCCTCCGGGATTGGGGACATATGCCTCCCAATCCTGCTGTGAATGTTTTGACATGCACCTATTCGATCGTGCACGTTCCTGGTGCGTGTGCCGGTTGACGAACTGTAACACCCTGGAATTTCCTCACTTCTTACTTCTTATTTTTTCGAAAAACATATTAAATTAATAAGACTTATATTTATTAAAACTTCTAAATATGGAAAAACCAAAGTATTACTGCCACCGTGATAACGGCTCAGGCATTTATCAAAGTATATTGCAAAAATCAAACTCCACTCCACTCTAAGTCACCTAAATCAAACTCGATTAGGTTAGCCTTAAACTTCACTCCCTTAATTTCAATAGGAACATCCTGAAATCTCCTTGAATATTGCACTTCTTATCCTGAAGGTAACACTATTGACATATCTACTGCATCTACTTTTCCCAACACAGGTTTTAACTTTTCTAGGAGTTTAGTGGAAACAAAAGAGTACGTTGCACCAGAATCAAACAAAACTTTAACAGGAAGAGAGTGAATAGAAAAAGTACCAGTGATCACATCCTTATTAGCATCCGCTTCACTTTGAGCCATCACATTCACCTTTCCAGTGTTTGAGGTCTTTGTCTGTCCTCCTCCATTTCCACTCCCATTCCTACTTCCGGCTTGAGACGTCACCTTTCCTCCCATATTTCCTTGAAAACCCTTTTGTTGTCCCCCAACTGAATTTCCCCTAGTTTGAGAATTTTGTCCCTCCTTTCCTTTCTTCTTAGAGAAGCACTCATACTCACGGTGTTATTCTTAGTGTCATTCTCCATTTCTTCATCTGTCTCTTCTTCTTCTCCTTCCATGTCCTCCTCAAGATCTGATTCTTCTTTCTCTTCTTCAGATACGGTTACCAAGTCAACATACACCGGGATTACTGGGTCTGGGTTCTCAATTTCATAACACGAACTATCCCTTGACTCATCAGTCTTCGAACTCGTAGGAGTCTCCTCTACCATTTGGTCTTCACTTCCTTGGCTACTCTCTGGGCTTGGTGCGGGCGGGGTCTCCTCATTTGCATTCATTTGTTGGTACTTTTGCTCCTTCCTAGCAATATACCCCTCCAAGAACCTCCAATCACATCCCCACTGACCAACGGCATCCTTATACTTAGAATAGTTTGGAAGGCCTCCAACAAAATGGAAATCACTAAATTCCGCCTTAATCTTTAAGTAGGGTGAACGGCCGGGCATACACCTAACAATCAAGGCTGCTACATGATCAGGCTGATCCCATTGTGGTAACTTCAACACAGTACGCATGTACCAACAGTAGAACCATATCTTCCAGACATATTGAGGCGGACTTCCGTTGTCTTTCTTCTCCAATGTTCCTATTTGAGTGTATTTACTAGGCATACTATGTGTCATCTGGCACAAAACTTAAGACTAATGATCCATCCTTCCCAAAACAAAACAAAACAAACTAACAGTTCTACAAAAAGAGAGGTCTTGTGGCTAACATACAATTTTCTTTACACCCAACTATTCACATAAGCAACACCTTAAACATAAAATTTAATGCATGAAAGAACATAAACAAAGTCTATCCTACATGCCCAAACTTCCTACCCAAACTCACCACATGGTATTAAAGCAATAACACATAATACATACCTGAATTCCTTGCATACCTGCACACATAATTTATTTTTCAAAACTTTCCATTTTCGGAAATTACTATTTTTAGAAAAATTCCATTTTCAAAAAAGTTTCCAATTTAAGAAATTCCTCTTTCCAAAAATAAAACTTAGGGTACCCCCAAAAATAAAATTCATTTTATTTCAAAATCTAAGCTCTGGTAACCACTTTGTAACACCCTGGAATTTCCTAACTCTTACTTCTTATATTTCCGGAAAACATATTAAATTAATAAGAATTATATTTATTAAAACTTCTATATATGGAAAACCCAAAGTATTACCGCCACCGTGATAACGGCTAAGGCATTTATCAAAGTACTACAGTGGAAGACTTAAAACCAAAACAATTTAAAACTAAACTACAAAACAATCTCAAGTTAAAAATCAACTTTAAACTTATTACACTTCGGAACCATATTAATGGCCTTTAAAAACCAAAACAAAACTAATATTAAAAGTTTTTAGAAATTCAAAACATCCAAAATAACTGTTAGTCTTCATAAGCAATTAAAATAAAGTAAAGCTACAGAAACACAGCAAGCGCTCTCACTGCAGCCCATCATGAAATGACTTATGCCCACTTGTACCTACAGCTTTTCTTTTTCTAGACGATTACTCACCACAAGTGGGTCATCGTAGGGCCAGGTCCAAGACAAAGCCATGCACACAAAACAAACTGTCAGCAAAGCTGATTACATAACTACTAAAGACTATGCAACAACAATAAGAAATAAAACATGCACTCAACTTACCTTTGACAACCTTTTTACCTGTACATGGACTCAATTAAATTATTTATTATATTTAAACTTATGGATCCTGCATCGAACGGGTTTCCTCCTTAAAAGTCAAGGTATATGCGTTCCAAGAGTTTTGATGCAAGTCATAAATCAAGGTATATGCGTTCCAAGAGTTTTGATGCAAGTCCTCTTACACTTTACTCAACTCCAATTAGAAGTCATAAATAACTGTTTCATACGACTCCCCCCATTGTTCATACTCAAGGTATGTGCGTTCCAAGAGTTTTGATGCAAGTCCTTTTACACTTTACGTGATTTAGCAAGTTTAACAACGTTATCACTCTCAGCAACATCACATAAAGACATGCATCAAATCAAGTAAGCCAGTTTAATTATCTTCAACGTAAGGTGATTCCAAATTAAACTTATGTGTGTCCTTTAATTAAGCTGAACCTCATGTACCACACATTAACTGTAAGTGGCTAATAACTTACTTTCTTCTTGACCACATATTAAACTGTGAGTGGCAACATTTTTAAATAACTGCTCATAACTGCTTTTAATCATGTGAATAAAATTTCACAACTACCTTTCTTGTTGATTAAGTAAATAACCAACTTAAAAATAACTTCCTTCCTTGATCAATAAACTATTGGCCAAATTAAACTAATCATAACATTCCAATTCAAGCTTATAAAAATTTAAGTTTCTATTTAACATGGAATGCCATCATACTTTAAGAACATGCTTCTAATAAACTTGCCATGCACATAATTTCATGATTCAAAACAAGCATGCAAGATTTCACGTAATCAAGAATTGCTCAAGCATGTATTCTAACTCCTGTGTTTGTCTTTAGTACTTACGTACCTTGTAAAGTAACTGTGCTCCGCCACAACTTCTAGAAATGGACTAATTCAAAGTCTCCTACACAAGGAAAGACCGAAACTCAATTAAAACCTTATTGACTAAATTCTACAACAACTATAACTAACTTCTATATTGGACAGTTTGTCCAAAACTCCCTTATATGGTCTTTATTCAATTCCATACTTCACCTTTCTTTTTCTATTGTAACATTACTTAGTTTTCGGGACTTATTTATGCTTTATAAAACCTTAGTATAATTTTTATGCCATTTTAGAGAAGTGGACAGCAATATAAAATTACTAAAACTCTTTAAAAAGCTTCAAAAACCGCATAAATCAATCATACAATGTATTACTTAATTTATATGATCAATTTATGCTAATTACATGTTTTAAAAGCCTAATTATAAAATTTATAAATTCTGGACAGAATGTTAGACATGCTTAAAATCACTTTTAAACTTCATAAAACATACTAAAAATTATATGTAACTTCATAGAATTCATATGTAATCATACTAGCATAATATGAACACTTAAAACTTACTTTAACTTATTTTTATTAAAATTTCAGATTTATTTACTAACTTTAAAGTCATGAAAAACTTATAAAAACATCCAAATTTCATAATAAAACTCTTCTACAATCAACTAACATAATTATGAAACCAATCTACACTTTAGAACAATTTTTCATAACCCAAAACATGATCAAAATATTTATTCAATTGAAATTCATGATTATAAATTTTGGACAGCAATTTATTTTATTTCTAAAGCCTTTAAAAATCAATTCTAACTTCATAAAATCATCATAAATTTACACAACAACAATTCATGATCATAATATTGAAGTTTAAATCATAAAACTCATGAAAATTCATTACTTGCATAATATATAAACCCTAATCTAAAATTTCATGAACAACAATTTTAATTCATGCCTTAAAACAAATCATACTTTATTAAAACATAATCAAAATTCATAAAAACATGATTAATCATAAGTATGAACATGAATTTGCAAGATTGAATCAAAAAAAGAAAGAAGTAAAAAAAAAAAATTTTAAGAAGTTCGAAAATATACCAAAATAGGGGGAGGAGGTCCGGCGGTGGCTGGCAGTGGCGGGCGGTGGACGGCGGTGGCAGGCGTGGCCGGCGGTGGGGGTCCGGGTGGCACAGATCCCGAAGCAAACCCCAAAATTTTTTTCCCAATTTTTCGAACTGCAGTTTTTTTTCTTCTCTTTTTGTTTTTCCGGAAAACTCAAACCTTTTTTTTTTCTCTCTCTTCTCTCTAAATTTTTGGAAATCCTAATGACTATTATGAGGTGAAATATATGAAATTTTGGGTTTTAAGGGGTATTTATAGGCCCCAAATAAGGATTTGGAAAAGCCCATACTAATCCTAACAAGTGGAAATTACCCTTAGGCCCTTGCCTCAAAATAAATTAGGAAACCTTTGAAAATCCAATTTTTTGAAACCTTTTAAAATATTTTTAATCATAAAAATATTATTTAAGAACACAAATAATTACTTTCAACCAAAACTTATTATTTATTTTATTATTATTAACTTTTTTTTATTTAATATGCCCATTAACATATTAATTTTTTCAATAAAAATATTAAAATTATACGAATAAAATACAAAAATACTTTCTTAAAATACATGAAAATGTGGGGTATTACACGAACCGTCCCTTCCCGTCTTGTCACGTTTAGAACTACTAAGTGTGACATGGGTTGGTAGTGTTCGTCCATGGGAAGTAGGGGTGTACACAAAAACCCGACCCGAATACCCGGCATGTTACCCGCACTACCCGCTCCTTAAAATCGGGTATTTTTGAGCAAAAAAATAAATTTTGCGAATCAGGTACCCGGTTTGCGGGTACCTGATATATATCGGGTCGGGTACGGGCACGGGCACCAATTTTTGGTACACCGTACCCGGTACCCGGTACCCGCTTCATTTTATTTACTTTTTATGTTTTTCATTTTTTTTTTCTTTTTAGTTTTGAATTGGGCTTTTTTTTTACCACAACTCCAAAATCTACTATATTTATTTCTCATTGTTATACTCTAACTAGGCACTACCTCTTTCCTTTTTCTTATTTTTATAATGTTTTCTTTGTTTGTGATTTTTTTCGGTTTTGCTTTGTTTATCAATTATTTTTTGCTTTTCATATTTAATTTATTTATTTTTGCTTAGCTACATCCATTACATTGGTTTAGAGGTTAATGCAATTATGCTAATCACAATATTAATTTTTTCGTTTAATTACAATTATGCTTTATTTATATCATAAGTGAAAAAAAAAGAAAAGATGAAGTTGCGGGTACCCGCTTACCCGACCCGATCATTTCGGGTACTCGATATGCGGGTACCCAAAATCTTTGGGTAGGGCTTGGGTAATAAAATACACTACCCGAAAGGTCGGGTACCCGAATATGCGGGTACCCACTAATGCACACCCCTAATGGGAAGGACTTAGATTCCTTTCCCGATGGTCCCCTGTGTGCTACGAAGGGCTGTTTGTCTTTTGCGGCCCGCCGGGTCCATTTGTCGATGCGTTGTGTGTTACTGTTCCGCTTGGGGACCGACGTCCACGCCTTCCGCTGGTCGATGCATAATTCCTACTTCCCCTCTCCCTTGCCCGTGAAACGGATAATGAGTGGGGGTTTTGAGACCCATGCCTACGTCTAGTTTCTGCGCGCAAAACGCCAGTCCCCTTCACGTAAAGGAACTGATTAAGAGTTGCAACTGCTTGTTCAAACTGAGAAGGAGTTGGTAAAGTTGATACCAAGGTATTTTCCGAAGAGACCAGATAATGACGGGGGTCACCGTTGGCCCTTCCTTGTCCTCCATACCTTATCGAGTCTGTTTCCTGTGTATAGGAAGCGGTCGATCCGATGGAGTCCGGTGAGTGAGTTTGTTCACTAATTCTAGCCATTAAGACAAGTAGTTTGTAAATAAAGAATATTTTGAAATGTCTTTCCCCTCAGACGGCGCCAAATTGTTCGAGTGGAAACAATATGATCCAAAGAAGAATCTTGATTGAATGGGAAAGGATCAATATCAGAGAGGTGCAAGGTTCGAAGGAGGTGTCCGAAGGTCCTGCACAAGTAGACAAGATTACTAGCCTCGAGGGTGTGTCCGAGGAAGGCCCCTCCGATGCTAAAGTAAGCAAATGTATGAAAGTCAAGTCTAAAATGTATTAGCTTGAGAGTATAAGTGTTAATGGCGTAGGAATTGAATACCTATAAGAGTGTCATAAATGCTTGTATTTATAGACAAATGTCACCTTTTGTATTGCGGTTTGATGCCACCTGACATGGAATGCCGAAGGCCGTGTAATGGGCTTGCTGTTGGGCTTTTGGGCCGCTTGTAATAACATAGTATAGTGTACAGGTCAGCCCATATGTCCATGTGGGCTAGGCCTTTGTATTTTATGTAAATGTATTTTGTGTTTGTATTTTGTTCAATTGGGCTTGGCCCATTCGAATTCTATTGAGCCCAAGTAAAGTTACTTGGGTACCCAAACAAGACCTATGCATTTCAACGCCTAAGGGGAAGATTTGCCACATATTGAGTCCAAAAATACTAAAAACCTAAGTAAAATTTTATTAAGAGATCATCTATAGCTTCCAAAGGTCATTTGATTGTGAAAACTGAGTGCAAAGCCATTATTGCTTTTATTTATTGAATGGTATTGTGAAATGCATATAGTATGATTAGCTTATTTTGCCAATATTCCAAAATAGATTTGGTCTATATATATATTAACTATGTAGCATGGGTACTTCTGATGGGTAACCGTCCCCGAACCCAATTTGTCCCCGTATTGGAGACGATTCAGATTCTTCATGTTATAATTGACCGTACCCATTAACAATGTTTTTTAGATTAGCCGTTTTTAGTCCCCGTATCCGTATTCATTTTCGACCCCGTTCCCGACTCCGTGCAACCTAGTATATTAATCAACTTCTAATATTCTTATAATCATGAAACGCACAATTTTATTCAAAAACGTTTCCTTATTATTGGAAACATCAAATAATGTTAGACATAAAATACCTGTCCGACATTCAATAGACTTTCATGTGGGACATTAAAGATCACACTATGCTCCCTACAAATCTTCCTAAGAAATGCATATATATAATCAACAGCAACCTTTTTATACAAAGGTGAATCTTTTCTTGCTTTCACCACAGTGTTGCCCAATATGTGCACGACCCCTGCATCTCTACAACTATTCAAATACTCCAATTCGTCAATATCGTTCCCGCTGCTCGTCTGCCCTGATGATGTTGGCTTGAAGTTTAATGCTCTCAAGGGGGAATTGGCGGGCACAATCGAATCCCCAGATGAATCAATTGTGTGTTCAAACTGGGATAATGTGGTAGTGTTTTCCAATAAGAAGTCTCTTGACTCAGCTGTTTGCTGACCATATTGACTGTATTCTTCTGAGTCAGTACACCCTTCCATCATAGACTCTAGTCTAACGAATATAAATAGATTATGAAAAAGTTTCTTCTCAAAATCATCATCTTTCTTATGGAGGTCCTTGTAACCATACCTAGCAACACAACGGAACATATGGAAATTTTTGGGTCCAATTCGCTTCACAAGAAATCTCTCCTCTTCTGGGACAGTGTATACTGGAAGGTATTTCACACACACAAAAACAACCACTGAATGGATAGCTGGTAAGTTTGTGATGAAGTGAGAAAAAATGTTTGGGACCCCACTGGCTAGCTCGGTGTAGACGAGTCCAATTCCCGGTACACGTACTAGTCCTAAGCCTGGGCCAAGGCCGAGAATCCAGGCCATTGAAACCTTACTATGCATTTCAAACTCATAGCGTTTCACAGTTCCATAATGCCAAACCACCATCACAAGTAGAAAGGCAGCTGAGATGACAAGTGGGACCCATCCACCTTGATCGATTTTGAAGAGAACAGCAGAGAAATAGGTCAACTCCACCAGCAAGGACAAAGCAGTGAAGATAAGAACAAGTAACCAGTGCCACCGCCAAACCAACAACATGATTAGAATCATGAGGAATGTCGTGGCTAACATGACTATCACAACTGCTGTACCTGTCAAGACATAAAGATGCACCAAGTTCAAAGTTATTATAATATATGGAGCAACTCTCACCATAGTGCAGCAAGAAAAACAGAACACTTGATGTGATTAAACAGGAGGCTGATTTATTTTCTAGCACCTTAGTATCAACTTTACTTTGCAATAAAATGAAAAGCATTCTAATGTTCAGGTACAAATTCGCTCATAGCAAGTGTACAATAGTTAGCTATCAATATATCTAATATCTTGAAGATTCTTGAGCCATATTTACAATTTTTTCATTTGCTAATTCTGCACAGCAAGGAACTATTGCTGTAAGCCAGCTAGGGAGTTAGTAATTCCAAAAAATTACTGTTGAGTAGCATAAGGCTTTGTTGATGCAAAAATATGATAATTATGTAATAATGTGTGTGTTTAGATGTGCATGAAGAAGAATTCTCCTAATACATTAAAAATGAAGCCTATTTAATGTTAAAGATAATGGAGATGTATAAAACGTGCTAGCTTGTGACATTCCTATTTAAGCAGGAACAAGTTCATGTGTTCCTGAGTTGGAACAATCCAAGCAAAAAAGCTTCGTGGAAGCAAAAATTAAACAGATAAGTATGGATACAGGAATTCAAGGAAGATCAAAAAGAGAAGAAATTGAAGCTAATAGAAATAATTTAGGCTCACAAGAACATAATGATTTCAAGTAAGATGTATAAACATTAGTTTGCTACTTGTTTTTAACATCTCTTTCCTATGTTTCCCCCTTTCTCATTCTTACGGTAGAAACCAAAGAAATGGAAGCAAGCTAATGCAAATGAGAAGCTGCAAACAAATGATAACCTCCAAGGAAATCTAAGGCTTTTACAAAAATTGATAAACAAACTCACCGTAAGCGTTTCCAATCTGATTTTGGTTCCTGAATCCTGCAGTGACAGCTATGCAAAGAATCATAAGTATCCAATTGATATCTGGAATGTAAACTTGCCCAAGAAATTTCTTCGAAGTATGTACTACTTTCACTCGTGGAAAGCAGCCTAGAGCAAGAGCCTGTTTGATTATTGAAAATGTGGCAGATATAGTTGCCTGACTTGCAACAATGGCAGCCAAAGTTGCTACTACGAATACTGGCCAATAAATGCTATCTGCAATAAAAAAATATCATATAAAATCACAATCAATGAAGAAATACACATCTTTTGATTTTTATTTTTGTTTTACTTTCAGAATGCATTCTAAATTGGTTCCTCAATATCCAAAATTTTGATATATGGAACAACAAGCAAGAGAATTCAGAGTTTCAGACACTCCCAGAAATTTCAAGAGAATATAAAACAATTTTTACGATGGTTAGATGTATTATTACCATTCATGTATGGTTATTGACTCTTGTTATCATATACGTACTATAATTTAAATTTCCAATATTAATAACCCTATCTCATTCACAAAATAACAAGTAGGGACAAATCCAAAGGTGCATTACTACATCGGGTATAATTGTACGAAATCCATTTACTAGAAGAAGAAAAAAGTAACCAAGTGCTAAAAAAGTATATAAAATGCTGCACAATATAATGCATAATGTACAGAGTGCAAGATGATTATAGAAGTGGTGCTTGAGTCGTAGGTTCAAATCATAATGTTCCTCACTTTTCTAGTACCAACTATCAAACTCCTAACCAAGAGACAATCCATACAAACTTTTGTTCAGAAATGCCATCTAGGTACAAGGAGAGTCGAGATAAATCATAATGTAATTTCATTATTGATTGGATAATGCTAAAATATAATCTACTCCAAAAATGGTTTTTCTTTTTTTTTTTTGAGTAAATAAATCAATTCATTCATCAAAATTCATACGACATCTACAAAAGAGATCAAAAATAGCAAAGACCAATTAATCCAAATCAAATCATAAGTCAATTTTGCAAAACTACGATTGTTGTGGACGAAAGCTGACATTGATAAATATCCTCTTTCACATCGCTATTTTATGAAACTTTCACCGAGAGGGTCTTTCCATCTATTATAGTTTTAAAACTGACCAAAGTCTAATCCAATTAATTGTCAACGCAGAATTGTCATCTCTCGCAATCTCATATAAATCTTAATCAACAAATTGAATCTTCTTGGAGAAAAAACACAACCGCAAACTCTCACAAGGAGAGAACTATAACCCGATACATGGGTAAGAAAATTCCCTAATAGAGAGAGAATGGAGATCTATTGTACACATAAATTAAAAATCAAAGCGAAAAGGAAAAAGAGGGGCTTACCATCGGCCAAAAATGGTGGGGGTGGAAGCCCCTAGATTTGAAAAACCTAGGGTATTTTTTAGTAGGAGGGAGAGAAAAGAGAGAAGAGAAAAGAAGGGAAAGGCTGGTAAGTTATTAAGATGGTTTTGTGTATAGTAGCATTTGAATATTAAAATTTAAAATACTTTTGAAAATTGCTTTGAAATTCCAATATATTGTAGAATATTTGGTAGTAAAAAAAAAAAAAAAAAAAAAAAAAACTTACTAGTGTAATTATGTAAAATTGTTAATATTGTTGTTTCAAAGTTTAATTAGTTAAAATTTTTTACTAGGGCAATTTTGCTATAGTAGTGTTTTTTTATTGAATAATATTGTGTGTTTGTGTGTCTGTGTGTTTTGCTTAAGGGAAATACCATAAAAAATAATGTCATAAAATGATACCCCTATCACATTATTTTTATAGTTATTTTCTTTTGCACAACCATATCTATTTATAGTCTCTTGATGCAACATTGTTTAAAAATTCTCTCTTTTTCAAAGGGCAGTTAAATTTCCATCACAAAATATGGTAAATATGGACAACTTTGAGGGACACTAATGGTAGATATATACAAATACTATGTACATATGTACCATTTGTATTTGTATACATCTTAAATACTACTTTTAAAATGGTCTATATTAACCATATTAATCTGTTAGACGCAAAATCAGTTAGAAACTAGGAATTTCCCCATAATATTAAGAGACTTGCACGTAATACCGTATTTTCAAATTTATACCATTCTTTTAGTTTGTTATGTTATACCAACTAACATATACTAGCTGGTGAAGGTTGTAATCCCTATAACTTGTCATTTCTTTGATAGACGTGAGACCCATCTACACATTCAACCCCCTCACTTTCCTTTTATTTCAATAGCTAACTCTCAGTAACACTATTGTTGTAGAACCCATTTTAATGTACAGGTGGAAAATAAAGAAGCATGGTTGGACAGAAACTTACCAGGTATTGAATGATAAAATGCATCTACCACATGGTCTTGGTGATTTACAAGATATGCAGCTTGTCCAGAATATGCTAGAAGAAGGCAGGGGAATACAATTACTGTGAATGCTATTTGCACCGCCAACACCGGAAAATGTGCCAAGTCAGCAAACAATGCTTCCGTCCCTATCATTATCACCATAGAGAGCGTTTAGTATTCCCAAAAAATAAAAAGTGTTTTAGTACTTTAATGTGACATGCTTTTTTACAACCAGATAAACTAAAAGCCAATACATGGAGAACATGATTTGATGAGGCGATTCAAAAATTTGGTTTTAGTAGCACCTTACCAGTTATACTAAGCATGATCCCTCCCAAGGAGGTCCATCCATCTTTTCCACCGCCTTTGAGATAACGGTACAGGTAGACTGGTGAAAAAGCTTTCAGTACACTGCTATCATATTTCCATATGTTGAATATACCAATACCTCCAATCATAAGAAACCACAACAACACAATTGGCGCAAAGAGCCACCCAACTTTATCAGTTCCGTAATGTTGCAAACTGAATAAACCCACCAATATCACAACAGCAACAAGTACAACGACATCTGCACATACAAAAAAAAAAAAGCGCGAAACAAAAACTTGTCAAAATTTGGCAACAATTGAAGGTCAATACTTTATTTAGAAAAAGCACATTAAGAGAGAAAATAACAAAGTGCATGAAAGAGGAGACTACCGTTGCTAAGGTTGGGATGGTCAACCTTGATGCCACCAGAAGCCGAAAGAACTGCAATATAGATCGTTGTTAAGATGCTATATTAGTGGAGCCATTCTATTTTATCGAAAAATAGAAACTATCACCATGTCATAGAATTTTGAATAGCTAAACATAGGCAATTTTAGGTACATCATGTACAGTCAATCAGACCCTGATGAAAGATACTAGCTCATCAACTGTCTTTGAAATGGAGAAGAGCTTCATGAGGCAGACTAGACGAAATTTTGACCAATTGTTCACTACTTGGATATAATTCGTACAATTAAAAGTTAAGCATTCAGAAGAGGGTAAAGTTTTGAAAATTAACTTATTATTGCTGGAATGGCTGATGTGAAAATTCAGTGTACCAAAATACCAAACTTGTGAGGTGCTTTTTTTTTATTTTTTATTTTTTATAATTAAAATTAAATAAAAAGAAGCCATCAAACATGAAGCATCTGGCCAGCATTTGAAAGCACTTGCAAGCACCAAGGCGCAAGGCACGAAGGGATAAGTGCCTTTGTGACTCTAGGCAAGGCGAATTCAATTAGTCGCACCAGAGGCGTACAGAAGGTGCAACTCTTTCTATGCCAATATTTTTCCAGTTTATATTTTTAACTTTTCTATAGTGTGCCTCGCTACAATGAGGCGCACTTTAGGTGCAGGGAAATTCTAATCACCTTGGTGCTCCTTGAGAGTCTTTATACGCTGCACCTGACTACGTTTGGAGTTTGGGACATACCTGATATTGCTGGAGTGAGGATACCATCTCCAATCACCATGCATGTGCCAACAAGAACAAGTAGAAGAAGTGCATTCTTCCTAGATGAATGTTTCTCTAGCCATTCCCTGGTTTTTGCAGCAAATGATTTCTCATGGAATCTAAAACGACTATATGTCGTCAAATCTTCATCAGTTCTATGTCGATTTGGGATTGTATTCACATTTGCATGTCTACATAACAGTGAATAAAGAGCAAACGTGCCCCCTGCTCCAAAAAGAAAAAGTTCTTTCAATTAATAACAAAAAAAAACTCTAGAGCCAATATTATTGTTCCCAAATTACAAAACGCTCCAATAAAAGCACTGGAATATAGAACAATTACATGTATTTAGTGATGCAACTATTTATTGGGCCCGGCCAATGCCCTGGATATTCAGTTTAGTGCATGTGTGAAAATTAATTGTGCATAAAAACATGATTTCATTCTATCACTATTGATTCATTGCGTGTGATTTATTTATTTATTTATTTATTGCAATAAGGAGACATATAACATGTCATAGCTCAACGGTTAACTTATTATTGTTTGACTTATCATTGAGTTCAAATCTCCATACAACTCTTATGGATTGAGGGAGTGCCACGTGGCGAGTAGACATGTTTCAAAACGCTTTTTAATATATTATATAGATAATTGCACAATTGAAGCTAATATGGTTAGTCAGAGCAAAACCTCAGGATCATCACTTACATGCAAACTACTGGAAGGTCCAGCACAAAAGATGGCATTTAGAAAATAGGGTAACAGAATTTAGTGCAGCATTGCTATGTTAATTTATCTCATCGTGAAGGTGTGCATGTTCATGCTTGGCATATTATAAAGGATCAACATCAAATATACAAATTCTTGTTTACAATTTTAATATACTATAAGCATCAAATTGAGCAGATTTTACACACTGACTAAGCAATTACTGAAAATTCAAACATCAAATACCAAACTAAAGGCTGACATGCTGTAAGATCCTAGACTATTGGTCAATGAAGTTGCCACCTGAAGTTATACAGTTCAGAATCAATGTAAATTGCACCGGATGATTTAAATTCAATGACATGTTGGTTTAATTTAAGCTAAACAGCAGCAGTAGCGGCACCATCTATTAGATATATATAGTCACAGAACTAAGTCAAGGCAGAGCACATCAAATATCAGACACCCTCCTCCATATGGAAACAGAATTGGGGATAAGGAACAAATCACAAGAACAATCACGGAAAACATTCAAATCTTCCTCTGAGTACTACACTTAGCAATTTCACATAAAATCCATTGTTATGACATGTTGAACTATGGAATATAAACCAAACCCAACAAGATATTGTGCTTAAAAGTCAACTCATTACCTTGACCACTGTCATTTGCTCTGCAAACAATGAAAACATACTTCAACAACGGGATAAGAGTGAGGGAGTATATTATCAATGAAAGTGCTCCAATCACATCATCTGGATGTTTCACGCCACGCGGAAATGTGTTATAAAAAACATACAAAGGAGATGTGCCCAAGTCCCCATACACCACCCCAAGACTTTGATACGCCAACCGTAGTAGCAATAGTGTTGAATATTTCTGAAGGAATCAGTTTGTGTTAGCTAAGAATCATACTAATCCACAACATACTAGTTAAGGTCAGTAGAATATAATACAGTTAAACTACTTTAAACATTTGCTTGCCTGAACTAATCTTATATGAAGCTAGAGCAGACATGTAAATATGTAATGCAATATAGCTAGATGCTAGAAATTGCTACATAGCATATCCCAGTTTCAGATATATGTAAAAGGCTTGATCTCAAACACATCCTACAATTGTAAATGGTGAGAGGCACATGCTACCCATCATTTAAAAATTGCAGGTTTCAAAGGATGTCATGTTCTTTGCACGTAACAAATTCATATGCCTCACACTTTAGGATGACTTGTTAGTTAGCTCTTGCTGGAAAGGTTAAAACTATACAGCAACATTTGCATGTTAGGGAGCAAATATCACAATGTGTCTTTTTACAAATTTCCTTTTATTTCTCAACCTTTCATCATGGAAAGTGATTCTAGCTAATTAGAGTCTAACGGACATTTAAAGTTTCGATTCCATACCATTGTCATTGATGGAGGCACGTAAGAGGAAATTAATTGTTGAAGTAACAAAATTCACCACATGATTTACTTGCATGTTTAAGGGGTAATTGCATGACTGTGTGTTAGAAAAGAAAAAATTCAGAACATTTATAAATGGAGCCTGCCACTGTGCCGCATAGAAGAAAACGAGGAAAAAAAAGCCAGTGAAATTCTTTGTTCCTTTTACTTCTTGTGAACAACCCACGACAAGGGGTAAAATTAATAGCACTCATACACTCATTGTCAACACTCCATTAGCACCAACTAGGCAACAACATTTGGCACAAATGACCAAGCTTAACATCAATAGACATGCATGCTGTATAACTGTAACATAGAGCAACATTCATATGGTCTCATATTCAGATATTCTTATATGTAGAAGATGCCACACTATTATAACGTACATTGTTTAGTTAAACATGGAAAATGCTCGAAGTCATGGAAAACGCAATACAAAACTGTTGACAACTGACAAGCATATACTAGTATACTACATTGTACTGTACAAATGCACAAATGGTTTTAATTACCTTTTCTCTGTATGCATTTTTAAGCTTGCCGGCTTCCTCGTCCATGGGCTGGTCAAGCTTCTGATCCAAATCCCACATGCTACCTCTATTCTCCGTTCCCTCGCTTACAGATTCCATTGATTATATTGATAGCTTATGAACACAAGGTAAACCTCCTGAAAAGCTTTTCGCTTCGACTGATTACCCTCTTTTGAAAGTGCATAAGCAGTCTCAGTTACATCAACTTCCCAAGCACAAACCCGAAAGTAGAAGCATTAAGGAAGTGCCTACTATTTCTGTAACACATATACAAGCAGCAATATATACAACTTTTCAGCTAATATTCAACTCAAATTGACACAATACGAAACCAAGTGCCAATATTGAAGTGGGGTTCAAGTAATTAGCATGAATTCAGTACAAAGATGCAACCAACACCAAAATTAAACACTGAAATCAACCAACTATTGTAGCAACTACCAAGTTCAACCATAAATTGATGTTCATGCTCAAATCAAATTTCCAGAAATTTCATATCATAAGAAATTAAAATAAATAAATAAAAATAAAACAAGGACTAAATTCCAATTCCTAACTTTTTACTCACAACAATTACTGCATGAGATCATTTTTAATTTAAAAAAAAAAAATTGAACACAAACAAAATTCAGAACCAAACTCCCGAGCATCAGTAGTTGCTCAATTCTAGTGCTAATTAAATCAACTCAAATAATATTAAATAAAAAATTATAATAATTCCCATACCCAAAACACATAGAATTAACATAGATCAAAAACAAACTTGCACATTCATTTTAATTTATTTTTTTTCTTCTTAAATAATATTGATTTTCAGACACAAACTCAAAAAATAAACCCAGATTATCATTTTCCAAACCCATAAAATTTTCAACCCATAATTCGTCGCTTACCCATCAAAAAAAGACAATTTGGTGAACTTCAAAGGCGGTTTTAATAAACACCCCACTTGAAGCTGCAAAATCCCATTTTAAAACAACCTCTTCTTTCAAATGACAATCATTCAATTTTGAACAAAACTGAAAAGATTATTAAACACCCAAAATAGGAGAAAAAAAACTTCAAATGGTTGAGATTTGATAAAAAAAGATAATTAACAAGTCTATTTTGACAACCAAGTTTATACAATACTTACAAAATTTTGTTACTACAAGACAGAGCAAAAGCTCTGAGATACTGCCAGCAGACATGTACTGAAACAAACCTTTTTAGAGAGAGGTGGGAGTTACAAAGTTTAGATTAATTTAATACTTACACCATAATATTGTATGAATTTATCATTTAATTATGATTAACTGTAACAAAAATTATTCATTTTTATAGTTCAACATGCTCAGCTAGCCTCGTTACTCTAAATCGGTAACTGTTTTTAAACCCAATTTATTCCTCTATTAGAATATATTCTATTTTCCGAACTATTTTTATTTTTTACTATTTGCAACGATTATACATTTTTTTATGTCAAATGTTTACAATTAATAATATGCTCATGTAGTAAGTATATTGTAATTGGTTATACTTATTAATATTTTTAAATGTTCTCTACCAATTATAAGGAGAGACAAACTTTAACATGCAATATTTTTGTGATATATATGAAGATCTTGTTAGAAACTTGTCAACATAAATTTTTTACGTCAAACTTTTATAAAGTATAACGATAGATATTAATGTTTAAGAAAAATGCATTCAAAGTTGTAAAAATCAAAGTGTAGAAAACCTTTAAGAATGAAAAGAATAAGTTAGGTATTTTCAATCTCCGTAACATATTTGTTTCCCACGATGTTATCGATTCAGTGTAACCTAAATGCTAAGTTGACCGGTGTGATATAGGGATTGTACTATTACTATACATGGCAAGTAAATTAATATTAGAATCTGGGAATGATTGAGATCTAGGATACTCTAATTAATTTTTACATTACATGGGGTACTTAAGAAAGCATAGAAAATTTATGAATGGTGGAGCCAACAACTGATTATGTAGTCATATCATAATCATCTTCTTTGCATTATGTGGATCTTGTGGGAATTCTGTTTCCCTCTATTATTTAATTGATTTAATTTATTCGGCCATGTGTGCGTAAATCGTGATTCTCCTATCAGATTGTTTTTCTTATATAGGTGTGCCTATTTTGTTATTTGTTTGGGTCGGTTTTACGTAACAAGATGTTGGGCCTCGATGGAATGATAACTCAATTCGTCTAAAATTCCTCTCTTAATTTTATGAGATTATCAAATCAATTTTCAAACGCCACCAACAACATTAAAAATAAGTACTCCCTTTATTCTCATTTATTTGATACATTTTGACTTATATACATATTAATGCATTTTTTTATCATAAATACTTTTTGTTATATATATGTAAAAATTATAATAATTGGATATTAATAACGTACTTACAGAGACAAATTAAACAAGATCCCATATGATTGTATCATATTTTATATATTAAAGTAATTTAGAAGATTTTCCCACCTTATAAATAGCGTCAAGATTTCAAACGTAACAAACATTTAGGAACGGAGGGAGTATTTATTAAGTTGAGTTGCCACGGCAAAAGAGATAGTGTGAGTGTGTGACTATTGTGAAAAATATATCAATGTATGAATTGGGCATCTATAGAATATTACAACTCAATCATCGAGCATCATAAAGCATTGTAAATAAGTTCATCTCTTATGTGACGGGCCACATAATCAATTGACGGTGTAGTCATGCTCATTGATTAGTTATTACAGTTGAGAAGCCTAATAAAAAAATCAGCTTCCATTCCCTTCACATATATTTTTCCAACAACAATGAATCTTAACATATATATATATAGATACAGGGCCAGACCTAATATATTAGGGGCTCTAGGCGAAATTATATAGAAGGCCCCTTCAATTATACATGTGATTTTTTCTGTGTGAAATTGATGAGCTTTTTGATACTTCGCATATAAATATGTTTTAAAAGTTTATTTTTTGTTCTCATTTTGGTTGGGAAATAAACTATACGAATAGATGTATCAATGTTCGTTTACTCATTTATATATTACCCCATTCGTTTCACTTTATTGATTATGCTTTGACCAATTTTACACAAAATGATTTCAAATGTAACAACCAAAGTGAAACAAAAGGGAGTAATGTAGCAGCAAATGTAAGAATATAACCCCATGAATTAGGAGTCAGCTGACCCATGCCAATGTTGTAACGCCTCAAAACATTGAAAACGAAAGAATAAATTGGGATGAATACACCCATGTCAATGACATCTTTGTAGATGCCAAAAGAACCTAATGGGGCATCTAACATGGATTGTCCCTCTTGGGGAATGATTATTTTAAACACATCATTTAATAAAAAAGAACTAGCATATTTCTCAGGGTTCAAGTCATCTAGAAAAGATGAAGAGACAATGGTTGTTCTAGGAGAAGGAAGAGAAGAAGATTTCTTTTCTAAGTTAAGAGGAGGCTGCTCAACTCTAACTTCTTTTGAACTGCCCTCAGAAATATCAAAGTGTTCTACTGAGGCAGGTTGCTCGCTAGGGATAGGTTCATTGGCATCAGTCAACGAATCAGGAGAAACCCACAAGGAGCCAGATTCATCAGGCACCCTAGCAGTTTCCTTGGTTCTGGCCACCTCCCCTTGCACAAGAAGGAGAGGAAGAATTGGAGAAGAAAAAGAAGAAACAATATGAGGGGCCACTGAGCATTAGGTATCCGGAGACGAGCCAAAGTCATCAGATATGGGTTGTTCTACCAGTTGACCCCCTTATTACTACCAGGTGAAGAAGAAATAGAAGACATGATAATTAAAAGGCTAAATACAACTAAAGGAACTGAATAAAGTGTCAAAATGCCAACGGGCCAAGTGTCCTAAATTAATGAATGATAAATGTCAAAATTCCATTACTCCGCGTGTCAAGCCCATAGCTTGACACGTAGGATGACAAATGCCATCCCTATCATTGGACCACGTGTCCCAAAAACCCTAAGAAGGAAAATGAAGAGTAAGTCTCTTTAAGGCAACAAAAGCTCAATTCATAAAAGCCCATGAAACCTCATATAAGAGGAAGTCCTTCATTGAATGACACATGTCATTCAATGAGAGGCTAACCCTCCAAACTTTTGCCTATAAATAGGCCTCAGTAGATGAAAAATGGAGCATCTTACATTCTTAAAAAAACACAAACTTATTACAAATAAGAGAACTTCTCACTCTAGAAATTGCCCATTTCTCCCTTTAGGTTTGATTAATATAGTTATTTTACACTTTACTTCTCAAACAAATATCTTACTTAAGCATTGGAGAGGGAAATAATCCTACAAGTATTATTGTCCCTTTTTTGTAGGATCTCGTGAGTCGTGCCACATCAGCCGTAATCTCACCAGTCAACACGAATCAGTTCACGTCAGTGAAGTCCTCCTAATCTCTGCCGCACCTTATTGCTTGTGCAACAACAGTTGAGACATTTTGGTTGTGGTCAAATTAAATGATTGTATAACTTGCTGATTATGTAAATTGTAAGATGGATGAGCAATAAAACTCACTTAGCCAAGTGACTAGTTGTTTGCTTATCTCTATTTATTCAAATAGTGATTTTACAAATTTAAATGGGTTTGTTGAGATTTCATATTAGCTATGGTTGAGTCGCACCCGCTCACTATTTGTTGTTATTATTTATGTTTCTTATCTAAGGAAGCTATTGCTAATTGAAATTATTAATAAACCAAATAAGAGTCTTGTCATGGTTTGATGTGAATATTGATAAGAAAACCTTTACTCACATAGGGATAGAAACTAGTATTGATTTCTCTGAAGCAAAGCACCAAGAAAATAATCCTAGGTCAAGTAATTTTATGAATTGACTAAAGCAACACACCCTCAATTCCTAAAACTATCCTTACAAGAGCCTAAAGCCTAAGCACCAACTCCCTTTCTCGAATTTCACACGAAATTTTCGCACTCTCAATTTATTGTTTTTGTGAAAAGAAAATAAAAAACTTAAAATTCTATTCAATTTTAATTTGATTTGTTACATGGCTTGTTACATGGCTTGTTACATGCTATTTCTGGTATAAACCCCTTAACAAACCTTCTAAAAAATCCTAACCACTCAAAACAACCTAACAAAATAAGGAAAATACTTGGAAAACAAGCTAAACAAACCTAAGGGAAACACCGACCATATCCTTGGCGCAAAAGGCTAGGGGATGTCCGAATTTCCTTAACAAAACCTAGCTATTTAAGGAAACTATTCTAACCACCTAACTAACAAAATAATAAACTAAAATATCGAGCAAATTCTTTCAAGTTTTCAAAGAAAATCATGTTGCCTAACGACCCCAAAAACGAACCAAAAACACATGCCCCTTTGTGGCTCGTTTTTGTTTTTGTTTTTTTTTTTCTTTTTTTTTTGCGCAACTTATTGATTTTAGCTTCAGTCTTCAAGAACCTTCCAATATCTAATCTCTTAATCAAGAAACCTTCATCAAGAACATATTTTCTTCGACCTATAGACAGAAAATGATGGATAGTAGACCACTATGACAACAATAGTAAAAGCCTGAAATGAGAAAAACCCTATCAATATAAATGGGAGAAAACTCATAGACAAAACCAACTTATTCCCTATTTCCACCATGCTTTCCTTTGCTTCTGATTTGGTGATGTTTGTGTTTCATCATACACTCTATTGATGAGCTCTTTAAAGATCCCAAAAGCCTTGAATCCTCATAAGCTACAATTTCACCCATAGTTGCATCATCTTTAGAAGCTAATATAATACCTTGAAGTTGTGACCTTGATTCATATCATGGTTCCACTTATGATGTCTATAATGATTGTTAGTAGGTTCAAGCTCTTTTGAATGATTGTTCTCTCAAATGTTCATTTTGTTGTTAGTATGTTGCTAGGTTGTTTGTACTTGTTTTTATAGCTTGTATATGCTCAGTGTTGTTGATTGCGTCAATTATGGTTGTTGATTTATGATTATGTGATAATTCGTAATTGTTAACTGAGGAGTACTTATTATCTACCTATCATCTAGGTACTTAGGTGATCATTTGTTCTCTACATGAATTTCATTGGAGTGTTGGCTTGATAGACTTTTACGAACCTATCATCTAGGTAATTAGGTGATCATTTGTTCTCTACATGAATTTCATTGGAGTGTTGGCTTGATAGACTTTTACGAACTTATTTAATTTTGAATTATTACTTTATGACTTGAGGATTGATAAATCTCAATATGTTACAGGAATTAAATAAGGGTATCCCTTGTCTTTTCATTACTCTTAATTATTAGACATATACTACTATAATGTAATTTCCTCTATTATAATGTGATTTCTTCTATTTGTAATGTTATTTATTAAACAAATAATGTGATTGTATATAAGTATAATATAACTAACGTAGATATATGGGAATAAGTGGGAAAATTAATAAAATGTAAAGAGACCATTCTACCTCTATTTGATTTTTCCAAGAGAATGACGGATATCATTCCTCTTAAGACTTTGGCTTATTTTGTTTGAACTGGGATTTAATTTAGTTTGGTAAGGAGTAAAGGGGCCCTTTAATGGTTTCAAGTTGTAGGATAATTCTCGTAATTGTTTGTTAATCTTGTTTAGTTTGGCCGTTGTTTCCGCTGCTAGTTTATGATACAACCTTAAAGTGTAAAGTGTGAACACTCACAGGATTTTATATATCGCGTGGAATTATTGGTGTTTTACAGTTCTTGATTGACAAGACTACAATCGCTCGAAATAGAGGAACTAAGGGAGTAGAAGAAATGAGAGGAACAGGAAGAAGCATCGCCACGCTTTCACTCTCCTCAAACTTAATTACTAACTCCATTTTTTCATTATCTAAAACACCCTTTTCACCCCACAAACTCCCCAATTTTCAACCGATGGTTTTACTAGGTTTTAGACCACTATCTTCTTCTCACACAACCACCATTGAAGCAACAGAAGAACAAACTTCAAACCCCACAAAACAATCAATCCTTCTTGAAAAGTTAAGGCTTAGACATCTCAAAAATGCTCCTAAAACACAAGAAAATAAGACCTCATCTTCACATTTGATTAAAAATGGTGACTTTGGTGAGAAACCCAAGAAAAAAGGTGGTGGTGGTGGTGTTATTTCAAGTTTTAGTGAGTTGGGGTTGAGTGATGAGGTAATGGGTGCTTTGGAAGAAATGAGTATTTCAGTTCCTACTGAAATTCAGTGTATTGGGATACCAACCGTTCTTGAAGGTAACAGTGTGGTTTTAGGGTCTCATACTGGTTCTGGAAAGACTCTGGCTTATATGTTGCCTATTGCTCAGGTGAACCTCTTTTCCGGCTTTTTTTCGTGTCGTTTTTAGCTTAAGTAAATAAAGACGGAGGGAGTAATTTTGTTTGTTTGTTTTGAATTATTTGTACTCTCTCATTTATGGAGCAATTGGAAATTTATGGCCTGGTGTGTTTTATATATCTTATGTGAAGTTATTGGGAATTATATGAACTTATGTAAGCTTATTGGAAAATTTTTTAGTTGAGCTAATGAAACTTATTCGATATATGGACTTGTTGGAACTTATCTTGGTTGTTGCTATGAACCTTTTGTTTTAAGTACTTATTAGAATTTATTATCTGTTGGAATTTGTATTCCGTAGTATATATTGTTGCACTTTGTCAATTTTTTCTAAGTGGAGTAATGAATATGTTTTGTGATCCGACAACAGTTTCCTTGATGATTAGATCCTTTACGGAGTAGTTTTCTTCGTTTCTGCTGAAAGCTGTAGTAATTGGTTTGTTTGTGTATTTTATGTTGGCTTGATGTTACATTTGCTTCCATAGCTCCACAAATGATGGTTGCTTTGATGTTATTGTATTTGAACTAAAATAGCTCCCATAATGCTATTATTGGTTATTGCTAATTCTTATTTTTGATATACGGATGCCGCTGTCTTATTAGCTTTTGAGGCGGGATGAAGATATCTCGGGTATTCTTATGAAGCCCAAGCGTCCACGAGCAATAGTCCTATGCCCAACAAGGGAGCTTTCTGAACAGGTAGTTTCATGTGTTTTTTTACATTTAAATTGCATTTGTTCTATAATATTGACTTTGATTGATGTATGTGCTCCTATTTTTGTCAACTTCATTCTGGAATTTTTGGTTGGTTTTACAGGTGTTCCGTGTGGCTAAGGCCATAAGTCATCATGCACGATTCAGATCTACAATGGTAAGTGGTGGTGGCAGGTTACGTCCCCAAGAAGACTCACTTAATATTCCTATAGATATGATAGTTGGCACCCCAGGGAGAATTTTACAACATATTGACGATGGCAATCTGGTCTTTGGGGATATCAAATATTTAGTGAGAATTCTTCTTCTTCCCCTTAACATCTATTAATGGTTTTTCTAACTTCCTACAATTAATTTAGTCAGTAACAATGACTGTAACTCTATAACTCAGGTGTTGGATGAGGCAGACACAATGTTTGATCACGGCTTTGGTCCTGATATTCGTAAATTTCTTGGCCCACTCAAGAATCGAGCATCAAAGCCTAATGACCCTGGGTTTCAAACTGTTTTAGTTGCTGCAACAATGACAAAGGTATGCTTATATATATCGTTAGTTGTAAGAATTTTGTTGTTGTCACATTTTCGTTTTGATGACGGTTGTTTACATATTATGTGTGACTGCAAGCCTAATATTAATCGTGGAATAATATGTGGTATGATGTGTAATATAATATTAATTGGTTTCATTACGTACCTGATTACTTCATTTGTGTTCTTGGATAGTTATGTGGAGTTCAGCTTTCCTAGTAGTAGTAGTACTTTGTTTGGATAGCAAAGGAGGAAAAGGAAGGAGAGAGAGAGTAGGAAGTGAAGGAAAGAGAAAGGGAGGGGAGATGTGAGCCCCTATTTTCCTCCAAAACTTTCCAATTTTGGAGGCTTTTTATTTAATAAAGAGAGAGGGATATTGATTCCCTCTTTCAAACCTCTATCCAAACAGGGGATTTGTCCCCCTTCTTTTGCTTTCATCCCTTTCCTTTATCCAAACGAAGTGCATGCATTTTTCTATACTTCAATATTTTATATACTCAACAGTTTCTTAGAGACATAGAGTATATAATAGTGTTATTTTAACTTTGGAACTTGGCTGAGTTTACCTCTATTTAAATGGTAGAAAGGACCATGGATGAATATCATGGTCCAGAGTTAAATTGATAAGGGGTGGCTTCAATGAAAGAGGGATATGATTTTGTTTGTCAAAACCCTTATTATTTGGGTGTACCATAAGGTGCACTAGGATTCGACAATCTATATGTGAGGGAAATTTCATTAATCATTAATTATGCATGAAAACCACACTCAGGAGATGATAGGACCTATGTCCTTGTACTGTAGTTCATCCAACAAACCTTTTAATGTAAAACAAGCCTAACCTAACCACTTAGCTGGTACAATGGCGAGAAGTGTTGAATCCACAAAGATTCAAGAGTTGGCTTTATACTTTTTACATCAAATATAGTTTAATTTTTGCTGCAAATGTGGTAATGATAGAGTATATAAATTATTTATGGCCCTGATGGTGCTGATAACATATTAGAGGACTGGACCAACTCAACCAAAAGCTTAAGCTAATGGTTGAGGCCCAGGAATAGTTTGTAAACTCTATCATGTATATATGTTTGACCAAGACTTGTTTAAATAAGCCATTGCCGTTGAAAACAAATTCTCTAAATTGAGATCAACTTAAACCACTCCTCTGGTCAAATCACGAATTCTGAGCAAGAATCATTGAGGTTATTGCTAATTACAAGAGGGCAATTCAATCCTAAAGCATTTTAAAATGTTGTTTAGAGGGCATGTGTCTGTCTTAATCTAGATTGTACTTGTGGTCGTAACGGTATTGAATGTTTGATTCAATCTCCTTTTTCATGACCATATTGTAAATATTTTAGAGCCTATTTTGGGGTAAAGTGCTTCTGTACTAACGTTATGACTGCAAAAAAACCTGTTTGCAATCTGTTCTGGAAAACCTTATAAAGTCTTTGTAAGTTGTAGTACAAAGAATATCTAGTTTTGTTTCGAACAACACCAAAGTTTTGATATTTGGATGAATTTTCTAGAGTAACTTTGCTATTGGAAAATGAAAAATCCTAATCATCAGACTTGTCCTAATTTTCTTGTGTGCCTATTGTATTGCCCTTGATTCAGGATAATCATTGCATCAAAAACTGACTATTTTGTCGTTAAAGTGTTATTTACCCCCTCCTAGATGTTGTTTGAGATAATTGTTAAAGAGATGTTTTATAACCTTATATACGATATTGTTCCCTGTTTATAATTAAGCTCTTGCATCAAAGGCAGTGCAAACGCTTATTGATGAAGAGTTTGAAGGTATTACACATGTGCGCACTACAACACTTCACAGAAAGGTGGCATCTGCTCGTCATGATTTTATAAAACTTACAGGGGCTGAAAACAAACTGGAATCATTGTTACAGGTTTGCCATTCCATGCCTTATTTTTACCTGCTCTATATTTATACCATTTCTACGTCTTGCTTTTCCGAAGCTAATATTTCTTATTCACGCCCTTTTATTATATTACTGGTGTAATTATCAAGATATGCTTTATCTATCTATTTATTAAAAAGGTCTACCTCCCCTCCTGTTTCCTGAAGCAGAAGTCAAACTTAATGTGTAAACATATGTTGGAGTCAAATCCTGAACTCAGGCTGCACTACCTAGAGAACTGAAAGGTGTCAAGAGTCAAGGGACTTTTGACTTCCAATTTCTTCCAAATTATACCAATGACAGTTATTGCTTTGGTCAGACTGATACACCCATTAAGTGATACTTCTCGGAGCCTCAGATTCTTCTCTAGCAGAGCTTGTAACTTATGTTGCTGTCGGTCTGTAACAATGCTTGACATGGTGGCCAAAGTTTTCCTTTTTAATTATTTCTACTAGTATATTTGTTAATTTTTAATTTTTTAATTTTTGCTGGAAGTTTGAATGCCTATATTATCCTGTTTCCATGTGACTTCATTATTGGAGTCGCTGGATTGAGAATAAAACATTCATGGTACAGAAGGGGGTAGAAGGAAGACGTTACTCATAGAGAGCAATGCAAATCCCAGCAATTTGCTTGTTGTGGCTATTCATTATTCATTAGGGGGCACAATGAAAAAGGATCTGAAAATTGAAGTTGATCACTTTAATGAAGGATTTAGCCTTACACTTGTGAAAATATTTACAATCAACCATTTTATCTAAGGTTCTCAAGCTCACTTCGGGAACATTTTGTCTACAATCTTCATTACTCTATGTTCATATTTTTATTCCTAAATTTTGGAATTTCTACTACCAAACATCAGTGATTCAGGATGACTTCATCAAAATAATTTACATCATGATGAATAAAACATAATCCCTCCTTTTCACTTTATTCTTTATGTTTTGACTATTGTTACTATTTACTCATCACACTTTGACTATCGTTTGCACTTTATATGTAGGGAAAAACATATGAGGTCTTGTTTGATTCGTATTGATTTATCCTATTAGAATATTAACTTTTTATAATTTTTACAAATACAAAATTAGTGTTATTAACATTATAAGATTCGTATTGGCAAACGTGTATAAATTAAACGAAAAGAATGAATTGAAACGGAGGGAGTAATAGCTAAAACATTGCAGGACAGCTGAGAAATTCAAAGGTATTATTTCATGATTTTCATGGCAAATTCTTTTCTCTTGTCTCTCATCTCGAATTCAAGCCTGTTCTCAACTTTGTCATGTTTGTTGCTGTCATTAATTGCATTTTAGTGCTTTATATTCTGAGTTCAATTAGCAGTATAAGGTCTTCCTCTCCATTCACTGCAAGTTGGTGTCGTAATGTAATATTAGCAGTAGGTCAAACTTTATTGCTGCTAAGGCTATGCTTGGAATCATAGATGATGTGTTAAGTGGGTAATAAAGACAAGCTTAAAAAATGGATGTGAATGGAAGTGGTCATAGAGGAGACTGTAAGGAAGCAGAAATGGTGAATAAATGAATTATTATGCCCAATTTGGAGGTTAGAGCTAGCTTGCAAATTAGATAGACTACTATTATTCCATTGGAGTTATTACTTATTACTTCCCCGATCCATCTCTCCCTCGCACCGCCACTAGATTAAGTATTGCATCACCAGTCCAGCAGTCCACCTATGTCCACCCTCATTATGCTTGAATTCTTTCTTGTAATGCTAGTTTCTGTATTATTGTATTTCAAAATGAGTTGAATAAACTTCCAACGGAAATGCCAGCACAAGTGCACAACCTCTATTAGAAAGGCAAAAACTGGAGGTTTTGTGAAAAGAAGGTGCAAGTAGATCCCTGCTTGGCTGCTTTTTCTGTAATGGCCTCAGCTTAATGAATTGTATGAGTTTCAATAGGCATTTTTTTTATTCAGTGACAAAGAGGGCGGGGAAGATTGTTAAAACAGGCTGTTGATGCATTTAATAACATTACCACAGCTATTTAAGTATGTAACAAGCTACAATTTTTTTATGTCGATGTAGGTTCTTGAACCTAGCCTGTCCAAAGGAAATAAGGTCATGGTTTTCTGTAATACTCTGGATTCAAGTCGTGCTGTTGATCACTTTCTACGCGAAAACCAAATCTACACAGTTAATTACCATGGAGAGGTCCCAGCTGAGCAAAGGTACAATGCTAAACAGTGATCTAACTACATAAGTGGGTTCTTTATTGATGGAAGTGTTACATTATTAGAAATTAGATGATAAAAGGCATGACTTACATTATAGTAATGAATCTCATGAAAGTCACCTTTTTTAGAGTACTATGAAGTTAATTTTCATCATTTATTGCTATTTTTGCATCAGTTTACTGGAAGTTACTACCTGCAGCATCTCTATAGTAGCTAGAGTTAATTTGTAATCATAACTACTGATGAAATTAATTATTCATTAAATCTGTTTAATTATTAATACGTCTCTAGTTCTACTTTTAGCCTTAGGGATAAAATCGATGAGAATAAGTTGAAAGTTGCATGTTTTACCAGATTCTGTTGACAACGCTACCGGCTTCAACCAAAAGGAAATGAACAACACATGATGCAACCTTTTTTCCTTATTTTTTTTTTCTTGAAGATGCATGACTTTTTGCCAATTTAGTAGTTTGCTTGTTTGGTTATATTGCACTGTTCTCTCTCTTATTGTGGTTACTCGGTCTAAATTCTTTTAATTTTTTGAATATTGTTTTTCTTAAGACAATTTTAGCAATTTCTGTTGTACTTATTTTGTGGCTTATGTCTATTACTTTCTTCATCACCCCTTGTACTCCTACCATTTTAACTCAGGACTATTTTCACTTTCCAATAGTCGTCTTTAATTTATGGAAGAGAAGAGAATGCAAAACTGCAAATGTTGCTATGGTTATCCTGTGTGGGATACTCACTTTACTAAGTGACATTTATGAGTGAGGTCTCTCAATGGTATTGTTAAGATTAAACTGAATGACTGGTGATGATTTGTGTTAGAATTGCGGTTGGAAATAAAGATTAGCATAATTTCAATATTTGCTGTTCTATGGGCATGCTTCCTTTGAATGTAGTGTGTCTAGTCTGTCTACTGTCAAGGAGGGAGTGCAATTGCTTAATTATTCAGTTTGGGTTTGATATGTAGATTATTGAACGACTATGTTTTCTACGGAAGAATCTGAATTCAAGATATTCTTTAAACTTTGAATATATGGTTCAGAGTCGGTTACTTATGTCCACCACAAGTATGTGTCCAGCCAGGTGTTAGATTAATATTGTGATGGAAAAGCTGCATTTCTTCCCCCCCTCCCATGTTTTCTACGGAAGAATCTGAATTCAAGATATTCTTTAAACTTTGAATATATGGTTCAGAGTCGGTTACTTATGTCCATCACACGTATGTGTGCAGCCAGGTGTTAGATTAATATTGGAATTGGAAAAGCTGCATTGCTTTGGGTGTAAAATTTAGTTTCAATTGTGAAGGTGTCCTACTCCAAATCAATGTTAGACGATTTTGTACCTGGAATTGGATAACTGTTGGTTCTGCAGTTCTGCCCCCCAACCAACCACCCAACACACATCCTCTTATTTTGTCTCCCCCAGTCCCCTTCTTTTTACCCCCTTATCTTCTTGTATTGCTTGATGCCATTTAATAGTGGCGTTATACTAATAACTGACGTTGTTGATGCAACTAAGGGTTGAGAATCTCAAAAAATTCATAGACGAAGATGGCGATTGTCCCACTTTGGTCTGCACAGATCTAGCTGCTAGGGGACTCGATTTGGATGTTGACCATGTTATCATGTTTGATTTTCCTAAGAATTCTGTGAGTATGAACGTCTAATGTTGTTTTCTCAGTTCGTTCCTGTAAATTCTTTTTTAAAATCAACCTTACGTCAATCATTTGTGCAGGTCGATTATCTCCATCGTACAGGAAGAACTGCACGTATGGGTGCAAAAGGTACCTAATCCAATAATCTCCTATAAAACCACCGCTGATATTTTGAATCATGCAATTTTCTATGGAATGGCTGTTAGATCGATCGATCAATCAATCAGAGCCTTAATCCCAAAAATTGGGGTCGGCTACCTGAACCAAAAAAATCATTCAATGTGGTCATCCACATAAATTTTCCTCCTCCATCCCCTGCTATCAAGGACCTCATTCTCTTGTAAATTCAAAAGCTTCATATCCTTTCTAACCCTTCCCAACAAGTCATTTTTGGTCTCCCCTTACCTCGTTTAAAGCTTTCATGATCGCAGAAGGGCTCATCCTCTAGCTATTTACAAAATATCTATCTGCTATGTGTATCTTACTATTTTGATAGTGTGACCAGAAATGACTTATTGAAATGATGTTTTCATTTTCATCCAATTTAGGCAGCTATCAGTCATAAGAATGCTATTCTTCATATGGCGGATACTTCTACTAGAGAGTGCAAGTCCATTAATAAAGAGTTTATGGTGCATTTTCTAGATGGAAGTGTCTTGTGGCTCGAATATGTTGTTTGAGTCTCCAACTATGCTGAATAGCTAGAGGCTTTAAGCTGTGACATTATTTACACATAGTTTCATGATTATAGTTTTATGATCAGAGAGTCATGTAACAATAACAAAGAACAAAGCACCTTCTCAACTATTATTAAATACCTTTTGTGTGTTACGCATGTGCTTGGTGTTTTCATAGCTGGATTTGAGATGTAGAATTTTGATTTGTTTGAAGTGTTGCTAACTTGTTACTTTTGACTTTTGAGTGAATATTAGTTTTGCGTCTAGTTTTTTTGTGCTGCACTGGGTGTTTTGCATGTTCTATGTTATATCTTCAATGATCTACCTCTATCTAACTGCCTTTTGTCCTGTCAAAATTCAATTGCAATACTGGAATAATTTTGAAGTGAGTACTTATAATGGTACAATAACAACAACAAAGTCTTGGTCCCAAAATAATTTGGGATCGGATAGACATGAATCTATATGAGGAATCACAAAATTTATGTATAGAATTCCTTTCTTCAATCTTCCTTTTTAATAAATTCTCTTCAAGTCCCAACAACCTTATATCTCCACTAACAACCCTCATCCAATGGTTTTCCTTTACTTCTCCTCCATCCTTACTGGTGTGTTACTCTCCCTCCATCTTATATGTCCAAATCATCGTAGGTTTTCTCTAATTTTATCCTCACCTTCTTCCTAATAACCTCATTCCTTATTTTATCTTTTCTTATACGCCCACACATCCAAAGTAGCATACACATCTCTAACATACTCATCTTATGGAGGTGACAATATTTCAATGCCCAACATTCGATCTCATAAAGAAAATGGTTGTGCGGTAGAATTTCCCTTCAATATGCACTACATATTGTGATCACATATAAAAATTTGAAAGCTCCCTACCACTTTAACCCAGCTTGATTTGATCTTGTGGGCCACATTCCCATCCAATTCACCATACTTGATCATAAATACTGTAAGAAATCGGAACATTGCATACTCCTTCCATCCAAACTAACTGAGCTTGTCCTCCTAATCCTTGTCTCACCAAATATGTACTCATATATAAAGTCGTACTTCTACTCACTTGCTACTTCTTTTGTCGCGTCAAACAACACAATATCATCCACAAACATCATGCGTGAGGGGATATCATCTTGAATTGAACTTGTCAATTCATCCATAACTACAGCAAAACTGACGGTGCTAATTGTAGATTCTTGATATACTCCAATTTGATAGAAAACTCTTTTCTTTTTCCAACACTAGTCCGTATACTCGTGCTAAGCCCCTCATATATGTCTGTAATAATGTCAATATATATCTTAGAAATACCTTTCCTTGTAAGAGCCCACTATAGCACTTCCCTTGGTATCTTATCATATGCCTTCTCTAAGTCAATAAAACCCATATATCGATTTTTCTTGTTATTCGTGTAGTACTTTATAAATTTTCTCAAAGACGTGAATTGCCTCTATAGTCGACCTTCCTAGCATAAATCCAAATTGATTTTTGGAAATTTAAACGAATCTTTCCAACCTTAATTGAATAACTCTTTCCCAAAGTTTCAAGTCAGTCTTGACTATAACCTTTGCTCTTATACATCGAGATTATGGTGTTCTTTCTCCCCATTGGCATCCTATTATTTCCCCATATCTTGTTAGAGATTTGTCAACCCGTCAATTCCTTTATCACCCAAACACCTCCATACCTCAATAGGGATATCATCTGACCCCTTTTTGAACCATCCTCATAAATTCTCAATTTACAATTTCAAGAATAACAACTACTTCCTCAATCCCTTGTGCTTGAACCTCATTGTATAAAATATCAATATAAGATTTCCATCTACTCTTTAGCTCTTTATCATCCATTACCACTTTTGTTCGACATCTTACGTACACTTAACCGTTCCAATATTTCTAGTTCTTTTATCTCTCATATGGCCAATTGCATAGGTGTCTTTCACCCCCTCTTTTGTATCCACTCTTACATAAGGTCTTGTTTACCTTTACCCTTGCATCTCTTAAAACCTTCTTAGCTTCTCCTCTAGTGTTATTATATATCTCATACTTTTCATCAATTTGAATTTTTCTTTATTCTCTGTTGCACTTCAACTTGTTCATTATAGCTTCTTTTACTTCTACGTTCCACCAAGGTTTGTCCTTAATCAGTGGCAAACTTGTTCCTTTGGATTCTCCAAGAAGTTTCTTCGCCACTCCCTTTAATCGATCGAATCTGCATTGGAACTTATAATGGTGATTTAAGAAAAATGACTTTTTCTCGGGCTTGGGTTCTTTAAACTTTTACTTTCTCAGACTCATGATAACATGTCATCTTTGTTCTTCCTCTCATTTTCAATATTTTATACATACTCCTTTTATTTATTTATATATTTATTATTTTTTGTTTTTTGTATCGATACTTTTGACCTTTTGTACCTACTGGTTAGGTGGAGAAACTTTTTAACTAAAAATCATTTAAATGAAAAAGGATTTTTCAACAGACTGCTACTAAAACCTTTACAATTTGTTTGGATTGAAGGAAATGAGGAGAAATGGAGGGAAGGGAAATGGAGGGATGATGTTTCCTTCATTTGGATAAAAAATGAAAAAGGAAGGGAATTGGAAGGGAGAGAAATGAAAGGATTACATTGTAAGAAATTAACCTCTCCAACAATGGAGAGATTTGGAAGGAAAACTTATCATTTCCCCCTCCCTTCCCCTTCCTTCTCCTTCCCTCCCCTTCATCACCCTTCCGTTCTTTTCCCTCTCACTTTGTTATCCAAACAAACTATTAGAGAGAAAGGGGACGGAGAAGTGAAGGGAAAGGGATGGAAAAGTGGAGAGAAGGAAGCTGGACTGAAGGATATAAAGGAAAGCATGGCATCCTTTCGTTGCCAAGAACTTTTCACTCTTCAAAATACTTTACTACAGAGTATTTAAGATTTAAGAAAATAATTAAGGTGAAAACTGAAGTTTGTCCATCAGACATTGCACTGAAAAGCAATTTTCTTGCATAAAGGGTTTCCCTCAACTGAAGACCTCTCTGGCCTGTTACCTTGATACATGTACACTTATTGTAGTGCTGGAGTAGTGAATTTGACTGGTGTCTGAAATGTCTGCTTTATTTGTCAAATGCCGTAAGTGTGCAGTTCCATACTACTGCATTTAGTTTGGCAAGGGTACGTGTTAATCATGATGGTGCATGGGCGTGCTGCATTTTGCATTTGAGGAAATCTTCAATTAGAGTCTTGAGGAAGAATTTCCATGTTTAATAGGACCAAAATAGTGATTAGTTTAGTGTACAAACCATCATCTCTAATTCCCTTGTTTCAAATTCCTACTGTCTCAGTTATAAAATATTTAATAACTCCGGTTATGTAATCTTGCAGTGAAAGCTACAGATTTTATTCCTTTGCCTTTTGTTTTGTAATTTAATGGGCTGCGCGATATTCTCCTTTGCTTTGTTCAAATGGATATTAGCTGCAGTCTAATATTTTCTATAGGTCATCTTGGCAACTGAAATCATGGTCTCATATCTTTCTGATTTAACATTGTCATAGAAATTCTATGTTTCTTTGTCCTTTTTTTGTTCCTTCTCCCTGTGTTTATTTATTATTAATTTTTTTTTNAAATGGAGGGAAGGGAAATGGAGGGATGATGTTTCCTTCATTTGGATAAAAAATGAAAAAGGAAGGGAATTGGAAGGGAGAGAAATGAAAGGATTACATTGTAAGAAATTAACCTCTCCAACAATGGAGAGATTTGGAAGGAAAACTTATCATTTCCCCCTCCCTTCCCCTTCCTTCTCCTTCCCTCCCCTTCATCACCCTTCCGTTCTTTTCCCTCTCACTTTGTTATCCAAACAAACTATTAGAGAGAAAGGGGACGGAGAAGTGAAGGGAAAGGGATGGAAAAGTGGAGAGAAGGAAGCTGGACTGAAGGATATAAAGGAAAGCATGGCATCCTTTCGTTGCCAAGAACTTTTCACTCTTCAAAATACTTTACTACAGAGTATTTAAGATTTAAGAAAATAATTAAGGTGAAAACTGAAGTTTGTCCATCAGACATTGCACTGAAAAGCAATTTTCTTGCATAAAGGGTTTCCCTCAACTGAAGACCTCTCTGGCCTGTTACCTTGATACATGTACACTTATTGTAGTGCTGGAGTAGTGAATTTGACTGGTGTCTGAAATGTCTGCTTTATTTGTCAAATGCCGTAAGTGTGCAGTTCCATACTACTGCATTTAGTTTGGCAAGGGTACGTGTTAATCATGATGGTGCATGGGCGTGCTGCATTTTGCATTTGAGGAAATCTTCAATTAGAGTCTTGAGGAAGAATTTCCATGTTTAATAGGACCAAAATAGTGATTAGTTTAGTGTACAAACCATCATCTCTAATTCCCTTGTTTCAAATTCCTACTGTCTCAGTTATAAAATATTTAATAACTCCGGTTATGTAATCTTGCAGTGAAAGCTACAGATTTTATTCCTTTGCCTTTTGTTTTGTAATTTAATGGGCTGCGCGATATTCTCCTTTGCTTTGTTCAAATGGATATTAGCTGCAGTCTAATATTTTCTATAGGTCATCTTGGCAACTGAAATCATGGTCTCATATCTTTCTGATTTAACATTGTCATAGAAATTCTATGTTTCTTTGTCCTTTTTTTGTTCCTTCTCCCTGTGTTTATTTATTATTAATTTTTTTTTTCGTGTGAATAGCCAATATTGTTGGTAATGCATAATCTTGATTTATAATGTAATTATGTTATCTTTTCTAAATAGGGAAAGTGACCAGTTTGGTTGCCAAGAGAGATGTGCCATTGGCTACTAGGATTGAGGAGGCAATGAAAAAAAATGAGAGCTTGGAGTCTCTTAGTGTAGATAGTGTAAGGAGGGATATTGCAAGGATGCGAATTAGTCAACAGCAAGGAAGTAATGTCAAAACGGTCAGGAATTCCGCATCAAAAAGTGGTGGCAAAGCTGCTTCAGCAAAATCCACAGGTGTGCCTGTTAAAAACAGTGGCAGAGCTGCTTCAGCAAAATCTGCAGGTGTGCCTGGTAAAGTGACAGGTACCCAAACATCTGCAAGAAAGAGTTCCACTGGGAAATCTGGCAAAGCAGTTTATCAGTCAAAAGGAAAATCTGGAAAAGCTATTATTCAGTCTGCTGGAAAATCTGGAAAAAAGGTCAGTGAGTTCAAACCTGCAAAAAAGGTTTTCAAGGGTCCGAAGTCATCTAGCTCTAGCACATTGAAGAAACCGACAAAGATCAGTGTTGTTGGATTCCGAGGTCGAAGTTCCTCCTCTGGTGACAAGAAGCTAGCTTAAAATAGCTGAAACACATTAATTTTGCAAAAAAAGGATAGAAGATAGGGGTTAGGTGCGGGAGTTGAATGTAAATTAGAATAATTTTCATATACTGTAATGGATTTTACAACGCTCTTGACATTCTTATAGTTTGCAATATGATATTGAATTTTTAGCAGATAATGACTTAATGAGTGCTATGTGGATTGACACAAGTTTAGCCTAAAATGGCTCGAATATCTTGACTCACAAATATATATATATATATATATATATATATATATATATATATATATAT
>PYUH01000262.1:360494-410523 GCA_016808085.1 Suaeda aralocaspica | reverse complement strand
TATATATATATATATATATATATATATATATGTGTGTGTGTGTGTGTGTGTGTGTGTGTGTGTGTGTACGTATGTATATATATCAGTTGCAGATCGTGAATTAATACAAAAGATATTTTAGGATGCAATGACGGTTTAGTTACAGAGGAAATTGATTAGCAGGAACGTATGTAACCCATGTTCGATAATTTACATAAATTTTTACTAAAATATTACTTCCAGGGAAGAGCAAGTTGAGAAGGCTTGTTTGAAGTGACAGCATTTCCAGCTGAATCATAAATTATGACTCCAGAAAAATCAGGTAGCTGGCACTTTCCACCCATGAGTATGTTCTTCTGCCAAACAGGACCTGAAATGTACTGGTTTTCTCCTACCTCTGTTGAACTGAACATAATTCCTTCGTCTTGAAGTTGCTGAATAATGAGATCATTGCCCCTGCTTGTATAGCATGCACTCCAACGTCTCCACCTTCTCGATTGAGAAGCGCACATCGAAAGAGCAAATGCACAGAGGAAAAGAGATATAGCTGCAAATCCAGCTTGAGACTTGCTTAATGATGAGTATGCTGCTGTAAGAAGGCGAGCCATGATTAAGATTAAGATTCTAATGCTAGTATGAGTTTCTTGCTTTTATAGGGATATACGAGTTAAATGCTTCGCATTACTAATAGTGGTGTGGTTGATATATTATTCTGTATAAAGAAGGGACAAGTATTGGGGTAGTTGGGTTATCAGTGCTACGTTTTTTTGGAGGAGTTCAACAATTTTAGAAGATTAAGTAGAATGGTTTTGTTGAAAGTCAATTTCAGGATTATTTTCTTGGAGCATTTGGTTTGGGATTTGTTGCTAATCACCTAAACCACGTAAAATTGAAAGAGTTGGTATAAATGTCAAGGTTAATCACCATATGTAGTTTTGTTTTGCCTTTGTTTCTTTGATTTGTGAAAATTTGAGCAACAACAACCGAAACTAACAAATTGTTTGGATAACAAGCTAGGAGGGAAAGGAAGGGAAGAAAAATAGGAGGAAGGGGAGGAAGAAAAATAGAAGTGAAGCTCATTTCCCTCTGAAACTTTCCAAATTGGGTGGGATCAAGGTTCGAGGAGGAAAAGGAATTCCTCCTTCTCCTTCCCTTTTTTTTTCCCTTCAACTATATAAACAAGAGAAATTGTCCTCTTTCTATCCTTCCATTCTTTGTATTTAAGCAAAGGGTAAAAGTGTAACTCAAAACCTTTTTTCATACGTAGCAATAAAGTTGCCTACATAGTAAAATGAGACCAACAAATTGTATTAAACTCGATTCTTTTGTATCAATGATATTTTGTAATTTGTAAAAATGATGTTTTTTATTATATAGAAGGACAATACTAATACAACAAAGTAGTTATTTTTTATTAGTGACTAACGCTTGTATATCATTGACTTATCCTTATAGAATTACTTTTGTATATAGGAGTATTATTTTCTATCGAAAGCAAATTCTCATATTGAAAATGAATCCATTGAAAACCATAAATTTACCGGAAATCATGAAAAATAAGAAAAACACACAAAAAAGGAAGGTTTGCATGGGTACATTGCGATCAAAGGAATACACGTGCTTATACTATTGAAAGTTTCAATATTTACGAAAATGCCATTTCTCTATGGTACCCTTCAACTATTTAACTATTTTTTTTTTGTTTTGGTAAAGAGGTACTTCAAACATGCAAAATAAGGAGTTACCAAATTAAAAAAAAGAACCCTAATTCCCTCTCTAGCCGACTGTACCCCAGAAAGCCCCAAAAAATCATAAAGTTTAGGGGCTGCCATGGATGAAAAACTCCATGGTAAGCCCCAAATTTCTTTGTTAGGTTTTTGTTTTTGCAGCTTTTTTGTATTAGTTTGATTAATATAATTGAGTCTCTCATTAGGAGAGTTATCACTCCTCTTTTCGGGGTCATTAGTCCTTTTCAAAAGATTTTTTGTACTGCATTGTCATGGCAGTTTCATGGTGGTGTTTCTTTTTATTGGGTCAAAGTAGTATGGAAGATGATGATCGTTCAAAAAGGTATAAGATATGGTACAATTTCTCCGTTCAAAACAGTTATAGCACATGTTGTGAAGATTTCCGCCCGTAAAGATGCACAAACATCGATTTTAACGAGGAATTTGATCTTTGAATCCATCCTCCAGGACTTGCGCTCGAGTATGCTTTTATTTAATTGTTTTGGATGTGAAACTTGTTTCCGTATATTAGATCTTATTGTTTTACATACTCGATGTAGATGCCGTATGGCTATTGATTAATGAAATTCATTATTCCTTCTAAAAAAAAAACATGCAAAATAAGGTATTTATAGTCGATTTTGGCAATTTTAACCTAAAATTTAACTCTTAAGGGTAAGCATGACCACATAAACACTAGAAAATGTAATTTTTAAGTTTTTGATTGTATGCTTAGAAAACTGTCATGTCTAGGATTATGAGGGTCAATTTTCCCATACGAGCTCATTTTGGATAGAATTTTTCATAAAAAAGGATTAATAAAAATGTCTCATATTACGTGAAGAAATACTCTCTCCGTTGTTTTTTAATTGCTACATTAGACCAAAAACAGTGGGAGCTTTTATGGTCTAATGTAGCAAGTAAAAAATAACAGAGATAGTATTTTAAATTGCGTATGAAAATAATAATGACAAAACTAATAAAAACATAACAAAATGTGTTGATAAGGAGAAAAGTTAAAAATTTTGGGCCTACCAAAGAGAACTTTATTCAAAATTGTTACCACTAAGTTAAGTTTAAAGTTTACTAAAAAAATTCTCAAAAAAGAAAAAAAAAGTTTACTGAAAAACATTTCCCATGTTATAACATATAACTATTTAGTGGATGTCCATTATACCCCTTATGTATAATCTAAAATATTCTGGAGATTAGAGTTTATCCCATTATTATTGAATGATATACTGATGTGTCGAATATTTATGCTATTTTTCTCCCTAATTTCCTAATGATTTATGGACTAACTTGGCTCATTTGAGCCAATTTTCATGCTAATAGTGTTCTTTTAGTGTTTTGTGTGTTTTTGTAAAGTTTTGTAGGAAACGACCAATTTTCGGTTGATTTTACTACATAATTTCGGCACTTGAGAGATGAAGATCACTAATTAGCATTTGGAGAATGATTAAAGACATTTTACAACTCAATGGAAAAATTTGACGTCTCACATGACAAGTTGGAGAAATATTAGAAGTAAAAGTGAAGAATTAAGAAGTTATTTAGAAGTGAAGTTTTTGACCACTGTCCACTATTTTGATCATATATCAAAATATATACATTGTATTGATCTGATTCTTGTTTCATTGGAAAGTAAACTCAAATAGGCTTCCAACAATAGGTCATACGCCCCGTGAAACATCCTGTAGCAAAAGTTATAGCGATTTCAAAATGACCATAAAATTCTAAGAGCTTCTATTTTATGATGCGGGTGCATAGAACTTGTTCTATGCGGGTGCAGGTCACTCCTTTTTGGCCATTTTGCTGGGAGATCGACATTCTGTGTAATTAGTTATTAAAAGGCCCATTAGGATTGTATTTAAGGAATGGTTTCCGAGGAGCACTGGATATACTTTTCATTATTAGTTTTTCCAGTTTTAGAATCCTCATTAGCTCTCTTAATTACTTTCTCTCAATAGATTAGGTTAGTTTAGTTTAGTTTGTTGAAGAATTTACAATTCAATTCAAGTTTCTTTTCCATTCAAGTTTAGTAATTTCTTTTCTCTTTCTTTGTCAATTATTTATAGTTTATGTTTATTAGTTTTATTAGTTCATGTTAATTAGTTTTTGTTTGTTAATTAGTTGTTTATGATTGTTTATTTAGTTAATTATTGTTCTTATTTGGTAATGATCATGAATTTAAATTTGTTTATTGTTTTAGTTCTATAATTTATGAGTGAGTAATTTCAATTTCTAGGGTTTAGGGGATCCATGAACTCATTAATGGACTAGTTTAATATCAATCGATTAGTTCCTGTTTAGTAATTAAATTCCTATTATTGATTTCTATCGATTGCAATTAAATTGTGCGCAGATTTAGTTGTGAGTTTGGTAATTGTCAAAATTGAGGCCGAGAGGTAAGATTACAACAATAAGACCACTGAATAATAGGCAAAACGAGTCTATGCGATCGAGAAGCCGGTAGAGAAGTTTTGAGGGAGTCTAAGTTCGAGAGAATTTGTGTGCCCTAGTTTAATGAAATTTGTGGAATTGATTGGTTTATGTTTTATGAATTTGTTAATTGTTCGTGGTGAACCGATTGCCCTAAATTTTAGTCAATTTGAATCAATTCTTAATTTAGTTTTGTTATTAGTTTTTTAGTTAATAATTAATCATAACCAAGGCCCTTTTTACAGTTTATACTTTTTTAGTACTAGTAGTGTTTCATTGCTTCCCTGTGGATTTGTAACACCCTGAAACTTCATAACTTCTTGCTTCTCATTTTTCCGGAAAACATATTATAATTATTAAGGATTATATTTGTTAAAACTTCTAAATATGGAAAAACCAAAGTATTACTACCACCGTGATAACGGCTAAGGCATTTATAAAAGTACTACAGCGGAAGGCTTAAAACCAAAAAACAATTTAAAACTAACTTCAAAACAATCTCAAAATAAAAATCAACTTTAAGCTTTGTTGCACTTCGGAACCATATTAATGGCCCTTAAATCCAAAACCAAAGTCTTTAGGAAATAAAACATCATCCAATAATAGTTAGTACTTCATAAGCAATATAAAATAAAGTAAAGCTACAAAACACAGCAAGCGCTCTCACTCCAGCCCATCATGAAATGACATATGCCCACTTGTACCTGCAGCTTTTCTTTTACTAGACAACTACTCACCACAAGTGGGTCATTATAGGACCAAGTCCAAGACAAAGCCATGCACACAAAATAAACAGTCAGCAAAGCTAAGTACATAACTACTAAAGACTATGCAACAACCGATAAGAAATAAAACATGCACTCAACTTACCTTTGACGACCTTTTTACCTGTACATGGACTAAATTAATTTAATTATTATATTTAAAATTATGGGTACTGCATTGAACGGGTTTCCTCCTTAAAAATCATCGCCCTATTGGGCACCAACTTGGGAGCAACTCGAAGAAGATATTACTACGTCACAAAAAGTGACGAATATCCATCGCATTAAAAATATAAAAGAGTACAACGTCTTGTACTCCAATTAGAAGTCATAGATCACCGTTCCATACGACTCCTCCCATTGTTCATACTCAAGGTATATACGTTCCAAGAGTTTTGTTGCAAGTCCTCTTACACTTTACGTGATTAACCGGTTTAACAATGTTATTACTCACATACAATCATCACATAAAGACATGCATCAAATCAAGCAAGCCATATTAATTAATTATCTTCAATTTAAGGTGATTCAGAATTAATCTTATGTGTGTCTTTTAATTAAACTGAACTTCCTTTACCAAACATTAACTGTGAGTGGCTAACATTTACTTCCTCCTTGACCACACATTAAACTGTGAGTGGCAACATTAATAAAATAATTGCTCATAACTTCTTTTAATCATGTGAATAAAAATTCACCACTACCTTTCTTGTTGATTAAGTAACTAACCAACTCAAAAATAACTTCCTTTCTTGGTTCATAAACTATTGGCCAAATTAAACTGATCATAACATTCCAATCCAAACTTATAAAATTCATATTACTATTTAACATGGAATGTCAACATACTATAAAAATCATGCTTCTAGTAAACTTGTCATGCACACAAATTCATGATTCAAACAAGCATAACAACATTTCATATAATCAAGAATCATCCAAGCATGAATTCTAGTTCCGGTGTTTGTCTTTAATATTTACGTACCTTGTAAAATAATGGTGCTCCGCCACAATTTCTAGAAGTGGATTAAATCAAAGTCTCCTACATAAGGAAAAACCGAAACTAAATTAAAACCTTGTTGACTAAGTTCTACAACAACTATAAACTAACTTCTATATTGGAAACTTGTCCAAAACATTCCTTATATGGTCTCTATTCAATTCCATACCACACTTTAATTTTCTATTGTATGATTACTAGGTTTTCGGGACTTATTTATACTTTATAAAACCTTAATATTAATTTTTATGCCACTTTAGAAAAGTGGACAGCAATATAAAATTACCAAGCTCCTTGAAAAACTTCAAAAACAACATAAATCAATCATACAATGTATTACTTAATTTATATGATCAATTCATGCTAATTTTATACTTTAAAAGCCTAATTGTTCACTTTATAAATTCTGTACAGCATGTTTTTATAAATTTTGGACAGCATGTTTAACATGCTTAAAATCACTTTTAAACTTCATAAAACATACTAAAAATTATATGTAACACCATAGAATTAATATGTGAACATACTAGCGTAATATGAACACTTAAAAATTTCAGATTTATTTATTAACTTTAAAGTAATGAAAAACTCATTAAAACATCATAATTTCATGGCAAAACTCTTCTACCATCAACTAACATAATTATGAAACTAATCTATGCTTTAGAATAATTTTTCATAAGCCAAAACACGTTCATAATATTTATTCTATTGAATTTCATGATTATAAAATTTGGACAACAATTTATTTTTTATTCAAAGCCTTTAAAAATCAATCTAAACTCCATAAAATCATCATAAATTCACACACCAATAATTCATGATCATAATATTGAAGTTTAAATCATAAAAACTCATAAAAATCAAAACTTTCATAGTTTATAAACCCTAATCTAAAATTTCATGAACAACAAATTAATTCATGTCTTAAAACAAATCATAACTTTATTAAAACATGATTAAAACTTATAAAAGCATGATTAAAAATAAATATGAACATGAATTTGCAAGATTGAACCAAAAAGAAAGAAGGAGATATATATATATATATTTTTTTTTTTATATAAAAGTTCCGAAAAAAATACCAAAAGGGGAGGAAGTGGCGCAAGATGGCCGGCGGTGGTCCGGCTGGTGGGCCGAGGTGGCTTTGGCTAGGCGCGGGTGGGGTCCGGCGAGGCACGAATCCCAAGAAAAAAACACTTTTTTTTCTTTTTTTATTTTTTTCCGAAAAACCGAAGGTGCAGAATTTTTTTTCTTTTGGAAATCACCTTTCTCTTTTTCTTATTTTTCTTCTCTCTTTTTCTCTCTAAATTTTGAAATCCTAATGACAACTAATGTTGAAGAAAATCTTAAAATTTGGGTTTTAAAGGGTATTTATAGGCCCTAAAGTAGGATTTGGAAAAGCCCATACTTATCCTAACAAGTGGAAATTACCTTTAGGCCGTTGCCTCAAAATAAATTAGGAAACTCTTGAAAATTCTATTTTTAGAAGCCTGTTAAAATATTTTATAAACATAAAATATTATTTAAGAACACAAATAATTATTTTTAATTAAAACTTATTTATTATTTATTATTATTATTATTACTATTTTTATTATTTTATAATATTGCTATTGAACATAATTTTTTAACAAAAATATTAAATTATATGAATAAAATACAAATATACTTTCTTAAACTACGTGAAAATGTGGGGTATTACAGGATTTGATCCCTACTTCCCTAGCTATAATAGTTAGTGTTGTTTGGTTTATTTTTGAGAGGTATGCGGCAACCTGCATCAAATTTTGGTGCCGTTGTCTGGGAGGCAATTTTTAATTCCATTAGTCGGGTTTGAACTGTTTTATTTTATTTACTTTATTTTTTTTAGTTGATCTCAAAGAACTAATTAGTTCTTTGAGGTCGATTCTCATATTTGTGTGAAGTTTTAGTTTTGTGTAGGTAATAGGTATGGCAAATCCTATGCGATGTTCTTTGAAAAATTATTCCCAACCTAACTCTGCACACGTACCGAATGGCCCTTCTATGCCACAAATTGAGGCTGAGAACTTTCAATCAAAGCCATCTCTAGTGAATATGGTGGAACGGAATCAGTTTGCAGGTACTACACTTGAAGATCCTAATCTTTACATATCGAATTTCCTACAATACTGCAATACCATCAATTGTTTCCGAAAGATGTTGTTTCCATTCTCTTTAAAAGACAAAACTTTACAATGGCTAAATAGTCTCAATAGAAATAATATCACTAGTTGGGATGATTTAGCCCTTGCATTTTACCAGAAGTATTATCCTCCAGAGAGAACTGCAAAACTTAGGAGCCAGATTACAAATTTTAACCAAGTAACCTATGAGTCACTTTATGATGCATGGGACAGGTTTAAGGAGTTGCTACGTTTATGTCCTCATCATGGTCTTGAAAAGTGGCTCCTAGTCCAATCTTTTAATAACAGTTTAGGGAATGAGAGTCAGGCATTATTAGATTCTACTGCGAATGGTCGATTCATGAATCAGAAAGTTAATGCTGCATATGATTTAATTTAATCAGAAAGTTAATGCTGCATATGATTTAATTAAGGAAATTTCTATTCATAACTCACAATTTGGTAATCCTTGAGGGCATACAAAGAAGGGTGAGAAACAAGTTGATGACAGGTATGAGAGTTTAGCTTCACAAATTAATACAATAAGTCAAAAGCTTGATAAACTACAAGTACCTGCTACGCAACCGGTGACTCTAGCTGCTGTATCCGAATACAATGAACCATACTTAACTTCATATGGTTCCTTGGGTCTTAATTTCCAAAATTTTTACAACACAATGAAGCAGTTACCACCACAACAACAAGTACAAAGGTCTCAACCTCAAGGGCCACCTCAACCACCTAGTTTTGTTAGGTCACAATTTCATCCTCAACCACCACCACAAGTTAGTAATAATGAGTTTTCAGAATTGAAGAATGTGGTAATGCAGATGCATAAGAATATGGAGGCACTGCACGCTCAGTTCAATCAGAAAATGGCTTATAATAATTTAATTGAGACACAAATCGCTCAAATTGCTCAATGTGCAGCTCAAAGGTCGCCGAGCCAACTACCATCACATTCATCACCACAAGACCCTCCTAAAGAAATACTTAATGCAATATTCTTGGGGAATGATACTACATTTGATGCTCCACGAATGCCCACGGATGATATTAATTCTAATGTTGCAGTTGGAGCCAACAAGACTAATAATGTGGTAATTGAAGATATTGATTCAGAGCTGATTATTGAAAAGGAAAAGGAAGCACCAACGGAGAAGGCCACTGTAGTAGAAAAATCTTCAGACACAATACCACCAAGCAAGGTGCCATTACCATTTCCTAATAAGGTAAATATGAGTAAGAAGGATGACTACTTCAGTAAGTTTCTCAAAATTGTCAAAAATCTGCAGGTAAATATATACCATTTACTGATCTTGTCACACATGTACCTACTTATTCTAAATTTATGAAAGATATATTGAGTAGGATATATGAGCTAAATACGGTAGAGACTGTTGCTTTAACTGAAAAATGTACTGCTATACTCCAAAATAAATCTCCACCATAATTAAAAGATCCTGGAAGCTTTTCCATCCCTTGTAACATTGGCCCATTATTTATTGATAAAGCCTTATGTGATTTAGGGGCTAGTGTTAGTGTCATGCCATTATCTATATGAAATAAGTTAGATATGGGTCCTTTAAAATTTACTAACATTACTTTGCAGATGGCAAATAGGAAAGTTAAATACCTTAGGGGTATTTTGGAGGATGTTCCAGTAAGAGTCGGGAAGTTTTTTATTCCCGTTAATTTTGTTGTGTTAGACATGGATGAGGGGTGCTCATATTCCTATAATACTTGGTAGACCTTTCTTATACACTGTAGGTGCCATTATTGATGTTAAAAATGGTATTCTAGTTCTTGGTGTAGGGGATGATAAGATTACTTCTAACCTTAATGTTGCTCTTAATTAAGAGTCCTATATTAGAACAATTATGCAATGCAGTTAACACTTTTAATGAGATTGTTCATAATGACTTACCTCGATCTCTTAATAAGGATCTTCTAGAGGCCTCTCTGTGTTTGGAATCTGTTGCAGGTGACGGAGATAGTGACAATAATGAGCCGCGTCAAGGTCCAAAGAAAAATAAATCACGCCCGAAGAAGCGCCGGAAACCTCGAAAGTCCTTCCCACATGCTTGTAAAGTGAAGAAAACAAATTATGAGGTTCTTAGCAAAGAACATGGGGTATTTGAACAAATAATAACCCCAAATTGCTTTGGGTGTTTAACTACATGGGGCTCACATTCACTCTTTGATCCCCCTTGAGTTCTAAGGTAATTACGGTCAATGAGGACATTGCTGAGTTTGGCTTGGGGGAGGTAAGTATTCTATTTCTTTCCTATTTTAGTTAGTTCTTATTGCTTTCTTAGCTTAACATTATTGATTTCTTAGGACTGTTGCATAGTTTGTACCATTCTTTAGGAGTGGGAGTTTACTTGTGACCAAAAAGATTGTACTATTTTTCTTAGCTTTAATTTTAGAGAGAGTTTGATTAATGAATGATTCTCGTCTCAGCTTGAGTTTTATTTTGTGAAATTGACTACTTCTGTACCCCTTGTTCTTATTTTGAAAACTTTATGACTCTTGACTGCGGATGAATCCACATGTGTGATTTGTTGACTGTGACTTGACTTTAATTGCTTGAATTCCTTGTATTAGTCAACTCTTCTCAACCTTTCTTGGGTCTTGGACTTGAATTGTGTTAACGGGAGGACTTGAGCAACTTTTGCATATAATATTATTCATATTTTTCTTTCATGTGTGCTTAGTTCCTGGTGCAATTATGATCTTGGTTTTGACATTGGATTTTAGTAGTTTTAGTTATGGTTTTGTGTATGTTGCGCATGATAAAAGGCCTTCATTTCTCTTTGAGCCTCTAGAATTTCAGTTCTTATTCGTTTCTATATATTTTCCCTTGATCCCATATTTTGAGCTTTTATCCCTTTCATTTGTATTTTTAGCCACATTACAAGCCTTATCAGCCGTGCTACATGATTTATGCCAAAACTTGGTTTGAGGGATTTGGAGTGGTTGTGATGTTGTTAATGTACTTTTGATGGTTGATTTGGAGGATTGTCGGTGAAAATTATTGGAATTGCTGTTTAGTGAGGTTAATTGATTGCAGGTTTCACATTTAAGGCTCTGCATACCAATGGCTAGGCTGTTGCAAGTTAAATGAAAAGTTATAATTTATTCATGGCCTAGTTATGTATGTGTGATGATTCTGTTTATTGTTTATTGAATTCAAGCAAAGACAAATTAAGTGTCGTGAACGTAGAATTTCATTATGCATGAAAAATAAAGAGAAAAATAATAAAAGCATAATAATTTGAAAAGTATGAAAGAAGTGAAGTAAATGCGTTTCAAAGTTGAAAAGTAATTCAAAAATAAGAAAGAAGTTTAAAGCTTGTGAATATATTAGTTGTTGTTGTTTTATGAATATTTTGGAGTTGGTGTGAATTGAAAAGAAGTTGGGTTTAATTTGGTTGGAATTGGTTTTTGGAGAATTTGTTGATATGCTTTGGAGTTGTTGGCGATTTTCTTCGGTTTTATATGCGTATACCCCGCATTCCACCACATTATCCCAAATTTATCCTACCCATCACCCTAGCCACGTTACAAGCATATTAAAGTCCTTTTTGATATTCGTGCACATGCTATGGTTATTGTGAAGTGAATCCTTTGTCAAGGTCGTAAGGTATTAATTGCATTTCGAGTCGACATTTAGGATAAGTGGATACCCTTAAACACTTTCATGAGGGTGTGAGATGTGGGATTTGGGTTCCTAAAATTTGCATTTAAACACATTTTGCATTCGCATTCCATATTTGGTTGGGAGGTGAGGGTTAGAGCTTCATTAGTATAAGCTCATCCTTAAATGTGCGGAGTGACCACCCGTGAGCTACTCTAGTCATCGATCTATTAAACTTGCTTGGTTGGTTTTGTTTGACTCTTATGTAGGAAGGATGGTAATTTGGTGCTTGATTGGTTGGCTTTGATCCATGTGTCTTCGGATGTTCTCTTGATTTATAATGGTTATTTTGTTTTTATGGGGTGTAGTCAATTTATTGATTGTGTTTGCTCGGACGAGCAAAGGTTTGGTTTGGGGGAGTTTGATGTGACGAATATTTATTTTTTTCTCCCTAATTCCCTAATTCCCTAATTATTTCTGGACTAATCGGGCTCATTTGAGCCAATTTTCATGCTAATAGTGTTCTTTTAGTGTTTTGTGTGTTTTTGTAAAGTTTTGTAGGAAACGCCAAATTTTCAGTCGATTTTACTACATAATTATGACACTTGAGAGATGAAGATCAATTATTAGCATTTGGAGAATGATTAAAGACATTTTACAACTCATTGGAAAAATTTGATGTCTCACTTGACAAGTTGGAGAAATATTAGAAGTAAAAGTGAAGAATTAAGAAGTTTAGAAGTGAAGTTTTTGATCACTGTCCACTATTTTGATCATATCTCAAAGTCTATATATTCTATTGATCTGATTTTTGTTTCATTGGAAAGTAAACTCAAATAGCCTTCCAACAATAGGTCATACGCCCCGTGAAACATCCTGTAGCAATAGTTATAGCGATTTCAAAATGACCCTGAAATTTTGAGAGCTTCTGTTTCATAATGCGGGCGCAGGTCACTCCTTTTTGGCCATTTTGCTGGGAGATCGACATTCTGTGTAATTAGTTATTAAAAAGCCCATTAGGATTGTATTTAAGGCATGGTTTCCTAGGAGCACTGGATATACTTTTCATTATTAGTTTTTCCAGTTTTAGAATCCTCATTAGCTCTCTTAATTACTTTCTCTCTCTAGATTAGGTTAGATTAGTTTAGTTTATTGAAGAATTTACAATTCAATTCAGGTTTCTTTTCCATTCAAGTTCGGTAATTTCTTTTCTCTTTCTTTGTCAATTATTTATATATTATGTTTATTAGTTTTATTAGTTCATGTTAATTAGATTTTGTTTGTTAATTAGTTGTTTATGATTGTTTATTTAGTTAGTTATTGTTCTTATTTGTTTATGATCATGAATTTAAATTTGTTTATTGTTTTAGTTCTATAATTATGAGTGAGTAATTTCAATTTCTAGGGTTTAGGGGATCCAAGAACTCATTAATGGACTAGTTTAATATCAATCTATTATTTCCTGATTAGTAATTAAATTCCTATTATTGATTTCTATCGATTGAAATTAAATTGTGCGCAGATTTAGTTGTGAGTTTGGTAATTGTCAAAATTGATGCCGAGAGGTAAGATTACCACAATAAGACCACTAAATAATAGGCAAAACGAGTCTATGCGAGCGAGAAGCCGGTAGAGAAGTTTTGAGGGAGTCTAAGTTCGAGAGAATTAGTGTGCCCTAGTTTAATGAAATTTGTGGAACTGATTGGTTTCTGTTTTATGAATTTTTTTCTTCTTTGTTTAAATTCGTATTCTTCTTTGTTTCTTTTAGCCGTTAGTCAATTAGCTAACAAATTCAACAAAGGCCCCTTACGCTGTTTTTACTTTTTAGAACTAAAAGAATTTAATAGCTTCCCTGTGGATTCGATCCCTACTTCCCTAGCTATATTAGTTAATGTTGTTTGGTTAATTTTTGAGAGGTGTGCGATAGCCTGCATCAAATTTTATGAACTGGTTTCCCTAGGTTTTAGTCAATTCGAGTCAATTCTTACTGACCTTACAAATAGTAATAAAATCTAAATTGTTGCACATAGTTTTCACATCTAGAACCAGATGTCTAATACTAATATCCGACACAGATGGTTGAACTAACGCCTGAAAAACTTCTACACAGTCTGTTTTTATTAAAATTTGGCTCCCGTGATCCCTTCCATGCAAAACCCCCATGAACACACTCCACATTTCCGCTTGAAGTGGGTTAACTGCCTGAACAACACACATACCATTGATACGGTCTGTTGGAGTAACAATGTGCCACCCTGCCGCGGCCACCACCGCCTTTTTCTTTTTTGGCTGCTTCCACGCACTATCAACCTGAACCTCAATTAAGTGATGATGATGATCCAAATTACCCTGTGTCCAAGATAGCGTTTCACGATCCGTAGCTATCCTGTTCTTAGTGCCTTTCAAATGGTGTCGCGCTTCAGTTTGAGTCGACCATTCGTTTTTTATTTTAGCGTTTCTATTCATGAGGTTCATCACTTGCAATCTTCCTCTATCAAACACCATTCCATTACATTGCTCCTAATTCCAAATAGAGTAGAACAAAGCTCTCTCAGGCCACTGTCGCAGTTTTCCTTATCGTGGACTAGGTAAGTCATCAAATTCTTCACCCACGTTCCAAGATTAACCAATCTCTGATGAGTAACTCGAAGACCTAAGTTAGACGCCATCCAAACCTGTTGAGTTAGCTCACAGTCTCTGTAAAGATGCTCGGCTTTTTCCTTGTAGCGATTACAGAAATGACAAGCGTTGTCTATAGTGAGGTGCCGTTGTGAGAGATTCGCCTTTGTTGGGATTGCGTCACTGATGACTCTCCATAGAAAGGTCTTCCATTTTACATTGATGTCTGCTCTCTAAACCATGTGCCATATATTAGTATAATGGGGTCCCGTGTATCTATTGAACTGCGTCCTGATAAGTTGATATTTGACATGTATTTTACCCCCGATCCTGATAGATTTTTAGCTCTAATACGACTCTTTTGAGCTATTGCTACTAACTTTTGCTATTTCGAGTGTTTGTTGTGCTTTTTATAAGATTTTACAGGAATCGATGATTTATCGTTGTTTTTCGAGCCCTTTGAAGCACTTGAAGAAGTTAGTGAGGAGTTGAAGTCGTTCGGGAAGCTTAACTGAAGCTAAACGAAGAATTAAAGAAGTAATTAAGGAAGAACGAGCAGAAACCGAGAAACGAGCAAAGGCAAGGCTGCCCACCCGGACTGAGTCCGACCGGCCGGGTAAGGGCTGCACACCCGGACCCCTTCGGGCAGGTGACTCTAAAGGGCGTTTCCGCGTGATTTTCCTCGTGTTAGGCTTAGTACTTAATGTGTAGTCTTCTAATTTTGTCAATTACGCTTTTTACACTTTACAGACCCTAGTTTACTCTTAATTTCTCTCTAAGTGTGGAATTCTTGTCAATCATTCAATCAATAATATTTAGGTTTCATTCAATCTCAATTCTTGTTCTTCATTAATGTTTATTATTAGTTTCAAATTATGCCCTTAGTTTTATTAGTTTTATGCTTAGATTTAAATTCTTGATTATTGTTGGTTTGTTTAGTTTAATCATGTTTAGGACTTTAATTTCCTTCATTGATTTAGTTTTTGTTCTTCCAATTATGAGTGAGTAGTTCATTTTCTAGGTCTAGGGGATCCATGGATTGATTTTTGATGTTTTGCTCATAAATATTAGTTTGACTATTAATGTACTTGAATTCCTGTTGTCAACTTTTATTACTTTCAGTTAAATACTGGCCAGTTTTAATTGTTAGTTTGATATTGTTGAAATCGATGCCGAGAGGTAAGATTACCATAATTAGATCATAAGGACAATACGAGTCTAAGTGAGCGAGAGCCATTAGAGAAGTTTTGAAGGAGACTAGATTCGAGAGAATTAGTGGACCTTAATTCAAGGAAATTGATAATCTGTTAATTAATTATGTGCATTTCATTTGTTAATCTGTGGTGAACCGATGTCCTAGGCTTAGTCATTAATTCATTCCCTTAATCGATTCAATTCTAATTTTAGTTAATTTCTTGGTCACAATTCGCACTCAAAGGCCCTTTACACCAGTTTAAACTTTTTAGAGCTAATAGGTTTAATTTCTTCCCTGTGAATTCGATCCCTACTTCCCTAGCTATATTTGTTAGAGTGGTTTGGTTTATTTTTGATATGTGTGCGATAGCTTCATCACGCCTAGTACCCCAACTTAACCGAGAGCGCTCCATCGTGTTTCTGCTTCCAATACATTGTCTCCTCGCATTGTCTATGAGGTATAATAATACTCTGAATTTTCGCAACTGTTTCCTCACTGAACAGTTTCCTGAGCAGAGCCACATTCCAATCCTTTGTTGTATTCCAAAGATCGCTCACAACTATGATCCCCTGGACATCGCTAATCCTAGCTGTATCCTTTATAATAGGCGCCTCTCCATAAACCCACTTCCTTTGGAAAACCTGAGTGTTTCCTTCAGATCCAATGAGCGTTCCAATGTTCTTCTGAAGTTGAGTAGCCGCTCTGGTCATACTCCTCATACTCCACGACGTTATCCTTAGTTTGTTACCATTTGCGGCTGCATCTATGGATGATAACCCATATCTTCCTCTCAGGACTTTACTCACAAATAACTGAGGATTATGATGAATTCTCCAGGCTGACTTAAAGCATAGGGCCACATTCATTCTTTGGACATCACGAATACCAAAACCCCCTTCTAATTTATGTTTGTATAAAACCTCCTTTTTCCAATGGATGCCTCTCCCCAAGCCATTTTCTTCCCACCAATACTGGATGAGCATGGCACTCAGACGAAGATTAATGCGCTTGGGAAGGAGGTACACACTCATAATATGGGAAAAAAGGGTAGCGAGGATAGCATTAATGATTATTCCCTTCCCTTCTTTTGAGAAGCTATTAAACTGCCAAGTAGAAATTCTTTGAGTAACTCTATCAATAAGGCCATCAAGCGCCTTGTGGACCTACCATCGACATCCATGGGGCTCCCCAGATAAGTACCAATATTTTCGGTGGAAGGCATCTAAAGAGTCCTTTTTAAGTGATGCTTCATCTCCTGTGTTGTATTAGGACTAAGCATTACTGATGACATCTAAAGAGTCCTTTTTAAGTGATGCTTCATCTCCTGTGTTGTATTAGGACTAAGCATTACTGATGACTTTTCGAAATTCACCATTTCTCCTGAGATTAGACATAAGCTATCAATAATTCTTTTCATGGCTGCAATTGATTCCTCGGTGATCTCAAAGAAGAACAGGGCATCATCGGCAAAAAATAAGTGAGATATCCTTGGAGCTCGCCGACCAACTTTAATTCCTCTTAACAACTCGGTGTTGCCCGCATACTTCAGACCATTCGAAAGCACCTCCATACAGAGAATGAAAAGGTAAGGCGACAGAGGGTCACCTTGACGGAGCCTACATGATGGTGTAATTTTACGTGAAGGAACACCATTGACCAGGATTTTGTAGGATACGGAGGTGACACATTCCATAATCCAATTAATCCAGACAAGTGGGAACCCAAACTTTGTGGGAATCTGATGAAGAAAATCCCAACGCACCCTATCATATGCGTTGCTTAAGTCCATTTTGAGGATGGCATAAGCTTTCATTCCTTTGGTTTTTCTTTTTACCCAATAATTGAGTTTATGGCAAATAATAGAATTATCCGACATTAAACGTCCAGGAACAAAAGCATTCTGATTCTCCCCTACTATCTTTTGCATTACTGGTTTCAGTCTTGATGTGAGACACTTTGAGATTATTTTGTAGGAGGTGTTGCATAGGCTTATCGGCCTAAAATCTTTCATTGCTGAAGGCGATTTTATCTTTGGGATCAGAGTGATAAAAGTATTATTTAATTCTTTAAGAATTTTGCCTCCTTAAAAAACACCCCTGAGTGCGTCACAAACCTCTACTTCCATCATATCCCAGTTATACTGGAAAAAATATGCGAACATCCCGTTAGGCCTTGGAGACTTATGTTTGTGCAGGTCTAACACAACCTTTCTAATTTCATCGTTTAAAAAAGGGGCAATTAAACAATTTGAGTCGGTATGGGTAACTTGTGGGAGATGGTCAAACCACTGAACTCTAGAGTCATCTTGCGCTAGTAGAGTTGTGCCTGTGAATAAGTGTTGGTAGTGTGCTTCAAATGCAGTAGTAATTTCCACTTCCGTCATAACCCAATCACCACATTCAACCTGGATTGTTCGAATTTCATTTCTTGCTTTACGGGCCTTAACACTAGAGAAAAAACAGCGAGTATGCTGATCACCATACTGATCCTATCTTGTTTTTTCACGTTGTCTCCATAACTTCATCCGCAGCTCAATCAGTTCTTCCGTTGTGAGACGCAACTCCCTTTCTGCAAGCCTACCTAGTCCATCCCCGTTTTCTTTCTACTTACTTTCAACCGTTTTCAAGATATTTTCCCAATCTATTCCATTTTCTTTCCGGAAGTTCAGGCACCAATATCTGCATGCGTGAAGAATTAATTCCAGTTTTCTTTGGAGACGAAACGCCGGGGAACCCTGAATTGCTGTTTGCCAGGAGGACGTACAAATCTCACGCACCTCACTTCGCTCCAAACACCAGTTTTCAAATTTATACGGTCTTTTTGTTTTCCATGCAGAGGGTGCAGTACCAAGAAATATTGGGGGATGATTCGAGATGAGGATGGGGAAGTTCCACAAGATGGTATTAGACCAGTTGCAAAGAAAAGTACCATTACAATATGCTCCATCCAAAATTCCCGTTATATTAGCATTAAGAACCCTGTTGTTAGTCCATGTAAACTTATTTCCCTTTGCTTCTATTTCAATCATATCATGGTTGAGAGCCCAGCTTGCAAAGCAATTTTCTCCCCGGAGGTAACTCGTTCCTCCTTACTTGTGTTTTGAAAACACAACTTGATTAATGTCACCAATCAAAACCGTATCCCTCACAACTTGATTAATGTCACCAATCAAAACATAGACTCCCTCGGAATAGATATTCATCAACATAGTGAGGTTTTCAAGAACCTCTTGGCGATCTATCAAAACAGGGGGACCATTGTAGCAAATAACATACATTAATTTATTAGGGACATCAAAAATAGAACAGTAAAGAAAATTACAACAAACAACAATTACATCGACATTCATCGACGGTGGCAAACAAAGGAAAAGACCACCACTCGATCCTATACTATCCATACCAGTACATCCAACATAACCTTTATAAAAAAAACTTTTTCTAGACTCTTAACAGGACACTAAGTTTCAGAAAGGAAGATAAGATCCACCACCATGCTGCTAGCTAGGTGATGAACGAGAGAAATTGTAGGGGATCCTTCCTCTCCAATACCCCTACAATTCCAACTATGGAACTTCATATCCCTGTAATTGGCTTCTCCAAGATGGCCAAGAACCCTTCATCCCTTACTATGCTTCCTTGCCCTCCGCCAGAGCCTTTATCCTCCTCAGAACCGCCCATAGAATCCCGTAGACCCAGCTCTGTATCCAAAACACGAAAGCAACATCCTTTTCCCACCAAATCCTCTTTACCCGTCATCCCATTCTTCTTTGTATTATTATTGTTAAGAACCGCGACTTTCTCAGTCATTTCACGGCAGGCTACATTGAGGTCAGGCACCTCCATCTTTTCATTTTTTTCTCCCCAATTTTCAAGAACTTTAACTATGCCGCGCATCTGTTGCTTCAAAGTCCATCTTCTATTAACCACCCTTAGTTTTCTTTCCCTTTTGGGTGCCACATACTTCTTTCCCCTCACAGTGGTGTGGTTTGTCTGATCCATAGGCACGGTTGCCAAAGAGAGTTGGAGATTCATTGACTGGGGGGAAATAATATCACACTGATCTTGGTCTTGTATACCAAAGCTTGACCTTGCAGACTTAAATAGGTCAGGATCAGATTCAACGGAATCCTTAGAGGGAAAAGGTGAGTTTGGAGGTGGAGTGGGACAAGAAGAGATTTCTTCTGAAATGGTATATATAAAATCTGGAGCTGCGAATTTAATTGTTGTTGGAGTAGTTGGACATTGGGGGACAACCGTGGGTCCCATTTCAACGCTCTCATGTGGTGGGTTCCACGGGGTTAATTTCTATGAGACAACTTTGCCTAGTTCATCCCAGTCCGAAACTACTTGGGCTGGCTCACTAGTGCTTGATTGGCCCATGTTGAAACACTAGGCCTTTGGATCCCCCAAAAGGTAACTTAGAGAGGAAGTCACCTAAAGCATACATGGGTTTAGAGGAAAGTGACATTGGGCTAAGTTGGGGACTAGCAGGGGGTGAGAACTTATACACTAACGATCTAAAAGGAACGAAATGGTCTGCCAAAGGCAGAGATGGAAAAAGAAGCCTATCTTCTTCCCCAATAGTAATAAAGACAAAAAATCATCCATGATTTCATCCAATTTTACACCAGGAGTAACTAAGTATTGAGTTTGTTCGTGAAATGAAGTGTGGTCATTGGTGTGGTTGACATTTGTTTGCCTTGACATTATTAGGAAAATTAGAAGAGTAAAAAACAAATGGGATTGTATTATGAGAGAAACTAGAGGAATATGGTGGGATGGAGTAATAAAATTCGAAGCTGAAGTGGGAAGTTTAGAGCAAGACTTTACTATAGATATTAAATGAGATGGTTCGAATAGTAAAAAATAGAGACATTGTAATTTAGTGAGAGTAATCAGCATTTGAGTGGTGGTTCTCCCTAGGAAAGTATTATAGAAGCTTAACCCATTTTTTGAGGACTTAGAGTAATATGAGCAGTAGAACAGGCTACCGCACGTCTCTCAAAAATAACCGAACAACTCTAACTAATATATCTAGGAAAGTAGGGATCGAATCCTCAGGGAAGCTATTAAATTTTACTAGTTCTAAAAAGCTTAAAGTGTGAAAGGGGCCTTGGTGGAAATTTCGGTAAATGATTACTAAAACTAAGAAGACTAAGAATGAAACTAAAGATATAACGGGAAATTATTGATTAAACTCTATTAATGGAAACCTAGGGATATCGGTTCACTATGATCAATCAACAAACTCAATTAATGCTCACTAATCAATTCATTGGCATTCATTGTACTAGGGCTCACCATTTCTCTCGAACTTAGACTCCCTCAAAACCCTTTACCGGCTCTCGCTCGCACAAATTCGTTTTTGCCTATTATTCAGTGGTCTAATTGTGGTAATCTTACCTCTCGGCCTCGATTTTGACAATAACCTAACTTACAACTAAATTTGGCCACAAAATTTAATTATAATCGATATAATTCAATAATAGGAATTCAATTAAAAGCCAAGAACTAATTAGAGAACATAAATTAAATTCACAAAATGATCGTAGATCCTCTAACCCTAGAGAAAACGACTACTCACTCATAATTATGGGAACAAAAACAAAATCAAAATTAAACAACATGATGATAAACAAGAACTAATTAAAACTAGAATTAAAACTAAATTAATTACTAATAAAACTCAATTAAGAATCAAAATAGCAAAACTAATTAATCTAAACTAAAAACTAAGAAACTAAAGAGATTCATGAAATTAAAGGAATTGAAAAGCATAAGGAAAGAGATTAACAAAATAATGAATGAATTGCATTAATGGAAAGCTTGAATTGTTGAAACAAAGTAATCAATGCTTAAATTCTAGAGAGAATAATGGATTTTGCAATCCTAGGTCTAAAAATATGATAAAAGCTAGTTAGGGTCGTGCCCCCTTTACATAGAGTATATATAGGAATTAGGTTTTTAATTAATTAAAACCACGAAGCAAAACCGCGAAGAAAAGCCTAACGGATCAAAATCCGTAATACCTGCGCCCGCATAGAACAAACCCAGTTTGGTCCCTGCGTCCGCATGATGAATAATGAGCAAGATGTGATACTTCTGATCTATGTTGCGCCCGCATAAGTCAAATAGGGTTTTAACCTATGCCCCCGCATAAGCCATAATGAACCATAATTTGACGATCTTGCTTGAATTCTTTGCTCGATTCTTCGAATCTCATTCGTGACTTCTCGTGAATTAGCATGCATCCCGAGGCAAGTACTTTTTCAATCATTTTAGCTTCCAATGACTTCATAACTCTCTATTACGCTCCTGCAACATATAAACAAAACCGAAAACCACGCGTAATAACCGAAAGAGTATAAAATAACCGAAAAAGGTTCTAAAAGTCAACTAAAGATGCTAAAACCGATCCAAAACTTAACTTGACATCGAAAGACGATATTTAGTCAAAACAAAGCCACAAACTTAACTATTTAGCACAATAATCAACCGAAAATGAGGGAAAAACTCAACATAAAACACGTATATCAACAGTTAAAAACACAATTATTGAAAATTGAGTTTAAACATGCCATGTCAGTGCACAGTATAAAATGGAGTAAATAAACTTGCAAAGCATTATGCATGTAGTTTGATCAACGGAAAAAACGAGAAGCTAAAGCCCACCCCATTACTGCCCTATCCTAACGTTGACCAATGGACGTAATGTTAGTGGTAGGGTGTAGAGTACCTTCAGCACTATAGCAATTCACCTTCTGTGACCGGCGCGTGCATAACACCTTCTCCTTTCTTGGTGCCATCTCCTCTTCGTAATCTCCTTCTTCTCCGCCAGTGAACTGGACTAGAACAAGAGCTTCTTTCTTTCGCTTTCTGATCGTGCTCCATATATAGATAGACCCACAATGGCTTCTTTTGATTAATTTTTGGTTGCGAGGGGAAGCTTGTGCTAAGCGTTTCCTTTTCAACTGCTGTGGAAACCGTACCTGGGGTGCAAATTGAGCTCTCATTTACTTTGTGTGGAGAGTTTGGTTACTCTCTCTTCTTCTTCTTTTTGAATACTTAGTCTAGGAATTCTATTGGTTGGCACCTCCCTGTGTGTTAATGTTTATTGGGGTAAACTCTTTGAATCCACTTCGTCCCCATATATTTCAGTTAAAAACCCGAAATTCACATCTCACACCTCATCCAAGTGTTTAAGGGTATCCACTCATGCTAAATGTCGACTCGGAATGCAATTAATATTCTACGACCTTGACAAAGGATTCACTTCATAATAACCATAGCATGTGCACGAAGATCAAAAAGGACTTTAATAAGCTTGTAACGTGGCTAGGGTGATGGGTAGGATAAAAATTTGGGATAATGTGGTGGAATGTGGGGTATACGCATATAAAATCAAGGAAAATCTTCAACATTCTCCAACATCCAATTCAACCAAATCAAACCAAGCTTTTCTATGTTTTTCACATCAACACCATAAATCTCATAATTCAATCATCAACCACTACTTCAAACTTTAAACTTCTTTCTTTATTTTTTTCCTCTTTTTATTTCATCTCTCTGTTTTTTTTTCAACTATATAATGCTTTCATAATTTTTTTTGTTTATTTTTCATGCATAATAGATCATAGTTTCACGACTCTTAATGATTTGTTTTTGCTTAAAATTCAATAAACAATAAACATAATCATCACACATACATAACTAGGCCATGAATAAAATATGACTTTTTAATTAACTACAACAGCCTAGACATTGGTATGCAGAGCCTTATATGTGAAACTTATAATTTAACTGAAACTTTATAATTTAACTTCCAACTATAATATTTCCACTATTTCACCATCAATTCGTAACACCCTTCAAAAGTCTATTTTAACAACATCACAACTACTTCAACTCCCCCAAATCAAGTTTGGGCATATAATGCATTATGTAGCAGGGCTAATAGGCTTGTAATGTGGCTAAAATATAAATGAAAGGGATAAAAGCTCAAAACATGGGATCAAGGGAAAATATAAATGTGGGAAATGAAATTCTGAAGCTCAAAAGAAGAAATGAAGGCCTTTTATCATGTTTAACATACACAAAATCCACAATTAAAGCTACTAGAATCCAAATTCAAACCCAAGAACATAATTGCACGAGGAACTAAGCACACATGAAAGGAACATATGAAAGAATTTATATTCAAAAGTGGCTCAAATCCTCTCGTTAACACTGTTCAAGTCCAAGACCCAGAAAGGTTGAGAAGAGTTGACCAATAAAAGGAAATCAAGAAATCAAATTCAAGTCATAGCCAACAAATCACACATGTGGATCCATCTGCAATCAAGAGTCATAAAGTTTTCAAAATAAGCACAAGGGGTACAAAAGTAGTCAATTCCAACAATAGAACTCGACGGGGACACAAATAATCCATTAAGCCAATTCTCTCTAAAATTAAACCTAAGAAAGCTATACAATCTTTCTGGTCACATGTAAACTCCCAATCCTAACGAATGGTACAAACCATGCAACAACCCTAAGAAAGCAATAAAACTAAACTAAGAAAGCGATTAAAACTAACTAAGCACACAAAACAAAACAAAAGAGAGGTTGGAATGATCTAACCAAACCGGTATCAATTCCTAACAAGAGTCTAACTAATTACTGAATCAATAATACACCCCGCTCGAAATAAATCCTGAAAAGGAAAAGAAACAAACCAATCTCCAAAAAAAAAGGTAAAAATAAAAGGAAAAAGAAAAAGCAAAATAAAAGAAAACAAGGCAAAAATTAAAAATAAACTAAGCAAAAAAAAAAAAAAAACAAAAATACATGAATCGTCCCCCCAAACCAAATTTTTCCCGTCCCGAGACAAATAACCATGCAAAACATAGGAAGGAGGTGAAGCCAAGCTCTACTGACCGGGTCCCCAGTACCTAGGATAGTACTGGTCATAGAACGGCTGGTAGGGATAAGAGGTGGGCTCGGTGCTGGATTATATGTAGGTGGCCAGTTAGGATGGTTCGGGAATCCATGAACCGTCCCAGGTGCAACATTGCTCGTGTGCTCCCTCCACTGGACTCTCTGTAGCAAGTCAACATCAGAACGGAGTCCTCTAAGTGAATGATCTATCCTGTCAAATCGCTGCTGGTTATAGAGATGCATGTCATCAAATTGGTTCATCAGGGGAGTCATGTCGAATGTGGAGGAGGAGTGACCGGCATAGCTATGTCATGGTGGCTCAGGTCGTGGTGGAGCTGGTGGACGCTGGGGCTGGCCGCCTGCTTGCTGGATCAGGTTGACCATCTGCACGACCCTCTTCTCTGAATCTGCCCTCTCCTATAGTGGGATGTTGTCAGGTGGGATCCTCCAAGGGTTCTGGCCGTCTGGATGCTCCTGGTAGGTGAGACTAACATAGGCATTAGGCAGGTAGCACCATGAAATTTCCTGAACACACCAAACAAACCTCTCTCTGTGCCCTCTCGGATAATGTCTGAGGAAGTTAGTAGCTCTCAGGGCAGTCGTGTCAAGGTAGGGGTTTTCCTCGACCGGGTTCAGCTGGTGGATCTGCTCAGTATGACCTAAAGTGTGGGCCAACCATGTGATCATGCCACCTATATAGATAGTGCCGCTGTTAGTAATCCCCTCTGCAATTTTAGCAAACCGGCGAGCTAGAAAAAACCCGAAGTTATAATGGAGAGGCTGTCTCGCATATCCCTCTGTCACCATCCACAATAGTCTGATCTCATCAGGGTAAACTTGACCTAACTTTCCTCTAAAAAATAGGCAGTAAACCACAAACCTCAAGAAGTACCGAAGGGCAGGATGCTGGACCTCCGATGTTTTGGCAGTGGTAGAAGTGAAGGTGGAGCTGCCATCAGTAATTCTTTCCCACCAAGCTCCCTCAAAATACGGTCCCCACTCATGCTCAGCTGTAGACCATACTGCATTTTCGGGGTTCCATAGAAACCTCTCATTTAGTTCATCAACATCCATCTCATAGTGCTGTCCGAAGATGGTGAAGCTGATGTGTGTCTTTCTTTCAGCATTAGGAGTCTCTTGGGAAATATGGAAGTGGTAACTAGATAGGAACTCCAAGGTGAGCTCTCGATATGTGTGTGGGACCTGCTGGGGTTTTCCATCAGGATCGGGTATGGTAGCGTTGATCTAGTTCCCCCATCCAATCCGGTAAGCCATTCTCATCACTTGATCGGTAATATCAAGCTTGTCACATGTTTCTTTGTGGAAGAACCTTGTGGATGTGATTGTTCTTTTGGAAAGCTTATCAAGACGTTTCTGCCTTTCCTGGCGGTTCTGAGGTGGTGTTCTGGAGAATGATGGCTGCTTTCCCTTGGAAGCTGAAGAGGATGCCCTGGTTTTCTGAGACTTCTTGGGGCCTTCGCCAAGTAATTTGCCAATTGATTTCCTCATGATCCTACAAAACATATGCAGGAAAAACAGGAATTAGCATTCCATTAAAGCAAGTCTCGAAACCAAAGTCATGCAATCATGAAAGCATAAGGAATAATGGGATGTGAAAGCATGATCAAAGAAAACAATTAAGGCATTGTAGTCATCATACAATCAAAGTTACAACCAAGGTTTTGCGGAAATTTCGGCATGACCCGTTTGTAAATGCAACTAACCCAATGAGAACTACAAAGTTCTAATCAACTAAAGCCAAGAGCGCAACCAAAATCATTCAAACTTAAGCATTACTTGCATACTATGCCTCCAAAACCAACATGTCTAAGCTCATATTCACAAAAGAGCATCAAGTGTAACACCAAAAACCAACTTCCACCATAATATGCGTTCAACCATTGAACAATTAATGCCTTAAAAACATCCAAACAACTTCAATGAGACTTTAAGAGCAAGTAGAAATGACTAGTTAAGATAAGTGGCAACTACTAACCAATTTATAAGCATAAAGTTCAATATGAAAGTTGCTAGTGAAAATTCATGAGCAAAGCTAGAATTCTAAGTAAGCAATGAAGTAATCCAAAGCATGATTTTGAGCATTCTAAAGACTTTAAGCATGAATTTAACTAGTTAACACTCCTAATTAACAACAACTTCATGAGCAATCATCAAAAATTTCATGGAAATCTTACTCAACAATATAACACAAAAACTTCCAATTACTTATAATTAACAACTCTAAACATGATAACGAAGCATAAAAATAGCTATTAAGCATTCACGAACAACAACAATCAAGTTTATATTGATCAATTAAATTCGTAATAAAAATACCCAAAAATCGAAAATTCATGAAAACTTCATAAAACTTCATAAAAATTGGATAAAAAGGAAGTTATACCTTAGTAGATGATAATAGAGCAAGAAATTTGAAGAAGCAACCCAAAAATCAAGCCCAAAATTAGTTCGAATTTTGGAACCCTAGGTTATGCAATTCGTGATTTTTTTTTCCAAATTTTAACTCCAAGATGTTGTTTAGAGTAGTGAGAGGAGTGTTGTGTTAAAATTTGAAGTGATTTGGAGTAGTATGGAGTGAGTTATGGTGATTTGAAGTTGAAGGTTTTTGGGGTTTTAATGGTGTGAGATAGGAGGAAGAAGGTAGAGTAGGAGATGTTGGGTGAGATTAACAACTTAGGAAAATAAAGGTAGAATATAAAAATAAATAATAATAATAATAATAACTAATAAAATAATAATCAATAAGAATAATATAATAATAATAAAAAATAATAATAATAATAATTAATAATTAATCAATAATGATAAAATAGAATAATAATAAGGGAATTAAATACAGAATAATAATAAGAATGAAGAATAAGAATAGACTGAATAGAAGAATAAGCATAAGAATAAGAATAGAAGAATAAGAATAAGAATAAGAATAAAGAATGATAGATAAGAGTAATAATAAGGGGGGGGGGGGGGCGAATAAAATAAAATGCAGGGGGAATTGAAACCTGCTGGTTGAGGTGGAGCAAACCGTTGAACCTGCTGTTGTTGCTGTGGTACAAAATGTGGCTGCTGCTGCGGATTTTGAACATTGCTAATATTCTTGTAGGAGAAGTATGGATGATCTTTCCAACCAGGATTGTATGTGTTAGAAAAGGAGTTATTCTTGTAACCTTGAAATGCACATACTTGCTCCATAGAACTATGACATGCTTGCATACTATGCCCAAAAGAACCACATAAATTACAAAAGACATCTGTAGCTCCCAAAAGTGTAGATATTGCAGCTACCGTCACTGGATTGGAGGATGGTGTGTTGATCTTGTCTAGCTTCTCATGAATTGCATTGATTTGTGAAGCCAAACTCTCATATTTGTCATCTATCACATGTTTTCCTCCTCTCTTAGCATGTCCTCTAGGATTACCAAATTGAGAATTATGAATAGCAATCTCCTCNATGTCCTCTAGGATTACCAAATTGAGAATTATGGATGGCAATCTCCTCTATTAGATCATAAGCAGCATTGACTTCTTGGTTCATAAATCGACCACTAGCAGCGGAATCAAGCAAAGTTCTACTCTCATTACCCAAGCCATTATAGAAAGATTGCACTAAAAACCACTTCTCAAGTCCATGATGAGGGCACATTCTCAACAAATCCTTGAATCTCTCCCATGCATCATAAAGAGTTTCATCAGTTTCTTGGTTAAAATTCGTAATTTGACTCCTAAGTTGTGCGGTTCTCTCCGTAAGATAGTACTTCCTTTGAAAAGCAAGAGCCAAGTCATCCCAACTATTAATAGTATCCATATTCAAACCATTCAACCAAGATCTAGCTTTCTCCTTTAATGAAAATGGGAACATCGTACGTCGTATGTAATATTAAGATACACCAGCTTGCTTGATTGTATTGCAGTATTGAATGAAGTTATTCAAATGTAAGTTCGGATCTTCCTTCATTGTGCCTGCAAACTGATTCCTTTCAACCATGTTTACCAAAGCTGGCTTCAATTCGAAATTCAGACCTCTATATCAGGAATTCGGTATCCACCTCCCACTGTTGCAGAACTCGGCTGAGAATAGTCTTTTAAGGACCTTGCTGGTGGTGGCGGCAGCGGCAATGCATCATTCCATGGTGGGTTGTTCTCGTTGAACTGTGATTCTACTATCTCTTCCTTATCTGAACTATTGGAAATGTTCAACTCAGCAAAAAGTTGTGTTAAATCAACTAGTGTTCGTTCGTAAAGAATGACTCTTCATGATCTCCACTTCCTTCTACGACTCCTCTTATGCAATGATCTTTCAGGTTCAGGGTCAATCCAAACCAGCATACAACCTAATACGTGCACACAATTGAAACTCGAAACCGAAATGAGAACTACCTCAAAGAACGTGAAGGTTCCTTGAGGTGAGAAAATAAAACCGGAAATAAAAACAAGAAAACACTTTAAACCCAGCTAATAGAATTAAAAATTGCCTCCCCGGCAACGGCGCCAAAATTTGAACAGGCTATCGCATGCCTCTCAAAAATAACCGAACAACTCTAACTAATATAGCTTGGGAAGTAGGGATCGAATCCTTAGGGAAGCTATTAAATTCAACTAGTTCTTAAAAGCCTAAAAGTGTGTAAGGGGCCTTGGTGGAAATTTCGATAAATGATTACTAAATCTAAGAAGACTAAGAATGAAACTAAGGAAATAACGGGAAATTATTGATTAAACTCTATTAATGGAAATCTAGAGCTATCGGTTCACTCTGATCAATCAACAAAATCAATTAATACTCACTAATCAATTAATTGGCATTCATTGAACTAGGGCTCACTAATTCTCTCGAACTTAGACTCCCTCAAAACTCCTTTACCGACTCTCGCTCGCACAAATTCGTTTTTGCCTATTATTCAGTGGTCTAATTGTGGTAATATTACATCTCGGCCTCGATTTCGACAATAACCTAACTTACAACTAACCTGGCCACAATTTAATTGCAATCAATAGAATTCAATAATTGGAATTCAATTAAAATCCAAGAACTTATTAGAGAACATAAATTAAGTCACACCATGATCGTAGTTCCCCTAACCCTAGAGAAAACGACTACTCACTCATAATTAAGGGAACAAAAACAAAATCAAAATTAAACAACATGATCATAAACAAGAACTAATGAAAACTAGAATTAAAACTAAATTAATTACTAATAAAACTAAATTAAGAATCGAAATAGCAAAACTAATTAATCTAAACTAAAAACTAAGAAACTAAAGAGATTCATGAAATTAAAGGAATTGAAAAGCATAAGGAAAGGGATTACCAAAATAATGAATGAATTGCATTAATTGAAAGCTTGAATTGTTGAAACAAAGTAATCAATGCTAAAATTCTAGAGAGAATAATGGATTGTGGATTCCTAGGTCTAAAAATATGATAAAAGCTACTTAGGGTCGTGCCCCCTTTACATAGAGTATATATAGGAATTAGGTTTTTAATTAATTAAAACCCACGAAGCAAAACCGCGAAGAAGAGCCTAACGGATCAAAATCAGTGATACCTGCGCCCGCATAGAACAAACCCTGTTTGGTCCCTGCGCCCGCATGATGAATAATGAGCAAGTTCTGATACTTCTGATCTATGTTGCGCCCGCATAAGTCAAATAGGGTTTTAACCTATGCCCCCGCATAAGCCATAATGAACCATAATTTGACGATCTTGCTTGAATTCTATGCTCGATTCTTTGAATCTCATTCGTGACTTCTCGTGAATTAGCATGCATCCCGAGGCAAGTACTTTTTCAATCATTTTAGCTTCCAATGACTTCATAACTCTCTATTACGCTCCTGCAACATATAAACAAAACCGAAAACCACGCGTAATAACCGAAAGAGTATAAAATAACCGAAAAAGGTTCTAAAAGTCAACTAAAGATGCTAAAACCGATCCAAAACTTAACTTGACATCGAAAGACGATATTTAGTCAAAACAAAGCCACAAACTTAACTATTTAGCACAATAATCAACCGAAAATGAGGGAAAAACTCAACATAAAACACGTATATCAACAGTTAAAAACACAATTATTGAAAATTGAGTTTAAACATGCCATGTCAGTGCACAGTATAAAATGGAGTAAATAAACTTGCAAAGCATTATGCATGTAGTTTGATCAACGGAAAAAACGAGAAGCTAAAGCCCACCCCATTACTGCCCTATCCTAACGTTGACCAATGGGCGTAATGTTAGTAGTAGGGTGTAGAGTACCTTCAGCACTATAGCAATTCACCTTCTGTGACCGGCGCGTGCATAACACCTTCTCCTTTCTTGGTGCCATCTCTTCTTCGTAATCTCCTTCTTCTCCGCCAGTGAACTGGACTAGAACGAGAGCTTTTTTCTTTCGCTTTCTAATCGTGCTCCTTATATAGATAGACCCACAATGACTTCTTTTGATCAATTTTTGGTTGCGGGGGACAGCTTGTGCTACGGGTTTCCTTTTCAACTGCTGTAGAAATCGTACCTGGGGCGCAAATCGAGCTCTCTTTTACTTTGTGTGGAGAGTTTGGTTACTCTCTCTTCTTCTTCGTTTTGAATACTTAGTCAAGGAATTCTGTTTGTTGGCACCTCCCTGCGTGTTAATGTTTATTGGGGTCAACTCTTTGAATCCTCTTCGTCCCCATAAGGTTGTTTGATTTTTCTGCATTGGACCCTTCTGTCCCGACTCACCAGTTTCTTCATTATTTCTATCATCATCATCTTGATCATCTCTTTTCCTTTTTAAAAGCGTGGGAGGTCTACATCGTTCGCTACTTCCTGAAGCATTCTCCTTCTTATCTTTATTATTCTCAGCTATGGTTTCCGAGCTGTGTTCTTGATCCTCATCTTTTTCTTCTTCACCGGACCCGTCTTTCTCCCTTTCCATGATTGTTTAAAGGAGCTTGAATTTGAGCCTTGAAGTTCTATTCCTTTCTACCTTCTTAAGACCAATTATCTTATTAGTGTAGAAATCATGTCTTTGGGGGTCCCAGAAGAATTTTTTCCCTTGTGAGATTCGTTGGAGCAATGATTGAATATCCTGTTGGACCTCTGGTTTTTTACCCTGATTTAGGAGGGTTTTCCGCGTCACCACATCTGGTGTCTCCCCGGCTCCCACCTTTACATTATTTCTTTTTGCATCAAAGTGAACAAAATCAATAATTATTTAGCTATAGCCAGAACCAGCTAAGGTTTGCTAGCTAGAGCAGATTTTAGCATAAACAATTTGGCGCCCACCGTGGGGCTGTAGCTAGGTAATCCACTTATTTAAACACATTCAGTCACCTTAAGATAGCGAAAATATCTCACCCTATGGCATCCGAAGTATCTCAGAAAGCTGTGGAAGAAATGAGGCAGGCGTTGGAGAACACCCGAGCCGAGCTGGAAAAAATAAAGGAAGATAGCAAGAAAGCAGCCATAGAGTCACAATCGACTATGGACAACCTCAAGAAGGAATTAGAATTCGTAAAAAGCAACAAATCGCGGAAGAGGTACACGAGCGACATTTCCGACATGGCGAACCTGGATCAAAGTGATAGCGAGTATAGCACGTCGGATGAAGAAGAGGAACCTGGAGAGGAGCAAGACGATAAGCCCGAAAAGAAGCCCGCTAAGGAGATGGCACTCCGACGGCAGCAAAACCGGAAGCTGTACCAGCTCCTACCCAAGCTGCCGAGAGCCCCAATCCCCGTAGCTATCGAGGCCAAGCGCTGCTATGCCTTATCACCATTATTTGAGGAGGTAGCTAGAGTAAAAGTGCCAAAGAAGCTGAACATCCCAACATTCACCAAGCTATACGATGGGACGACAGACCCGGTGGATCATGTCTCCCACTACAAGCAGAAGATGATGCCGCTACCTATCCCTGATGAAGCAGTGGAAGCCACCTTGTGGAAATCGTTCGGAGCAACCCTCATAGGTCCCGCATTGCAATGGCTAATGAACTTGAAGCCGGGAACCATAGAAGATTTCTCCAACTTGGCTAACAGGTTTTACCAACAATTTGCAAGCACCCGCGCTATGAAGAAGCAATCTAGCAACCTCTACAGGATAGTGCAGAGGCCTAATGAAGCTGTTAGGTCCTACCTAGACAGGTTCAACAGAGAAATGATAGCCATACCCGAGCTAGACTCTTCCACAGCCATTGAAGCCTTCAGGCGAGGGCTTCCGTACAGGTCCAGGTTATACGAAGAGCTGACCAGGTACCCGTGCTCCACCTTCGATGAAGTGCAAACCAGAGCACTAGCTGAAGTCAGAATGGAGGAAGACGAAGCTTCCTAGAGGCCAGCCTATGATGACCGCAAGATAACTAGCCAGCGGCGCAACAACTGGAGACACCAACCATATCCTAAACGTGAATCTATTAATAACATCTACCCTTTCTTCTTCCTCGCAGGTAACTGGTTATGGATATGGAGCTAGCAGCTATCCCAGCATCGAGTCATACTGCTTCAACATGGATACTGGCGGTGTCATAAACGCCCAGCACAAGCTAGGAGAAGCCGTGCGCTGGACGAAGAGAACCGACAAGCCAGACAACTTAAAAGACAAGACGAAGTGGTGTAGCTATCATAATGACCATGGGAACAACACGGAGGAATGCTTCCAGCTCAGAAAACAGGTAGCCTACCTGTTAAAGAAAGGGTACCTGAACCACCTGCTAGGTAAGAAGAGCGGATCGCGAGAAGAAACCCAGAAGCCAGGACCGCCCCCACCACCTACTACGTCAAAGGTAATTAACTTAATATCAAGTGGATCTGAAATCTGCGGACTAACCTACTCTGCTGCAAAGCGTTTTGCTAGAGATGGAACAGGAACTCCAAACAAGCCGGACAGCTTGCAATCTGAGGAAGAAAGGAAGCTGAAGAACATGATCATTTCCTTTGACGGAGGTGAGCTAGAAGAAGAAGATCATCACGATGGCTTAGTAATCTCCTTACAAATCAATAACTGCCTCATCAAGAGAGTGATGGTAGATAACGGCAGCTCAGCCAACATTATCTTCAAGAGCGCATTGAAAGAGATGGGATTGAAAGACGCTGACATCACTAAGACACCTAAAGTGCTGGTAGGGTTCAGTGGAGAAACAAAGCACACAGAAGGAGAGATCAACCTGACAACCTGGGCAGAAGGAGTGAACATGACAAGCAGGTTCAACGTGGTAGATTGTCCCTCCGCATACAACGTCATCCTAGGGACCCCTTGGATCCACAAGATGAAAGCCATACCATCTACATACCACCAGGCACTAAAATTCCCTTCACCATGGGGAGTCCTAACAATAGTAGGGGACAAAAAGATAGCGAGAGATTGCTACAAAAGGACGTTGAAACTGAAGCTGGCAAACATCTAGCAATTACAGGAAAGGATAGCGCCAGTAGGACCTAGCGAGCTACAGCTAGATGAAGTGCTGCTCGATCCCTCCAAGCCGGAGAAGGTGGTCCAGCTAGGAGCCAGCCTAAACGAAGACCAGAAAAGGAGAATCTTAGACTTTCTAAGAGAGAACGCAGATTGTTTCGCATGGTTCCACGAAGGCATGGTAAGTATTGACCCAGAAGTCATCACACACAAGCTGAACGTAGATCCAGCTATGAAGCCGATAAAGCAGAAAAGGAGGAAATTCGCGCCTGAAAGAAACCAAGTAATCAACGAGGAGGTACAAAAACTTTTAGAAGCTGGGAAGATAAGAGAAGTGAAGTATCCCGATTGGCTAGCTAACGTAGTGGTGGTGAGCAAAAAGAACGGTAAATGGAGAGTTTGCATCGACTTCACAGATTTAAATAAGGCATGCCCGAAGGACCCCTTCCCCCTACCACATATAGTCACTATGGTAGACGCAACAGCAGGACACGAGATGCTCACCTTCCTAGATGCCTATTCTGGGTACAATTAAATACTAATGCACCCAGAAGATCAAGAGAAGACGGCCTTCATGACGGACAAAAGAATATATTGCTACAAAGTCATGCCCTTCGGATTAAAGAACGCTGGAGCTACCTATCAAAGGCTGGTCAACAAAATGTTTAAAGACCAGCTAGGAGATACAATGGAGGTGTACATAGATGACATGCTAGTGAAGTCCAAGAAAGCTGAAGATCACATAGAGCACCTAAGGCAAACTTTTGAGGTTCTAAGTAAATACAGCATGAGGCTCAACCCTTCAAAATGCTTGTTCGGAGTAGCAGCAGGTAAGTTTCTAGGTTACATAGTAACCAAAAGAGGCATCGAAGCATGCTCCGACCAGGTAAGAGCTATAATAAATATACAATCACCTAGAAATTCAAAAGAGGTTCAGAAGCTAACTGGCAGGGTAGCTGCATTAAACCGTTTTATTTCAAGGTCATCTAACAAATGTCATCTGTTTTATAACGTCTTAAGAAAAAACGAAGGTTTTAAATGGAAAGATGACCCTGAAAATACTTTAGAAGAATTAAAACGGTACTTAATGTCGCCACCCCTACTATCTAAAGCTCATGCTGGAGAGTGCTTACACCTATACCTAGCAGTCAGCGGTAAGGCTGTAAGCGCGGTCCTAGCTCGGGAAGCTGACAACCAGCAGCTCCCCATCTACTATGTAAGCAAGTCACTCCTAGATACCAAGACTAGATATTCCTCATTGGAAAAGCTTGTTTTAGCTCTAGTAACGACATCTAGGAAGCTTAGACACTATTTCGAGTCTTATCCTATACTAGTCATGACTAACTATCCTATTAAGGTTGTGTTAGAAAGGCTGGAGTTATCCGGCAGAATGGCAAAGTGGGTAATCACATTGAGCAGCTACGACATAAGATATCATCCAAGAACTGCAATCAAGTCTCATGCGCTAGCAGACTTTGTGGTTGACTTTAGTCCTGACCTAGAACAAGCTGCACAGTTAGAAACGAAGGAGGTCAACCAGGTACAAAACAACCAGGTATGGAAGATGTTTGTAGACGGCTCCTCCAACTTCAGAGGCGCAGGGCTAGGAGTAGTACTAAAGTCGCCACAAGGGGACAATATAGTACGATCCATCGCTTGCGACTTTAAAGCAACTAACAATGAAGCAGAGCACGAGGCGTTGATCGCAGGGATGACAATGGCTAAAGACTTAGGGGCAACAGGCTTAGAGGTGTACAGTGACAGCTTGCTTATAGTCAGCCAAGTCACAGGGGAGTTCACAGCTAAAGACTCCAAATTGACCAGCTACCTAGAGCTAGCCAAACAAACATCAACTCACTTCACCCCCTTCAAAATCACTCAGATACAAAGAGATCAGAACACCCAAGCTGATGCCCTAGCTAATCTGGGATCGGCCCTGAGAAAGAGCAACCTGACGTCTATACCCATATTCAGCTAGCTGGCCCCGCTATAAACAAAAACATAAATCAGCTAGTACTCAGTACGGCCAACCAAGATGTGGCCACCAACGACCAATCATGGACCAAACCACTGTACGACTATCTGCAGCATGACATCTTGCTGGAAGACAAGCTAGAAGCCATAAAGATTAGGTTCAAGGCATCTAGGTACCAGCTTGTCCAGGGAATACTATTCAGGATGTCAGCTAGGGGAATAATCCAAAGATGCTTGAAAAAGGAAGAATGGCAGAAGTAGCTAAAGGAGTTCCACGACGGCCAATGTGGGTCGCATTTAGCTGGAAGGTCACTAGCAAACAGAATCTTTAGCTACGGATACTATTGGCCAACCGTCAGACAAGACGCAGACAAATACGTAGCTAGATGCGACAGCTGCCAAAGGCATGCTGGCATGTTTCACAAACCCTCCGACGTTTTGCACCCAACACTAACGCCATGGCCTTTCATGAAATGGGGAATGGATATTGTAGGGAAACTACCACCAGCTCCAGGTCAGAAGGTATTCATGCTAGCACTAACAGACTACTTCTCCAAATGGATCGAAGCAGATGCCTACCAGCAGGTAAGAGACAAGGAAGTAGTCTTCTTTATCTGGAACAACAGAATATGTAGGTTCGGGGTTCCATCTGAGATCGTGTGTGAAAACGGGTCCCAGTTTATAAGTGACAAGACAAGAGAATTTTGCAGCGAATGAAATATCACCTTAACTATGTCGACCCCTAGGTACCCGCAAGCAAACGGGCAGGTTGAATCCAACAACAAGTCAATAATCAATGGGATCAAGAGAATTTTAGAAGCTAAGAAGGGGAGATGGGTGGAAGAACTACCTAGGATCCTGTGGGCCAATAGGACCACACCTAGGGCAGCCACAGGACAAACGACCTTCTCCTTAGTGTATGGATGTGAAGCCGTGCTACCTGCTGAGATAGCCACACCAACGACCAAATATGGACTAATGACGCAAGAAGCAAACAAGGTAGAACTAGCTAGCAATCTGGACACCTTAGAAGAGCTAAGGGACAACGCGCTCGTCAGAATGGCCGCGCAACAGAATATAGTAGCTAGAAGCTTCAACAAAAACATAAAAGCAAGGACATTTCAGCTAGGAGACTTGGTATTAAGGAAAGTTTTTGCCAACACCAGGGAAAAGAATGCTGGAAAGCTAGCTGCGCAATGGGAAGGACCATATCAAATCACCAAAGTCATAGGCAATGGTGCTTACAGGTTAGCTACAACGCAAGGAAAAGAAGTACCTAAAAGCTGGAATGTATCCAACCTGAAGGTGTACCACTTCTAGATCAGATCAGAAAGCACGACCCAGCTAGTAAGTAAGCTAAACTAACACAACTATCCTAGCCCTGTATTTGTTCGCTATAAAAATATTGAAACATAAACTTCAAGTTGTTGGTGGAAACACCAACAACATAAACTAATAACTACTTCAACATAGGCAGGCCCCAGATAGGCCACCAGGGAGTCCAGATACTCCATGCAGAGTATCAACTAAGGCCCAGACGCCGCTCAAAGCTATAACGCCATCAAAGGGAAAGTGGACATCAGCTGGAAGCTGCCCCAGCAACCTGGACACACAGTCAAGTCGCCCCCAGTTGGCCTACGAAATAATCTCACCACTTACACAACACAAGGTATGCATAGAATTTAATTCAAAGCTAGCTAGCAAACACAAATATGCACACAACAATTTCAAAACACAATACCATATACCAAATAGCAGAATTATAATAAGTATCCCAAATAAAGAAGTACGAAATTAATACAAATAATAAAAAAAGGGCCCTGAGGCCATTGTCTGATAAAATATAATAATTAAAAAAAAAAGTTAATCTAAAACGCAAAAGTAGGAATGATCCTAAGTTTCTTCATCAGCTGCTCCCAGAACTCCTCCTGCTTGACCTTCGTTAGGAGGAAGGACAGCTACAGGGGCAGGAGTCTCCCCCACAGTAGCTGCCTCCCCCTCACCTGCCAAGCTAGCAGCATCACCAAGAGGGGCAGTATCGACCGGTTCAGAGGAAGCAGGAAGGAGGTCAGCCAAGCTACCAAAGTGTTCCAGGTATTCATCCACCACGGCTTGGCAATCTTCACCTGTAGCTCCCTTATGATAGACTTCATAAGCTATTATAGCTCTTCCCCTCGTAAGGGAAAGGCAGCTACATCCTTACTTTCCTGCTTCAGATCCTCCAGCTCCAGCTCCAGCTTCTTGCTCTTGTTTAGCAGCTCCTCGTTTTTGCCCTCCAACTCTTTCTCCCTCTCCTCCAGTATGCACCTAAAGTCCTCCTCCAGCTTGGACTTCAGCTCTACTTACTGCGTTTTGAGGAGTTTGTTCTCCGCCGTCAGCTTGTTTACCTTAAGTAGCACCTGGACGTGGTTGGCAGTAAAACCCTTCACCAAGTCCTTAGCAGCCAGGACGCCTTGGAGAGCTTGTGTGAGACTGAGTTAGGAAAAGCAAGTAATAGAAAGCATACACACAAAATTTACTAGGGAAACATCTAACCTGGAGGGAGTGGCCAGCTACGTGGCCTAGCACAGCCTCGGGAGATAGATTGCTGAGGCGCTGCCTAGCAGCTGGGAACAACAACTTCTCGACCTGAGGCCCTATCCCTTCTTCCACACCTTCCTTAGCCAGAAAGGTAGGAGGAAAGGATAGCTCCAGGTCATCCACCGGAACAGGATCAGACGACCTAGGGAACTTAGAAGGAGGAGGCATGATAGCCACAGCTTCCACAGGCCTCGGGCCCGTGTTTGCTGAACTAGTGGTGCTGCTACTGGTGGTCTTCCTCTTTGAAACCCTCCTCTTGGCCTCTTCGAAAGACATTTCCTTTAAGCCTGTAGGGAACATGACCAAGTCAGCATCAAAATCAATACCAAACAAAAACTGAGTAACCACTAGAAGCACAACTGCTAGCAAACAGGAAAGAACTCTTACCAGATGACATAGCTGGAGCGGTAGTTGCAGGTTCCTTGGCGGCTTCGAAGGTCCTTTCTTCAATAGGGTGACTTAGGAATTCCCTGATAGCTAGACTTTCCGTGATTAGAGGAGGAGGGGAGTGAACTGCAAAAGAAAGCAAGTAAGAACCAGATTAATAAAAGTGCTAAAAGTTAGGCAAAGAAACGGTACTAATACATGTAGCATTCCAGCCACCAACTAGCCAATTACCTCTTCGCCAAGGGAGGAGTTCTCCGCAAAGAAATACCTACTCTTCCAACCTTTATCCGGCGCTCCCTCATCATCTACTAGCTTGTTCCCAGCTACCCTGACCTTCAAGGTAGCATACCCAGGACCTACCTTCCTAATAGAATATACACCTAACAAATCGTCTAAATTGAAATCTAGCCCCCACTTATCGCTTTTTTCCTCGATCACCTTACAAATCCTCCAAAAATAAGGTTGCAACTACCCCGGACTTAGACCTAAGCGTTCTAAAACCGACCTAACTAACCCGGCCAAAGGAAAGGAGAACCCAATTGTGAAAGGGTACTCGAAGAAACATACGTGGTCAGGAGGACAGGTTTCTGGTCGTTGGCTGGAGGTAGGGACCACTAGCCTAGCTGACTCAGGGAAGAGACCCATCATAGCAATTTGGTGTAGGCGTTCCTCTGTTATCACACTAACTATGTCATCCTTAGCTCTACCCATGATCTCTAAACTAAAACTAAAGCAAAGAAAGGAGGAAGTAAAATAAAAAGGGGTAGAAAAGATCTCAATACCTGAATAAGCTAAAGATGTCTGGAAAATCGCAAAATCACAAAGAACTAAGATCGAGTTTTTTCTTTTTTTTTTAATTCTCTTCCTAAAGGAAATTGACAAAAGTGAAGAAGAAGAATGGAAGAAGTGTATTTATAGGGAGAGGAGAAGGACATAACGGTTACCTCTCTTAACTGCCAAATCTTTTCATATCTTTCTTTTATTTATTTTTAGAATTTAATTATTGCTTTTGAATTATAACCGTTTGCTTCTCAGAAACTGTGACGACTCCCAACAGTAACTTGCAACCCTGTAGCCGAGCGCTCCCAGCTTACAAGTTAGGGGCAAATTGTTATGGCTAAAATTTCTACCTATAATCCAGCTTGATTGTCAGCTACACAGGTACCCAGCTAGCAGCTACAGCTTAGACACGGTCAAGGTAGAGGGTCCGAGAGTCAAGGAGTTAGAAGGAGAATATTCCAAAGGGTTTCTAGAAGTAGGAGGACGTGGAAGTTGGTTCAAAGATATTGAGGAGATCGTGCCTAAAGAATAGGATCCACATTTCAAACTGGCTTGAATCTAGCCCATAAATCAAGCCAGGTGCATTCCCAAAGAGCAACGGCCTTGAAGAAGAGATAACTGCTAGAAATCCACGGTTATTCTATAAATAGGGGAGAAAAAAGAAGATACATACACAAGGCAATCAGGAGAAAATCAATATATTTATTATTGTTCATTATTTGTACGCACTACTCATATATTTCATTTACATTCTTTAAGCTAGATACTTAAGCAGCTATAAACTAGAGCTATCTAGCTGTCTAGCTAGTATTATACATTGTAACTGTAAACAACCTTATTAACTAGTGGACTGGTGGACTCAAAGCCACCCGCGGTTTTTTACCCTGATTTAGGGGGGTTTTCCGCGTCACCACATCTGGTATCTCCCCCGCTCCCACCTTTATATTATTTCTTTCTGCATCAAAATGAACAAAATCAATAATTATTCAGCTATAGTTGGAACCAGCTAAGGTTTGCTAGCTAGAGCAGATTTTAGCATAAACACGGGCCATCTTGGATCCATGAGTGTGTAACCCATTGTTGGAGGTATGTTTCTTTAAAATTTCTGGAATCCACTACTGTACCAAGAATGGAAAGCAGGTAATCTCTATCATTTTTGATATTAGATGGGTTACCTTCAACCACCGGCCCCTGCCGAATAGAGGAACAGGAACTCAAAGAATTCCACGAGTGCGGTGATTCACAAGAAACCAGCGGATCGGTGTAGCTCATTGTGCGTTACTGGGGACAGAGTACTTAGGAACATGTACAAAATCTATAATGACGATTGAGAGAAACAAGAAAACGGTAAAAACAGTGAGACAAAGTTATGGACTATTTAGTTTTCCCTAGGTTTGTCCTAGAAGTGTTTGTGCTCTAGAGCTTTCTCTCTCTAGAAAAAAATTAATATTATAAATACATTAAAAAAATTATCATTAACATAAAGTGTTATATACTATTTTATCACTTGTGGCAAGAAGTATAAAAAAAATAACAACAGTATAAATTACTAGTCTACATGAATGCTAGTTTATCGTGAAAACTATTTTATTATCTTCATATACTTTGCATCATTGATGATAATTTATCGCTCGTTATATTTCTTTATACTTCGAATTTTTGTGTTGTTTACATTGTTTCTTTTTTTATTTGGTTGATATACTATATTCATGTGTATACCGGTGTTTGGTTGATGAATTGATTAAAAGGTTAATGGTAAATTTTATGTATCACCCTTAGGATTTGATTAGTTGATTAAACTAAATAACCAATGTAATTGTTCACTCTTTATTTCTGGTTAACGATAATTCTGTGAATTAATGTATAGTATTCTATGTATATGTATTGACTTTGAGGATTAGGATCATGAATATCAATTTTTACAAGTAACAAATTATCCTCTTGCCATGTGTGATCATGTGGGATGGTCTCATTTATCTTTACTATTGGTCTTTGTGAATTCCAACAATGTCTTTAAATAAATAGTTAAAGTTGTAATGAGAGGAAGTTATTGCTGACCTAGAGGTCATGAATTCATTGTTAGAATACCTTTAATATGATTTTGAAACAATCACTTTTTTAGTCTTAAAAAATGAGATAGTTGACGTACTCATTTAAATAACAATAAAATAGATGGACTATTTCCCTTTGCGTTAATTGAACTGAGAAATCTATTTTAATGGAGCTATAGTTAGGCAAGTATATTTTGTTGCTAGTCTTCTTATTAGATGCTAAACCCATAAGACTAATTGAGTATATACACAAACTGCACTTCAACAAATCATACTCTGTATTTGCTTCTTGATGGTTTCTTCTACTATATAATATGTAATACATGTTTATTATGGAGTAGTTGTTACTAATACTAATGTTTGATGCACTCTAAGACTGGTTTATTTATTAATTGTTTAGTGGACCTAAATACAATTTATGACAACTATTTGGATGAATTTTGCACACATAATTTTGTACCACACTCAACTGTTTAATAACTCTATTTGTCTAGCCTCAAAATTACAATTTTGCCCCTTTCAATCTGACATTTTTTTTGTATATATGCTTCTTGCTGCTTTTAATAAGCATATGTCAACATTAAGTTGGTTTGCTTTGCACTACTAATCTATGTAGAATACTAGATTCTATATGAAATGGATAAGTCTTGAATGCGGCCCGCCACATGGTAGGAAAATGACGCGGCAGACCCAATGTCTATAAGAGCCCAAATGTCTTTAGCCCAACTCTTTTTTTCCTTTTTTTTATGTGCGGTATCCATGTCATCTGCTAACTTTTTCCTTTTTTTAAACTCTTTCTCAAATTCTAATATTGCTCCTTTAACCACATGCATTTCACCAAGCTTTTTTTTAATCTCTCTTCTCCACCTCCATTATTTGAATCTTTCCTTCTTCTACTCTATAGTTTCATGCATCATTTTTTTTTTGCTTGTTTTAGTTTTGAATGATCTTGATTTACTTTCTATCATTTTATTTTTTTAAGCTCAAAGTTATTTTAAAGCCTTTTTGGGATAGGAAATCAAAGTTATCTCCCGAATTTTTTTTTACTTTTTTTTTATTAATTTGTGTTTATTTTGTTTGAAGGGGTTACTTAACTTTTTCAGGGGTTGCTAATCTTTGTTGGATGGGTTACTTAACTTTTTTGAGGGTTATTTATCTATGTTGAATGGGTTACTAATCTTTGTTGATGGGGTTACTTAACTTTTTTAGGGGTAACTTAACTTTTTTTGGGGTTAATATTTGTTGAAGGAGTTACATGTTACTTAACTTTTTCTGGGGTTACTAATCTTTGTTGAAGAGGTTACTTAACTTTTTCTGGGGTTATTAATGTTTGTTGAAGGGGTTTTTAAAATTTTTCAGTAGTTATTAATTTTTATTGAAGGAGTTACTCAACTTTTTGAATGAAATTAAGCTTTAATATTGTGTTTGCTTGATTTTGCAGCAAAAAAAACTTGAACTAAAGAATTTACATAATGATGAATAAAGAAATTAGTAAAGTAGTTGGAGGAGAGACAAAAACAAAACATATATATAGAGGGAAAGAGAAAATGTGCGTGTGTATGTTTTTTTCTTGACACGCGTCAATTTCTTTTTTGTCTTTTTTCTCCACACTGTTTGTTTTGCGTGCAATTAGCTGTAATAAAAACGCACTCTAAAGTAAGATGGTTTATAAATGGCATAATGAATAAATTACACAGACACATGCATTTTTGGACCCAAAGTTCTTAGAATTATGAAAAATACCCATACATATAAAAATGGTGTTCCTTAGATTTATAAAGGTTCAAGAATAATATGATGATGTTTTCATGACTGAGAAATTTCTATAGCTACAGTATCCTTAGATATCTCATCATGCATAAAACAACTATGTTTTATCTACACAATGTCATGTGAGAATAATATTCAAAGATTTGGAATAGTTGAGATATTGTCTTCTTGGTAAATATTCTCAATGTCAAACTATCAGTGAGAAAATAACTAATTAGAATCCCTTATTGCCAAAAGTGAATGAGAAGTTGCATGTATGTTGGCATAAGATGATGCGCTTGTTGGCATGATATATACCTTAATACAATTCATAAAAGGTTCATAAGAACAAACTATAAGCATGAATACACAATTTTCTAATAACAAGGAAAAATTTTATGAGTTTGAGAAATCGAGTATGACATTGTGACTATGTATCCGTTATGCCCAGATATTTGAGGATTTTCAATATAAAGATTGAACATTTGGGCAAGAATTACATGTAAGAGTTTTATAATAATAATAATAGTAATTCAATGTTCTTGATACATGCATTGCGAAAAGAATTTATGGCTTAAGAGGTACTTCGTGTATGGCTGTATGAGATATAAATGTTATTGAATTAATTTCATATGCAAGGATTAGGGGGGAGCTAGATAGTATTTATTCCATGAATTGTAAAATACATTAGTACAAAATAATCTAGATAGTATTAATTTCATAAGGACGAACTATAAACATGAATACATAATATTCTATTAGCAAGGAAAAATTAATGAGTTTAGGAAACTGAGTATGACATTGTGACTATGTATCCGTTATGCCCGGATGTTTGAGGATTTTCATTATAAATATTAAACATTTGAGCAAGAATCACATGTAAGAGTTTTATAAGAATAATAATTCAAAGTTCTTGATACATGCATTGCTAAAAAATTTATGGCTTAAGAGATACTACGTATATGGTTATATGAGATATAACTGTTGTTGGATTAATTTCATATGCAAGGATTAGGGGAGAGATAGATAGTATTTATTCCATGAATTGTAAAATACATTGTTATATAATACTCTAGATAGAATTTATTTCATATGAACGAACTATAAACATGAATACATAATATTTTATTAGCAAGGAAAAATTTTATGTGTTTGATAAATTGAGTATGACATTGTGACTATGTATCCGTTATGCCCAGATATTTGAGAATTTTCAATATAAAGATTGAACATTTGGGCAAGAATTACATGTAAGAGTTTTATAAGAATAATAATTCAATGTTCTTGATACATTCTTTGCCAAAAGATTTAATGGCTTAAGCAATTGATGTAGTGTTTATTGGTTTACTTTTTTCATAGTTTTCTTAGTTAATTTAGCTAGTTTTCTCTCCTTTCTTTCTCAGTTTTTCCTTGTTTATATAGTTTTTTTTCTCTTTTCCCTTTCCCACATATTTTAGTTTATTATTCCTTGTATTACTTCTATTTTGTATTTTATCTCATTTTTGTAGGATTTCCCGGTTGATTCGGAAATCAAGACATTACATGAAATAAGAGGATTAGTATGCTTTGCGAATATTTAGGTCGGTTTGATCGAAGTTTAAAGCCTTCGTCAACATCCTTTCAGCTTTTGCTCAAGGTTCTAACGATATCGCACATTTTGCTAACGATATCACTAGCTTGGTCTAGCGACATGGGAAGACTGAGAGGTGCTTGGCAATTCACTTTCACAAATAAAGCCATTGCCTCAAACGAAGAAAGAAAGGAAAACAGGGGGGTAGCGCCCGCTAGGCTACAGGAGCGTCCGCTACCTTCTTGTAGCGGCCGCTACCCCCTGCTCTGGCGACTTCAGTTTTCTGTTCTTCAACTTACCCACTTGCTTTGGGTTTAAACTCTACTATATATACCTAAGTTCTTTAGCAGTTTTTAAGTAGTTAGATTTTGTTAGAAATAGCTAGAAGTTAGTATAAGACAATCAGAAACTCTCATTTTGCTCTCTAGATTAATTATATTTGATTAGTGGTTAGTTCTTGATAAATTCAATAGTTGGAATTCAATCTTTCTTCAATTAATTCAAAGTTGGACATTCAAAACTTCTTGGTTACTTGTTCTTGGTTAATCATCATCGTATTGGGCTATTATTGGAAGTAAAGCTTCAAGGCTCTTTAATTACAATTATTCAAGCTTCATGGTACAACTCTTAATTCATCTTCAATTCCCATTTTAATTATAATTCTTGTAGCTATTTTCTTACTTTGAAGTTTTGTTTATTAAAGCTTTTATCAAGTTAAACTTGTCCTTGCCTTCATTGCTTTCATTATTTCAAGTTCTTAGGCTTTCTTTATCAAGATTAACTTGTCCTTGTTCTATTGCTTACATTAATTCAAGTTCATAAGTTTTCTTCTCAAGATTAATCTTGTCCTTGCATTGTTGCTTTATGTCTTAAATACTCTCAACATTAAACCTTGTCCTTGTCTTCATTTTCTCTATTGCTTTTGTAGTTTGATTAAATCACTTGCATAACTTATTTCTTTGTAATAACATTGATAATCAAACAAAGCTCTTCCATTTTTAATACTTTTGTTTAGTTTAGTTTATAATCCATTGTCATAACTTATTTCTTTGCTATAATTTGTAATCATGAATAAAAATTTGTATTTAATTAATAAAATGTGTAGTGAGTAGTTTTTAGTGCTAAGGTATGGGTCAAACCCTCACCTCCTTCATGACATAAGTAGGTTCTTAGTAAAAACCGAGCTTGGGGGTAACTAGCGTCGTTACATTGAATTTTAAATCACGTAATATATGACTTGCTTCCATAGATGTCGTCTTAGGTTCCTCAACGAAGGATCGAGAGATGAAGTTGAGTGAAGACTCCCCTTGTTTGATTAGTTTGAAAACCATGAGAATAGGTGTTCAAGTTAAGGGACGTTACTAGTCTTTGTGAAAAAGTGCTTAGGAGCCGTTTTATGCTCATGCCATGAGAATAGGTCGTGTTCATAGTTCCGCTCGTCATGCTAGCTCGACAGAGTAGACATGACTCTTAGAACGACTTCCCTTTGACATTCCCTTCTACGTTCGGTTTAGCCTAGGAATCCGCGCCCTCATGTAAGAAGGGAGTGGTGTTCCCTTACCTTAGTCGTCTTTAATTCTTAAAACCAAGTTAAAATAAAACATTAGTGAAAATCTTTCTTCTGAAATAAAACCGACTTAAACTTACTCCTTAGACCGCCTTAGTGTAAAGACCTTTATCCCATGGGATTCGATCCTTACTTGCCCTTACCAGTAGCCTAGTGTGCCTCGTATGGTTTGTCTTTGGTAGCCACTTCGATAGGCTATCAACAATACTTCGCATATGGCTATATGAGATATAAATGTTGTTAGATTGATATCATATGCAAGGATTGGGGGGGGGGGGGGCTAGAGAGTATTTATTCCATGAATTGTAAAATACATTAATAGTCAATTTGGTACATATAATGATTTATTTAATAGAGATGGCCACATGATGATTACATATACTGAATTATATCATCCTGAAGATGGACATGAATGAGTGTCATTCATAATATGCCCACTCATATATGTTATAATTAAAATATATGTCCTAAAAGGAACATGTGTGTTGCTAATGAATATAGACCATGCTTGAAGCGTGGTAGAAAATTAACTTCTAAAGCTAACCCTGACAAAATTGCTATGTACCAAGATTACAAGAATACTCCAAAAGAGTACATGATGTACAACACAAATAGCATGTATCATGATAATGATCAATACTCTAGCAGAGTTTGAGTGATTAATGGATAAAGTATTAGTCTTGACAAGTATAGAAAGAAACACATGTTAGTGTTCTTATATCACATCATATTAATGTTCATGACTATGCATGAGTTATGTATAATAAAAGTGATCACTAGTTTGAAAACTGACAAGAATTGAGAAAAATATTAAGATAAGATAATTGAACTAGGCTATCCGGGTTTAATGTATAATCACCCATAATGGAAAACTGAAGTTTCAATTTAATATGAATGAATGTTCAGACGCTAATATGTGAAATGTTTTGAATGGCAAGACATAATAGACATTGATATTGAACTATATTTGGATTGTCATTCTTTAGAAAATTAAAGAAAAATAATAAGTTAGTTGTGAACAACTTTGGACGTATATATGTAATGGGTGACCAAAAGTTCACCAAAATGGTTTATACATGTGTGTTCCATATTATGTGACTATAGGCTTACCAAGTCACTGTGTAAGTTAACACTTTGGGCAAGTATAAACTCATTGTCAATGCCATTGGCGACCAAGAAGATCACCATTGAGTGGTATTACATGCATACAAGCTAAGTCATTTATGTTTATATAATAATCCTTTTCATTGGGGCTATTAAATGTCGGCACACAAGAAATAACAAAAGAAGAGAGACAACTGCACGATAACTATCTCCCCATTGTTATCATCTCTAGAAGAGAATAAACTATGATGGATTTATAAACACATGACCAATGTACATCATAAGTTAGAGACGAGACTACTTTCATCTAAATTATTCTCCAGAAGAGACAAATAATTTATTGAATATAAACCTTCTAAATGATGAAATTTGTTAAAAAAAATCTTCTGTTGCATGATATATATTTGCACATGAAATTATATACTAAGTAGGTTAAGAATATGATGCCCCTATATTTGAAATTTTTTACCAACTTAGTGGGAGAAAAATTGGGATAATCAAGTTGGCAAAATCACTAAATTTCTTATTATAAAGTGACGATCCCTATGATGATTATTTGAGAGGTTATCTGCCCACTTTGTCCGTATATTATCAAGATATGTTGCACATTTAGGAGTTGATTTGTATCTAGTTATGACTCATGTTACAAAACTTTGAAGATACATTTTGGTCATATCATGTATATACATTGAGATAGATCTTGCCAATGATACTTTAGTCACTACACCTGAAGTGTGGGTTGTATGATCAGTTCCAAACAAACATGTAATATAAGCCAAGGAAGTGCAGTTGAAACTATTGCACGTGTCACGATAAATTAATACCATAGTGTACACCCCAGAAGTGATATAGATATCTAAATTATAATAGATGGCCTATGATATAAGAAATTATATATTACCATGGTACCATTGGGAAATGAGTTCAGATATCATTGTAAAATTGCTTGCAAATTACACCTTTTAGATTGTGATACAAGTATATGAAGGAACCGATGGATTATATGCATATGCAAAAGCAATGGACTTGAGAGTAGGGATCTGAAATAAATGTCCACTTCAATGTCGACATATCAATAATGATCAAAGCTTATCATGGACTTGAATTCCAATGGCGTGTAGAAAATTATGATCATCAAGAACTAGAACTCCAACAATAGTTTTTTGAAATTCGCACCGTACAATATCATGCATTTTTTCGAGTGTTACATTTATGTGCGTGTGTGAGTCATAGGCAAACTCATTATTCTTCAAATTTCTAGATATTACTTAGATGCGTCGTTCATTATATACATGTTTTATGTTCAAAATCTAATTGGTATGAATTTTACATCTCGTCGTATTACATGCATTAATTCAAAACGATAATTGTGATATCCACAAAATTTTGTCCATGTCATAGTAAGTTGTGTTTACCGCATTACGCAGACTTATAGGAGGAAATTTATACTCCAATGAGAATATATTTGTGATGATTTTATACATGTGTAGACACTTATATTTGGTCCCACCCAACGGCTAATGATTATCATGTACCACGTCGCAAACATGTCCGATTCCTGAAACCCGATTGCTTGAAAATAAATAAAAAAATAAAACCGTTGTCGGAAGAGATTAACCAATGATGAGTTATAACAGTTGAAATACGCTTAAAATAATTTTATAATTTTCTTATTTTCTCATTTTTAGCTTTATTTTCGTTTCATCTTTTTAATTTCATTTTTTAAAATAAAAGAAATTAATTTAAGCGTCTGAATGTGACCGGATACGACGAACCTTCTAGAAGCATTTGTTCCGCTTATGTAAACTCTAGGTTATGGAAGTGAATAAAATGTTTTATGAAAGTGAATTTCATATAATTTCATAATATATCGAAATATTTTGGTTTATGGAAGTAAATTTACGAAATAAGGAAGCATCGGAGATTCTCCGTGTGAAAATTGGAAACTAAGGGCCTAAGCGCCACAACGCACGACCAACGTCTAGATGCCCAACCAACGTCCAAGCGCCTAAACGGTCTCCGCCACAACGCTTAGATGCCCAGCCATCGCCCAGGCGCCTAAACGGTCTCTGCCACAACGCTTATTGAACATCTTGTCGCTCACCTTTAGCGTCGAGGCACAAGTGTGGCGCCCTGGCGCTCGCCTCTGTTCGTTCTGACGCTCCCCCAGTGCCCTAGCGCTTGCTTACGTCACTTCCAACCCAATAATACCCCCTCCTTCGACCTTCATTCAACACAACTTTTTCATTCACATACTCATTCACTCACACACTCTCTCTACTTTGTCTCTTTCTCACTTTAAACTTCTCTCGGTTTTTGTGCCCTACTTCGGAAACCACGCATTCCACAAAACACATACGCTATTATTATTATTATTATTATTATTATTAATATTATTATTATTATTATTATTATTATTATTATTATTATTATTATT
>PYUH01000262.1:266239-359462 GCA_016808085.1 Suaeda aralocaspica | reverse complement strand
TTATTATTATTATTATTATTATTATTATTATTATTATTATTATTATTATTATTATTATTATTATTATTATTATTATTATTATTATTATTATTATTGTTATTGCTTAATTAAGGTTCTTCAAGCTCTCGGTTCTAAAGGATCGCCGACGAATTGCACGAAAGGTACTTCGAATGAGGCTAACAACATCGAAATCATCATCTTGAGTTCTTCAAAGGAGTTAGTTTGCATGAATATGTGATTTTAATTCTTTATTAGATAATCGACATGTATATAATTAAATTCATGTAATCTTGATTAATTGATGGTTCGACCTTAAATTAAAATGAATCTTAAGTAGTAACCTTGCTTTAGCCTTTAGTGATCCATGCTTATTGTTTAATTCTTTCAACCACGTAGAATTCATGTTTATCTTAAAAGACCAAAAGCATGTTTCAACTAATCAAAGATTAAAATCAACTTATTCCTAAAGCAATCACCCATGCATGATAAACCGGAAATTGTGTGTGCATTAACTACAAAACCGCCTAGCCTTATTAGGAAGGTCTTCCCTGGCTTCTATTTTGTTTGCAATTATCCAGCGTAGATACTAGCCTTGTCCGTGTTTGTAGGTCCAAATCGGAAATATGTACGTTATAATTTAATATTATGGTTGTGAAATTACACAGGAGAACAAGTAGAGGCCGCTATATGCGGGGGGACATTGTGACCTATTGTTGTCCTTACCCTGGTCCCCGAATCTAGAGATATGGAAACCTTCTTATCCTTGGCTGTTATTTTTTCCCTTGGGCTATGACCTAATGGGGTCCGTTAGCTCCCGAAAGGAGGAAGGTGGCGACTTCTCTACTTGGGTTTTGTGCTTATGGACTCACTTCCTAAGCTAAGCATACTCACACTATGCAAACAAATGAAACAATATTTAATGTTTGTAAAAAGGGCATGTGGACCCCCAAAGCCCCGGGTCCACAGTTTGGCGGCTTCACTGGGGATATTCCTTTATTTTTAAAGCAGAGTGGATGAAACTCGAAAAGTCTCGTAATTTCATAGTTATTATATTGAATTCTACTTGCTAGGCATAATGCATGCAATTCCCACGTGAGGGTCTTGCTTTAAAATACACGTCTCTTAAAGTATGTTCTATACTTGAGACACCCCTAGGGGAGCGATGTTAATGATGGTTAGGTGACCTGCCTAAGGCCGTTCCTTAATTGAAGTTCATCCCAACCATGACGCATGAATCATATGACCTATGTAATTCATAATGTTTGTCCCACTTGGATCGCCACTAAGTTGTGGTGTGGATAGTTGGACACACCCTAGTCATTGTACCCTCTTGGATACCTTAAAGCCCTACTTCTAGTTGCCTCTTAGAACCTTGGCTAGGGTTATTGGACTTGATCTCATGCATAGTTGTGTTATTATGCGCGACGGGCTATGTGATCCCATGTATTATGCTTGTAACAATGTTGTTTACGGGAGCCTAGCTTTCTCGTGGCCTTTTTACCTAGAGAGTCACATGTAAACCATGGTTGTTTCTTATGTGGACTAAAGGTTCGTATAGACCCCAATAGGTTGCATAACCTTCATCATGTTAAAAGTATTTTCATCTTCCCCTCAATAATATACAAAAAAAGAAACAAAGGGGAAATGAAATACTATGCATCATACATTCATGTAGAACTAGGAAGCATCCATGATAGGCCTTGTATATGTCTTAAGAGTCAAGTCATAAAAACAAGTGAAAAATTCTAAAATCTAAACATTATAGGATAGGTCGTGCACGAACCAAGTCAACTATTTCTCTTTGGGTTAGGGAGCAAGGCACGAGGTTAGTTCGAAAAGACATCCCGGTTAAACATTCAAGTTTAAGAAGAGACAACATAATCCAATGAAACAATGGGTGATGAAGAATCCACTAGCACAATGCACAAGATGGCTCTCGCCTTAGCCCAAGTAACACAAGCCTTGGGAGGAATGAAAGTTGAGATGAACAATCTCAAGAATAGGCACACTATACAAGACATGAAAAAGGTAGCTAGGAGGGTCACCAACCAAGACTCTTACTTTGATCCTCCAAATCCCGATTCAACCTTGATCGATACTTTGTCGCAAAAGTTCTCCATTGCTGCACTTCCAAATTTCAAAGTTACCGACAATCCGAAGTACTTCTTAAGAGGCTTCAAATTCTACATGGACGTGAAGAAGATCAAACCAAGACTTTATCCAAGGATCTTCCCTATGACTCTCGAACCCGTGTGTTAAAAGTGGTTCTTCTCACTTCCTGACAAGGACACCTCAACATGGTAAGATATAACACATGCATTCATGACTCGCTACAAAGGAAATACTCAAGCTACCACCTCATAAAGGGACATGGAAATTCTCAAACAAGGAGAAAAATAAGGGTTCACCTCCTACCTCTCTCTTTGGAGGGAAGTCACGACACAAATGGTAACTACACCACCCGAAAAGGAGCAAGTCCAAATCTTCATTGCTAACTTGCTCCCAAGGTACAAAAATATCTCAAATACCTGGGCCTTGACACTTTTGAAAATGTCTATCACATTGGGATTGAGATCGAACACGAAATTAACAAGGAAAGTAGAAAGGGAAAATGGAATAACAATCCAAGGACTAATCAAACGAAAGGAGTATACACTTCCAACAATATCAATGTTGTCGAAAAGTCAAGAGCTCTCTTTCGCCACCGACGCGAGTTCACTCCCTTGGGTATGACCTATACTCAAGCATTTGAGATTCAATCGAAAGGTAAAAAGTCCAGTAGGGCCTACTCTGGACCCCACTCTTGAAAAGAGGTCACTACGATGGGATGACAACAAATATTGCAAATATCACCAAGGTAGGGTCACTCTATCGAAGAATTTTTGACCCTTAAAAATCTCTTACAAGACATGGTTGAAGATGGTAGGCTCCCCATTCCGCCTGGAGGAAAGAAGCTCAACATCCAAACAACCCCTCCTGTCATCTTCATGATCGAGGAAGAAAGCTTCTACTTCGATCCTATCATTCTTATCACTTACGCAGGATGAATTGTCCCTCAAAATGGCTTAGAAGAAGACGGTGTTACTCCCAAGATCTTTGAAAAAGGAGAGAAAACCTCTGACGACCTTCCTTCCTCCAAAGATCCATATGCATGTGACTGTTGGAAAACGGTTCACATAGAGAGAATGAAAACAGAATAGGATGAGCCCATTAATACCCAAAAAATGTTTTCAATTATGTAAATGGCATTTTAATAGCGCTAAATCACCAAGTCCCTTCATTGAACTCCCCATAGAACTTATGGAAGAAATTTGGGAGAGACTTGATCTCAAAAGTCTAGGCATAAGCTTAATGATCAATAGATATTGGAACAAGTACATCAATGAAATGGTACACAATCACATCACTTGGGAAAGATGTATCAAATGCCGTTGGCTCATCTAGGAACCTCTTCTCTTGGTTCCCCCCAATTCCTCAATATCCACCCGCCTACAAGATACCGGAAGGGTTTCATCGACGAGAATGGGAAGACTTCAAAAGGCTACGCCGTGAATTCACCGACAACTTGGCACTTTGCGTCAACGTGGTTGAAAAAGATGAACTATCTTTTGACTCAGTTGAATTGATTACTCCCATGGGATAACTTATTCCACAAGTAATCACCTCCCCATATCTCCTAGAAATCAATGGAATATGGGATAGTGACGATGAAGATGTCTATGACGGAAATGGAGTACAACCTACTTACCGCACCCTCATCGAAGAAGCTGACGATGTCGCCGAGGTTCTAAAGCCTTTTTCACCTCTTAAAGACAATAAGGTTCAAGTCCTTACTCGAACAGGACGCCTTAACACTACACAAAATCGAAACAACACTCAAGCTACTCCACCACCTCCTCCACCTCAAGAGGAAAACATGGTCATTAAGTAACTCAAGAGAACCAAGGCCGATGTCAATGTGTGGGAACTACTAGTCTCTCCAGAAAAGCATAGATAAGCTCTACTCAAGGCCCTTTTTGACTGAAATGTGGTCGATGACACTACTCCCAACGATTTGGTCAATCCTATCATTCATGAGCACCAGAAGCCGTCCATCACCTTTTCCGATGAGGACCTTTCAGCCGAAGGGGCCAGCCATAACAAACCTCTCTACATCACCTTCATAAGTAAGAAAGTCAACATACCTATGACCTTGATTGATAATGGCTCGGCTATCCATGGGTGCCCTTTGAGAATTGCTTGAAAGCTCGGGATATTGCAAGAATAATTCCGTTGCTATGAATACCGTGGCTTTTGATCAAACTGAACTCATTACTCTTGTAAGTCAATTGGTTAGAGGATGGCACAAGACCGTCAAGATTACTACACCAAAAGGGAAGATTGCGGACTTCACCGTAGGAGAGGGCTCACTGTTCGATGAGTTTGAAAGTGAGTCCAATTTTGAGTCTGAGACTAGTACTAGTAAGAAGTCTACTCCTAAGAACTCCATAGGTATTAATAAGCTTGTCAGGGAGCCTGTCCCTCATTTAGATTCTACCACTAAGCTAGTTTTTATGTCATGCTTAATGAGTTCAATAATATAACTTCTTTTGCTTACTCCTCATCTTCGTCACCTTGCTCCCTCTCCCCTTTGCATGATTGCTTTGTTTCACAAACTCAAGATCATAATGATAATGAAATAATAGAGGTTGTAGAGGAACACGAAAACAAAACTCCATATGAGGAAATTTGGAACGATCAACATTTTCGACAATGACACTCCAAGGGAATTACAAATAGGTGTCACACATAATCCTCAACAAAAGGGCAGAACTCATAGAAACTCTCACGGAATTCAAGGATGTATTCGCATGGTCCTATAAAGATATGCCAGGGATTGATCCTGAAAAAGCTAAGCACACTATCATTCTGAACCAGGGGGCCTAGCCTATCAAGTAAAAGCTCAGAAGAATGAAACTGGAAGCTCAATTAAAAATCTGAGAAGAGGTAATCAAGCAATTAAAGGTAAGGTTCATCAAGGTAGTTCAATATGTTGATTGGGTTGCCAACATTGTTCCTGTACCCAAGAAATATGGAAGAGTAAGAATGTGCGTGGACTTTCGGTACCTGAACAAGGCCAATCCAAAAGATGACTTCCCACTACCTCACATTGATGTGGTTGTTGATAATATAGCCACCCATACTTTGTTTTCCTTCATGGATTGTTATGCCGGCTACAATCAAATCAAGATGGTTGAAATGGACATGGAGATAACCACCTTCACTACTCCATGGGGGTTATATTGCTACACGGTCATGTCATTTGGTTTAAAGAATGCTGGTGCTACATGTCAATGTGCTGCAACTACATTTCTTCATGACATGATACATAAGGAAGTAGAGGTATACGTGGATGACATGATAGTGAAAACAATGAAAGACTCCGAAGGTTCAATATGAGACTCAATCCACAAAAATGTGCCTTTGGAATTACTTCAAGAAAACTTCTAGGTCATGTGGTTTGATATATGTGTTTTATGTTGTATTTTTCCCCTAATTTCGGTTGATTCTTGTGCTAAATAGTTAAGTTTGTGGCCTTGTTTTGATTAAATATCGTCTTTCAATGTTAAGTTATGTTTTGGAACGGTTTTAGCGTCTTTAGTTGACTTTTAGAACCTTTTTTCGGTTATTTTATACTCTTTCGGTTACTACGCATGGTTTTCGGTTTTGTTTTATATGTTACAGGAGCGTAATAGAGAGTTATGAAGTCGTTGGAGGCTAAAACGAGTCAAAAAGCACTTGCCTCGGGATGTGCGCCAAGTTACGAGAAGCCATGAACGAGATTCGAAGAATCGAGCTAAGAACTCAAGCAAAATCGTCAAAATGTTGCTCATCATTATTCATGCGGGCACAACCTTTAAAGCTTCTCTGAATTTTGCTTGTCGCAAAAACGGGAATTAGCGACGGTCGTCGGAATTTTGCTTGTCGCAAAAACGGGAATTAGCGACGGAATTTCCGTCGAAAACATCTTGCGACGGAATTTCGTCGAAAAAAGTTGTCTAATTTCCGTCGGAATTTTCGACGGAATTTCCGACGGCCGGAATTCCGTCGGAAATCTCAAACAGCAAAATAAAAAAAAGGTGGTGAGGCAGCAATAGCCACTCCACCACCTCAACAAACCCACGCCACCACCACGCTGAGACCACCACCCCACCCCACCACCACGCCAGACCCACAAACCCAGACCCCCACCCACCCAGAAACCCAAACCCACAAACCCAGACCCACAACCACCAAACCCCACTCAACCAAAACCACAACCACCAAACCCCACTCACCCAAAACCACAACCACCAACCCCCACCCACCCATGACAACCGCCCCGCAAACACCCAAAAACCCGCAACCCATAAACCACAAACCCACAAACCACCCCATAAACACCCAAAAATGTGAAGATTCAACCACAAAACATAACCCCAAAACCACCATATGAACACCAAAAACAAACCCAAATAACCACAATCCACCAAAAATGAAAGAATCAAACCATAATACCATTAAAAACCAAAAAAGTCGAACCAAAATCCACAAAAACGAAAAGATAAAACCAAAATCCACCCAAAGCGAACAAAACAAACCAAAAAACCGTAAATAAAACTAAAAAGAAGAGCTTACCTAATAAAATCAACCTTCAAAGTTTTTGTTAGGTCGAATTTGACCATAAAAATCCTAGATCTAGGGTTTTTATGGTCAAATTCGATCTAAAATAACTAAATCTTGATAGAAAAGAGAAAGAAAAGAGAGATAGTAAAAGAAATCAGAGAAAGAGAGGCGATGGAAAGCAAAGAAAGAAAAGAGAGAAAGTAAAAAAAAGCAGGGAAAGAAAAGAGAGAGGCGAGAAAGAGAGGCGACAAAAGAAAAAAGAAAACTGAGAAAGAGGGGGTGGTGTGGGTTTATATATAGGTAGGGTTTGTGGAATTTTTAATTATAAAAGGTATTTGCGATGGAATAAATTCCGTTGCAAATTCCGTCGCAAATTGGATTCATCTACTTTTTTTTGGAATTGCGTCGGAATGGTGTAAAATCCGTCGCAAATTTCCGACAGAAATTCGTTCCGTCGCAAAATGTCCGTCGCTAATCAGCGATTTTCTTGTAGTGTTCATTTCCAAATTTACTATGGTATGTGAGCCTAGCTATCTTCAGGAAATCAAATAAAGACGCTCAAAAAGAATGGGATGATGACTTCCAACTGGCTTTCGATAAAATCAAAGAGTATCTCACAAATCCGCCTGTTTTGGTACCGCCACCTCCCGGACATCCTTTGAGATTCTATTTGACTGTTATTAAAGCCGCTGCAGGAGCCATGCTAGCACAAGAAATCGATGGGAAAGAAAATGCAATTTATTACTTGAGCAAGAAGTTCTTGCAATACGTAGAAAGATTATTCTAACATCGTAAAAGTTATGCTTGGCATTGGTGTTGTCTACCATGAAATTGAGACATTACTTGTTAACTCACACCGTTCACATAGTCAGGAAAGGAGATCCACTTAATTACCTCTTTGACAAACCTGCAGTAAATGGACGAATATCAAGATGGATGATCATGTTGGCTGAATTTGACCTTAAATTCATGTCACAAAAATCCATAAAAGGAAGTATTGTTTCAGAATTCCTGGCTGATTCTCCGGATGAACTTCGACTTGAGGATTATGAGTTTCCCGATGAAGAATTGATGATGACTGAAGAAGAAAGCTGGTCCTTATCTTTTGATGGTGCCAACAATAAACAAGGGTGTGGGGTAGGTGTCCTACTAGTTTCACCTAAAGAAGAACATACTCCCATATCAATAAAATTAGACTTTGATGTGACCAATAACGTCGCTGAATACGAAGCCTGCATCACAGGGCTTGGGTCTACTAGAGCTTTGAAAGTCCAAAAACTAAGGGTTTATGGACTTTAATCTATAATCCTCAACCAAATCTCCGGAAGATGGAAAGCTAGAATTGAAAGCTTAGCCCCTTATTAAGCTCATTTGGAACAAATCGCCTCCCAAATCGAAGAAATCGAGTATATTTATCTAAAAAGGGAGGACAACCAGTTTGCCGATTATAGACACCTATTTTTGGTCCTACCTAACAACTGATGATTATGGTATACCACGTTGCAAACCTGTCCGATTCTTGAAAGTCGATTGCTTGGAAATAATTAAATAAATAAAAACCGTTGTCGATAGGGGTTAACCGATAATGGGTTATGTTGGTTGAAATACACTTAAAATAATTCTATATTTTATTTTATTTTATAATTCATTTATTTTATAAAGTCACATTATAATTTTTTTCGAAAAAAAAAAGAAATTATATTAAGCGTATGAATGTGACCAAATTCGACGAACCATCTAGAAAGGTCTGTTCGGTTTATGGCAACTCTAGGTTATGGAAGTGTATAAATAGTTTTATAGAAGTGAATTTCGTATAATTTCATAATATATTGAAATATTTTGGTTTTTGGAAGTAAATAAGCGAAATAAGGAAACATCGGGGATCCTCCGCGTGAAAATTGGAAATTAGGAGTCGGAGCACCATGACGCAGGAGAAGTGCATAGACGCTCAGCCAACGCCCAAGCGCTCAAACAGCTTGTGCCACAGCGCAGGTGGCTGTGCGTTCTGGCGCTCCTCTAGTGCTGTGGCGCTTGCTTACGTCACTTCCAACACTGTATATACCCTCTCCTTCAAACTTCATTCATCACCAATTCATTCGATCTTCTCAACTTCTCAACTCACACTCTCTCCCTACTTCTTCTCCTTCTCTCTCTAAAATCCTCTCGGTTTTTGTGCCTTACATCAGAAACCGTGCATTCCAAAAAACACATAACTTCATATTATTATTATTATTATTATTATTATTATTATTATTATTATTATTATTATTATTATTATTATTATTATTATTATTATTATTATTATTATTATTATTACTTAACTAAGGTTCTTCAAGCTCTCGGTTCTAAAGGGTCATCGATGAATTGCACGAAAGGTACTTCGAACGAGGCCAACAACATTGAAATCATCATCTTGAGTTCTTCAAAGGAGTTAGTTTGCATGAATATATGCTTTTAATGCTTTATTAGATAATCGACATGTTATAGTTAAATTCATGTAATCTTGACTAATTGATGATTCGACTTTAAACTAAAATCAATACTAAGTAGAAACTTTGCTTTAGGTTTATGTGATCCATGCTAAATGTTAAAATGCTTTCAAGTCACATAGGATTCATGTTTAATTTCAAAGACCTCAAAGCATATTTCAAATAATTCAAGATTAAAATCAAATTAATCCTAAAGCGTTCACCCCTGCATGATAAAATGGAACTTATGTATGCATTAACTAAAACTCGCCTAGCCTTATTTCCATATGTGTTTGTAGGTTTAAACTGGAAATATGAATGCTATAATTCGATATTATGATTACGAAATTACATATGAGAACAAGTAGAGGCCGCTATACGTGGGCGGACACTGTGACCTACTGTTGTCCTTACCCTCGTCCCCAAATCAAGAGATATAAGACCTTCTTATCTTCATTTTTTCCCTTGGGCTATGACCTAATGGGGTTCCGTTAGCTCCCGAAAGGAGGACGGTGGCGACTTCTCTACTTGGGTTTTGAGCTTCTAGACTCACTCCCTAAGCTAAGCATACTCACACTATGCGAACAAAGTAAACAACATTCGATGTCTGTAAAAAGGGCACGTGGGCTCCCAAAGCCCCGGGTCCATAGTTTGGCGACTCCACTGGGGATATTCCTTTAATTTTAAAGGAGAGTGAACAAAACTAAAAACTCCTGTAATTTCATAGTTATAATATTGAATTCTATTTGCTAGGAATAATGCATGCAATTCCCACGTGAGGGTCTTGCTTTAGGATACACGTCTCTTAAAGTATGTTCTATACTTGAGACACCCCTAGGGGACTGATGTTGAGGATGGTTAGGTGACCTAACTAAGGTCGTTCCTTAATTGAAGTCCATCCCAACCATGACGCGTGAATCATATGACCTATGTGATTCATAATGGATGTCCAACTTAGATCACCACTAAGTTGTGGTGTGGATAGTTGGACACACCCTAGTCATGGTACCATCTTGGACACCCTAAGCCTCACTTGTGGTCACTCTCTTAGAATCTTGGCTAGGTATGGACATGACCTCATGTTAGGCGTGACTATGTGCTAAACTGCCTTTATTGTGTATATATGATTAACTTCGCCCTAGTTTTGCGTGAACCTTTAAAACATTAGAATAGAGAGTCTCATATAGATCATGTTTGCTCCTTAGTAGTCAAAAAGTCAATCTTATCATGCATATAAAACCACTTAGGTTGCATTTCATTCATAAAATAATTGTAAAAGTACCTCTATCGTCTAAAAAAAAAAGAGCAATAAAAATCGAAAGACGATGAGGTGCCTCACATTCATGCATTCATTTAGGACAAGGAGGTGACCATGCTAGGTCATGCATTGAGTCTAGTTCAAGGAAGTAAACCATGAGATATTTTCAAAATATAATTCTAATTACGCCTCATGCAGGATAAAGTCATCAGCTTTACTTGGATAGGTCCAACATCATTCATGCCTTCATCACTTGCTACAAGTGTAACACTCAAGCATCGACTTCCCAACGTTAACTTAAGATTCTTAAGCAACAAGAGAAAGAAAGATTCACTGCCTACCTAGATCGTTGGAGAGAAACGGTTGCTCAAATGGTGACTACTCCTCCTAAAAAGGAGATGGTCAAGATCTTCATTTCCAACCCTTTGCCTAGATATAAGAATCACCTTAAGTACTTAGGGTTGGAAACATTTCAGGAAGTCTACCATATTGGCATTGAAATCGAAGATGACTTAATCAAGGGGAAAAAATGGAACAATAGCTACAACAAGGATTACATGAATATCTCTTCGGAAGAGGATTAGTAAAACCTACAAGTGGCATTCAAGAACGATGGTGAAAGCAACGACATCATGAGCAACAGTTTATAGTATTCTTTAGGTCGAGTTGGAGAGTCCCTCCAACTAGCATTTATGTTTCCTTTCTTTTCAAATGTTCGAGTCTACGTCATTAGGATTAAGGTCATTATCACATCTTAGCCTTTATTTTGTCACTTTTCATCTTAATTAATAAAATTTCATCTTTTCTTTTTGCTTATTTCTTGTGCTTCAAATGACCTCATTTCAAAAAAAAAAAAATATTAGACATGCTTGAAAAGCCTCAAACATTGCCAAATAAAACCATTTCATTTCCTTACATCCACTATATTGCCTTTAGATCACATTAAGTAAAACTCCATCTCCCTCACCTTTATTAACCCAATCATGGTGCGTAGGATAAGACGTGTTCTAAAACAAGAAAAAAAGATTAAAAAAGGGAAAAAGAGAGATTTTTGAAATTCACCAAACTCAAAATAAAAAAACCAATTCAATTTCAAATCAAAATCAAAAGTCAAAGCACATCTACACACCTATGAGTTGAAAGGAACACATCTACAAAATAAAATAATAATAAATACATGTGACATGAAGCAAGTAATCAAACAAAGCTCGTATTGATTAGGGGGCTTACTCACCAACTGAACAGACTGAGGAGAAGCTTGAACGACGAACTACCGGCCCTCCGGAGCCTTCAGAACCTTCTCCCTATGAATTGCCTCATTGATCTCGTAATCATAAGTAAAACTAGCATAGGGAAGACGACCGTCATCGTATGACACCTGAAAAATAAAGAAAACCAGCATAAGCATTTATTAAGGTGAAAAAATGACGAAAATAAGAGATGTCGGAACTCACCACGGCAATCAACCGGACCGGCTACGCTAGCCGAAGAAGAAGACCGAAGTGGTAGTCCCTGTCGTAGTAGACGAGCTGCTGCTAGGAGTAGAATGCGTCACAAACCCCTCCCCATGAAAACCCCCTGATGTGGTACTAATAAAAGCTAAGGACCCTAATAAGAAGAAGCGTCTTCCTACGGCCAGGCGTAACCTTGAGACCAAGGGGCAAAAGGTTCAGCTACTAAGCAACCATTACCCTGGAACCAAAGGGCGATGGATTCAGCTACCGAGTAGCCATTTCAAGGTCAACTATACCCTAACACAAAAGGATGACGGGTTGAGCTACTAAGTAACCATTTCAAGGCCAACATTACTAATGAGGGTCGTTTCTTTCACCACAGTATGAAGTTGATTCAAAAGGAACACTCAATTTATTCTTTTGAGTATGTATTCACATGAAGGCAATGGATCGGCGGAAGCTTTGTATCCCACTACCACTCTAGAAGGCAAAGAACAAGCACACAAGAGCTTTTCATTCTCTCGAGGGCTTAGAGGCCCCGAATGAAGTCGTCAAACCCGCATCCCGAGAGCATTCGGAGAAGATCAGGATCATGTTGCCCCCGGTGTAAGGCATACCCCTCCAAGAATGGAGTACGCGAGCCAAATCCCCACAGGTGGTGGTTATCCTGGAAAAGAAAGAATGAAAAAAAAAGAGATTGAACAGAAAGAAAGAAGAAAATAAAGGAAGAAAATAAAGAAAAGAAAAGAAAGAAATTTAGTTACTTACATTGCCTGAGAGGGGGTAGTAAGAAATGTGCTGAGAACGATCGAAAACCATTATGCTAGATTTCCATTCCCCAGGAGCCCATGTATGCCTCTTGGAGGACACCTTGCCTGATGTCCTCCACCTCCACGACATCATCGTCTGAACAAGACCTGCAAAATGCAAGAATTTTGAGTAGAAATTTTGGCAGCATAACGACTGTATATGGACATTTCCCATAAATAAACCATGAGTTATGGTCATCCAGCCACCTGCAATAAACTTTGGAAGACTCAAAATCTTGGAAACATCCAACAAAAACAACATTTTCAGCCTTGCTTTCCAACAAGATCATCATTTCATCATTGAGAAGAAAAGGGGGCTAGCACGAATGAATACAAATTGAAATAATTTCTATATTTGATCCTAATGAAAAAAATGGAGCATTACATGGGAAAAGCATTTTTAGAAGCTTGAAGAAACTAATTTTGAACTAAAATTAGGAACATCATCTTCGATGTTCAATTCATTCATTTCAAAGTGTTTTTAAGCATGGTTTTGTTTCAAACGACACACGAGCCATCATTAAACCAGCGCCCGTTGCCCTCTGTTCTGAGAAATTTTATTTTCTCTTCTTCCATTTGGCCACTTGCTTGGTTTTTAGCTTTAATATATATTTTCAGTTATCAGCTGTTAAATTATATAGTTAGACATTAGTAGAAGACAAATAGAACTATTTAAATTCTATGTAGATTAAGCTTGTATTCATAGATCATTAGTGACATAGTTCTTTAACAAATCAACTAGTTGCAATTCATTCTCTTTTAATCCAATTCAAAGTTTGTTATTCAATTTTATTGGGTTCATGTTCTTAGTTACTTCATCCATTCAAAATTAATTGGTTTGCTCTTGGTTTATGTTCTTGGTTTGGTTTCATGTTCTTGGTTTGCTCTTGGTTTTTGTTCATGGTTTGCTTTATTGGTTGATCGTCATTGTTACTTGGGCATCATTGGAATAAGCTTCAAGGTTATATAATTCAAGTTTCAAACATCAAAGTTATACTATTCAAGTTTCATAGTAAACTCTAAACTCTTCTTTAATTTCCATTTCAAATTTCATACTTTGTAAGTATCTTTGTTTATCTTCTAGTTTTATTTCATAATTCTTCTCAAGATTTACTTTTACTTGTTCTTAATTTCCTTTCCGTTTTGTTCTTACTTTCTTCTCAAGTTAAACTTGTCCTTGTTCTTAGTTTACATTGTTTTAAGTTCTTCAATTCTTCTCAAGTTAATCTTTTCCTTGTTCTATTGCCTTTTGTTTTAATTTTTCTGAAGGTTAAACCTTGTCCTTGCCTTCATTTTCTCTATTGCTTTTGTAGTTTGTTTAAATCACTTGCATAACTTACTTCTTTGTAATAATATTGATAAATAAACAATGCTCTTTTCTTTTGATATGTTTGTTTAGTTTAGTTTATAATCCATTGCCATAACTTCTTTCTTTGCTATAATTTGTAAACATGAATAAAAATATGTGTTTAAATAGTAAATTATGTAGTGAGTAGTTTTAGTGCTAGGGTGTGGGTGAAATCCTCACCACCTTCATGACTTAAGTAGGTTCTTGGTAAAAACCGAGCTTGGGGGTGACTAGAGTCGTTACATGGGGTTATAAATCACGTAGTCTATGACTTGCTTCCATAGATGTAGTCTTAGGTTCCTCAACGAAGGATCGAGAGATGAAGTTGGGTGAAGACTCCCCATGTTTGATTAGTTTGAAACCCATGAGAATAGGTGTGCAAGTTGAGGGACGTTATTAGTCTTCGTGAAAAAGTGCTTAGGAGCCGTTTTATGCTCATGCCATGAGAATAGGTCGTGTTCATAGTTCCGTTCGTCATGCTAGCTCGACAGAGTAGACATGACTCTTAGAACTACTTCCCTTTGACATTCCCTTCTACGTTCGGTTTAGCCTAGGAATCCGCGCCCTCATGTAAGAAGGGAGTGGTGTATCCCTTAACTTAGTCATCTTTAATCTTAATATCAAGTTAAAACAAATCAACATTAGTGACAAATTGACAATCTTACTTCTTAAGCAAAACCGACTTAAACTTATTCCTTAGACTGCCTTGTTGTAAAAATCTTTATCTCTTTGGATTCGATCCTTACTTCCCTTACTAGTAGCCTAGTGAGCCTTGTATGGTGTATCTTTGGTAGCCACTTCGACAGGCTATCGGTTTCACTCAAATCTCACTTGTTTTGACTCAAACCACTTCCTATGTGTTCCATTTCACTCATAGAAGCAAGAACATGCATCAATTTCGACATTTATATACAAGATCAAGAAAACCCAATTTTTGAGTTCACTACTTAGTTCATAAACAAGAGGGTAGATTGCAAGAATTAAGCAAGAAAATGACAAGCTAAGCTAAGAAAGAGCACTTAAATTATTTGGTGAGCAAACTTGCGCAAGAAATCCGAGCTATAAGCTTCAATAGCTTCAATGGAAGATTGGTTTTTTTTTTCTTGGTTTGTTCGAAGGAGAGGAAGAAAGCAAAAAGAAAGTTATGTTTGTGTGAGTACAACAAACACGACTAACAAATACAAACAAAAACAAGTTCAAACCCAATTTATCTTACATGGACCATCAGAACCTAGAGGGCCCCACGACGAGCGTCTAGGCGCTGGAGCTGCGTCATGGTGCCCAACCTGCGTCCCCGCGCCCCCTTGGCAATTTTTAGGACCCCCTGTGTGGCCAGTTTGCACTGTAGGGGACATAATTTATTGATCTTCAAGTAAGATTTGCTTCACATACTCCAAAATTCCCCGCCACCAATTACCAACATTTTTCATCAAAGTTACTGGAATGCCCCCAAAAGCCGAATCGGGTCAAAGTTACTAAAATGCCCCTGAAATCCAAATCAGGTCAAACAAGTCAAAAGACAACAAGTCAACTATCTACAACATCATCACGTTTCCCTACGACCAAGCTGAGTCTAAAGTGGAAATGTTCATATCATTAGACGATCAACCTCGATCTCAAACAATCTATCTCTGGATGGTACAGAAGCGTTTTCCGAAACCTCCAATGTGATCACACAGCATCTGAAAGAGATCTTTATTCATCATCAACAAACGTAGCACTTTCCGAGGGTATATTATCTTAGTGCAGGTAAACCTAACCCTTTTGTTTTGCAGGTACCAAGTACTTTGACTTTCGTTTTACAAGACTAGTCATCTCCACAAACTCAGTCAAAGTGGGGGCTAACTGTAGACACCTATATTTGGTCCTGTAACACCCTGGAAATTCCGTACCTTTTTCTAAAACCGGTTCATTGTCCTAGCATTTACTAAAAACCCGAAACTTCCAGAATATTACCACCACTATGTGAAAACGACTAAGGCAATTATCAAAGCTGCTACAACGGAACACACTCTTTAAAAAAAACATTTCAAAACCAATCAAAGTCAACTTTAAAAACATTAATTCAAACCATTTGAGAACTCTTACAACTTCCGAACCATAACGGCCCTTAAAACCAAATGAAAGTAAACATGAAAAACGACGTTAGTAACATCCACAACCAAAGTTACTAACAAAACTACTACTACGAAAGCAGGACAGAAACGCTCTGCACTCAATCCCAGCATGATTGACATATTCCCTCCTGAACCTATTGCTTTCTCTTTATTCAAGACTTACTACTCGCCATCGAAATAGGTCATCATAGGGCCAAGATCAAAGATTAGGCCATGCACACAAAAGCACGTAATCAGCAAAGCTGAGTACATAAACACTAAAAAACTATGCAACACACTAGCATGAACCTAGGCAAGGGCATAAAGCAATAAACACGTATCTTACCATTCCTGCAATGTACCTGCAATACTTGGTTAGAATAAACCAATTTAATTTATTTACTTAATTTGGAATTCGCATCGAACGGGTTTCCTCCTATAAACAATCACCCTATTGGGAACTAGTTGGGGAGCAACTTCCAAAAGGTATTACCTCTGTCACACGAGGTGACGAATATCCATCGCATTAATAATAAAAATAAAGAATACAACGTCTTGTACCTCAATTAGGTGATAAAAGAACATCAGTCTAGTAACTCCCCACCCATTGTTCATACTCAAGGTATATACGTTCCAAGAGTTTTGGTGCGAATCCTCTTTCATTTTACGTAATTATCAGGTTACTTGAAAATGTGAACAAACAACACACAAACAAACCACCAACATTGCACATAGACATGTAACTTCCTTTTTAAGTAACCTCTTTTAGTGAACACTTGTTTTAAACCTTCTGCTTTAACTCTTCCACACATAAACTGTGAGTGGATCAAACTTCCTTCTATACCACACTTTTTACTGTGAGTGGCTATGTATAAAATGAATGCTCACACTTTACTTGAAAACGTGAACCTTGTCACAACTATGCTATAAATATGCAAAATGTTGCTCAACTTTGAAAATAACTCTGCTATGCTTTAATTCTTGCAAAATATATATGACTACTTATATGTCCATAAGGACTCGTGTTCAACATGAATTAAATAAAATATACTATTTCCATAAGAGGAATAAACTTGTAGTCATAAAGTCAACAAACTACTAACACATGTAACACATGTAAACATATAAGAAACTTCTCAACATGCATGAAAGCATACTTGGCTACTAAGAAACCAATAACATGAACATGTACATTTCATAGCACGATACTACGTCCATGAACCATCCTTTAGTACTTAAGTACCTTGTAAAATAATGGTGATTTGCCACCACTTCACTAGATATCGCTTACTCCGAAGCTTCCTACATTAACATAGGCTTAAACTAATTAAAACCCTCGTTTACCAAATTTATCAGCAGCTTAAACAACCTTTAAAACGTCTCAAAACATCACATAGTCACCTATAAGACACCACTAACAATACCATGCATTACCCATAATATATCCTTCTTAAAACATCCTTTATTCGCACTTAGAATAAAATTTCAGCACACTTAGATGCTTGAAAACACTTTAAAACTTTATTAAATTTATTATTACCACCTTACTTAATTTTCGAAAACTTTTTTAAGCTTTATAAAACCTCAACATATATTTTATGTCACATTAGAAAAGTGGAGAGCAATTTAGAATAAACAAAACTCCATGAAAAACCTTAAAAACAACATAAATCAATCATACAATGTAATACTTAACTTATATGATCAATTTATGCTAATTACATACTTTAAAGGCCTAATTAATTAATTTATAAAATCTGGACAACATGTTAAACATGTTTAAAATCACTTTTAAACTTCATAAAACATACTAAAATTTATATAGATCAATATAGAATTGATGTGTGATCATACTAGTACAATTTATACACTTAAGACTCAATATAACTTGTTTTTATTAAAATTTCAAATTTATATATAAACTATAAAGTCATGAAAAACCTATAAAAACACCATGCTTTCATGCCAAAACACTTCTACAATCTACTAACATATTTATGAAGTCACTCTAGGGTTCGGAACAATTTTTCATATGTTAAAACATGTTCATAATATTTATTCATCTCAAATTCATGATTATAAAATTTCAACAACTTTATAAAATAAGTTTAAAACCCTTAAAAATCAATCTGAACTTAATAACATCATCATAAATCACCAATCAATAATTTATGATCATAATATCAAAGTTTAGAACATAAAAATTGATAAAATCATAACTTCATAAATTTTCAAACCCTAATTTATAACTTCATGAACAACAAAATTAATTCGTGCCTTAAAACAATTCATACTTTACTAAAACATGATTAAAACTAAAAAAAAATGAATAACATAAGTATGGACATGATTTTGCAATATTGAAACAAAAAGAAGGAAAAGGAATGTTTTTTTTTATAAAAGTTCGAAAATTACCAAAATAGGGGAGGAGTAGGGCCGCCGGTGGTGGCGACGGTGGTCCGGCTAGGAGGCTCCGGCGAGGAGGTCTCGGTAGTAGTCTTGGGCATGATTCCCGAGGCAAGCTTCTCCCCCGTTTTTTTTTCGAAAAATCTTTCTCCCTTTTTTTGTGTTTTTGTTTTGTGTTTTGCTTTAGGATTTTAGAGAGAGATTAAAGGTATGATTTTTTTTGGGTGTTTAAGGCTATTTTTAGGGACACTAATTAGAATTTTTTGATTAGTTTAGGATTTCAAATGGGCTTTATGGCTTAGAGTAGAATTGGGCTTGTTTTAAAATAATATAAAATACCCATTTAAAACCCATTATTTTTTTTAAAACTCAGAAAACCCTTTAATAAATTCTCGAACACTTTAAATTAATTTAAAACTCTTATAAAATTTTCAAAAACTTATTGAAATAATTTATAAACCTTTGTTTAAATATTTAATTCATTTAAACAATTCTTAAAACTTATTTATTTAAATAGTAAAATACTTAAAATATGCTTTATAAATACGTATTTAATACGTAAAAATTCCTCAAAAATACGGGGTATTACAGTCTACCCCCCTCAAAAGAAGTTTCGTCCGGAAACTTTGGATAATATTATGCATGGATATCGACTAAGTGATGGGCACTTTAAGTGCATTTTTAAAAACTTTCCTAAACTTTTCTTTTTTGCTGCTGAAAACTTTGGACTCTTTTCATCTTTTAACTACTAACTTGAGAACAAAGGCATGAAAGTATAAGAAAACATGCTGAAACTTGCATAGACTTGCTAACTTTTAGGGAAAAGGCGCAAAATTCTATCGCACTCTACCCCCCTTAAAGAAAAAGAGTTACGTTCCTGTAACTCAACTAAACCTTAAATAACTTTGGATACTTTTTCCTCATCTTAACTTTTTCTTCCCAAGCAGTTCCTTGGTTTGGATAAAACGCTTTAACTATTTTATATCTTTCTTCGCGTTTGACTCGCTTTGCTATCACGAACTTCCTTAAGTCTTTGCTCGTAAGTGAGGCTTTAATCTAACTCAATTGACTCCGGTTGTAAGACATATACTTCTTTTATTTGTGACACATGAAAACCATTGTGCATGCACAATTCTCAATTCCATGAGCAAGGCTAGGTTTTGTAAGCTACCTTCCCAATCCTTTCTAGAATCTCCTATGGTCCAATGTACTATGGACTAAGCTTCCCTTTCTTTCCAAATCTCATTACTCCTTTCATTGGTAACACCTTCAAAAACACTGATTCGCCTAGGTCTTCTGCCTATCTTGCGTAGCTTGAATCTTAACATTTCTATCAAATTTAAGCTATCTTCCCAACTTCCTTATACATCCTATCACACAAACCCTTAACATTTCTCCCATGATTTAGATCTTTCTCTTATCTGTCCATCAGTCGCTTGATGGAAAGAAATACTCATCTTCAATGTCGTACCAATACTCTCCTGCACGATTTTCCAAAAGTTCGAATGAAACCTGGAATCCCTATCTGAAACTATATCCCTAAGAACCCCTTGAAGTCTCACAACATGTTCGATGTAAGTTTTTCAAGTTGCTCCATACTCCAAATCTCCTTAATTGGTGTAGACATTGTAGATTTAGTAAGCATATCCACAACGACCCATACATTACCATTACCAAGTCACGAAATTCATCGAGATACAGTCCTATTTCCATTCTGGAATCTCTAGTGGTTTTTCACCTTGTGGTCTCCTAAGTTCAAACTTCACCTTTTGGTACAGAAGACATTTCCTTACAAACTCCACAACTTCTCTTTTCATCCTAGGCCACCAATACACCTTTTTCAGATCTTTATGCAACTTGTCACCTCCTGGGTGAGCCGAATATGGCATACTCTGCCTTTTTATAATTTTTTTTCTTTCCAATTTTTCATAATTTTGAGGTACACAACACCTACCCTTATACCTTATGCTCCCATCTTTGTGAATTTTGAAGTCCTCAACCTTTCCTTGCTCAATTTTTGCCCGTATATGGTCTAGCTTCACATCCCCAACTTGATTTTTGCGAATATCTTCGAACACCGTTAGTTGGATACTCAAAGTATTAAGCATTCTTTCTAACTCTCCCTCCTTCACTATTTCTATGTTCAACTTTCTATATCCTTACATAAATTATTAGCGACCACCAAGGTATTCACTCCATGCTTCGTTTTACGGCTCAAAGCATCTACTACCACATTGGCTTTCCCTTCATGGTATTGGATATCTAGGTCATAATCCTTGATCAATTCAAGCCATCTTCTCTGTCTCATGTTTGAATCCTTTTGAGTGAAAAAGTACTTTAAACTCTTGTGGTCTGTGTATATCCTACACTTTACCCCATACAAGTAATGCCGCCATATTTTTTAAAGCAACCATTATTGCTGCTAACTCCAGATCGTGAGTAGGGTAGTTCACCTCATATGGTTTCAATTGCCTTGAAGCATATGCTATCACCTTTCTATTTTGCATCAACACACATCCCAAACCATTTTTAGAAGCATCACTATACACCTCATAAGAATAACTTCCATCTGGAAAAGTCAACACTAGAGTTGTAGTCAAACGCTCTTTCAAGGTCTGAAATGCCTCTTCACACTTATCACTCCGCTCAAACTTACAGTCTTTCTTCATTAACGACGTCATTGGTTTAGCAATCCTCGAAAAGTCCTTCACAAACCTCCTATAATAACCTGCAAACCCTAAGAAACTCCATACATCCGTTACAGTCTTAGGTGTAGTTCACTCCTTTACTACTTCGATCTTGGCTGGATCTATTCCGACTCCCTCTTTTGACACGATATGTCCCAAGAATGCTACTATCTCCAACCAGAACTCACATTTCGAGAACTTAGCATACAGTTCATTCTCTTTTAAGGTCATCAAAATTGTCTTCAAATGTACCACACGTTCTTCTTTACTCTTAAAGTACACCAAAATGTCATCAATGAAAACATCCACAAATTTATCCTAGAATTGTTGGAGAAATCCTATTCATTAAGTCCATGAAGATTGCTAGTGCATTGGTTAACCCAAAAGGCATAACAATGAACTCATAGTGCCCATGTCTCTTACGAAAAGCCATTTTCGGTAAGTCCTCATTAGCAATTCCCAATTGGTGGTATCCTAACCTCAAATTAATCTTGGAAAACACAGTTGATCCTTTTAATTGGTCGAACAAGTCATCAATCCTCGGTAAAGGGTACTTATTTTTTTATCATCACCTTATTCAACTCCCTATAGTCAATACACAACTCTAAACTCCTATCTTTCTTCTTTACAAACAGTACTGGTGCTCCCCAAAGTGAAGCACTAGGCCTAAGGTAACTTTTTTGCCAACAACTCTGTAACTGCTCTTTCAAGTCACTCATTTCTGCAGGTGTCATCCTATAGGGTGCTTTGAAAATAGGTGTTGTTCCTGGGACTACATCCATGGTAAAGTCAATCTATAGCTTTGGAGGCATCCCCGGAATCTCTTCCGGAAACACGTCTAGAACGTCCCTTACTACCTCAATATCCTCGGGCTTAGTAGTCTCAACAGGATCCACATCCCTCACACTACAAAGGTAAATTGGAAAACATCTCCTCACAAACCTAGAAAACCTCACTAGTGACACTATTTTGTTGCGTTTTGACCTTTCTGCCCTCCAATAGCTCACCTTTTTACCCTTATTGATTAAAAAGATCATCTCTGGCTGACATAAAGTCTCAGCCTTATGCTCACTCAACCATTCCATCCCCAGGGTTACTTCTAAGTTACTTAAATCAAACTCGATTAGATTAGCCTTAAACTCCATTCCCTCAATTTCAACAGGAACATCCTGAATCTCCTTGAACACTGCACTTCTCGTCCCGAAGGTAACACAATTAACATATCTATTGTATCTACTTTTCCCAAAACCGGCTAACTTTTCTAAAATCTTAGTGGATACAAAAGAATATGTTGCACCAGAATCAAACAAAACTTTAACGGGAAGAGAGAGTGAATAGAAAAAGTACCAGTAATTACATCTTTACTAGCATCAGCTTCACTTCTAGCCATCACATTCAGCTTTCCAGTATTTGAGGTCTTAGTCTTTCCTCCTCCATTCCCACTTCCATTCTTATTTCCCGACTTGAGGTGTCACCTTTCCTTCCATATTTCCTTGGAAACCCTTTTGCTGTCCCTTAGCTGAATTCCCTCTAAATTGAGAACCTTGTCCCTTCTTTCCCTTGTTCTTAAACAAGCACTCATACTCATGGTTCCCATGTTTATTACACAACCAACAAGTAACTGGGTTCCCCGCACAGTCCTTTCCTGGGTGATTGTTAGGATACTTCTTGCAAAAGTACTCACGCCCTCCTTGACTAGCCACCTGAGCTCTATTCAAATTCCATTAACAGACTTTCCAAAGTTTCCCCTGTCACCATGAAAATTATTGTTGCTATCACTACGAGGTTTCTTACGTCCACTACTATTGCGTTGATGGTTAGAGTTCCCACCAAAGCCCTTCCTTTTCTCCTTCGAGTCACTTTCATTTAACATTTCCTTCTTCTCTTGCTCTAAGGTGTACAAGCATGCAGCTCTATTATATAACTCATCGAACGTCTCAAACACTTGCCTAGATAGTTGCAATTGAGCATCTACGGATAATCCTCTTGCAGCCACTGTTTGAGCTACAATGGCTAACTATCTTACAACCTCATCAAGCGTGTCATTATCTCTTTGAGACATTTTCCCTCCTCCTAGAGAGGAAAGATTTACTCATTAAGCTATAGTCCTACTATGTGTTAAGACGACAAAAAGACTTGAACTTGCACTAACACATTTTCAAGTCCACCCTTGAGGAAATTATTTACTTTCCTAGAGTGATTTGATTCACCTTCTCTTGATTGCTTTCACAACCAATACATAAAGCAAAAGTACACATCAAAAAAAATTCCCTTGAATTTCCCCACATGAAACTACAAAATATCCTAAGAAACATTTGCTTTATTCTAACTCAAAGAGTAATTTGACGCACTTAGCATTTACAAAAGGTTCCAGTGGCATTTAGCCAACTTATTCTCAACTATAAAAGACAGTACAACTATGGAAAACAACCAAGGTTTTCGAACCTCCTTGAAGCCAAAACATAAGACATAATAATCAACGACTAGGATTGCCTTAGTTTTCGAAACAACTTAATTCTCGAGTACTAACACTATAATACTTGTCAGAAGACACAAAACTATTCTTTTAAGTAAACTTGGAATCATCATTAACATCCTCATCTAAACTAAGCTCATCTTCTTTCACAAAGAAACAAATACCACATCGATATGCGCCAGAATAATAAGATTTAGATCCACGATCTCGACTTATGAACTATCATAACTTGTGACCTGAAAACATGAAGTCAACTCTTCCTCTACCATAGTAGCCTCACAGTGAGTACTAGGATCATAGAAATGAGGTGGAATAGAAATGAAATTAAAATTCTTAAAGGCAAAACCCTTAAAGTAAATGTTCTTTTGTAACACCCCTAATCACAACATCATTGGCCATTATTAGCTTATTTCTACACCTAGCATAAGTAGAAATCCCTTGACTCAAACGAAAGTCATCAAACCTAGGCAAACAGAATTGACACTGCATTAAATTTGGTCCCACACTTTTTGTTCAAGAACATCCTCAATCACAATAGTAAAACCAATTACTTAATATATTGAAATAACCCATCATTATCTATATCCTCTAATATCTCAATTTGAGCCTTTCTATTAGATATAGTGACCTTCATCCTTCCAAAGAAAACTCTTACAGTCTAGGAAACAACCCTCTTCCAAACTACAAAACAAACAGTTCTATATAAAAAAAAAGTTCGGTGGCTAACAAACAATCTTTACTACACTTAGCTAACAACATAACGACAACCAACTAAAGCACTTAGTAAATGCATGAAGGAAGAAACAAAATCTATCCTACATGCCCAAAAACTTCCTACCCAAGCTCACCACTTGTGATTAAAGCAATAACATATAGTACATACCTTAATTCCTCGTTTACCTGCACAATTGAACAAACATAACTCTTTTATCCTTTTGAAATTTCTATTTTATTAAACTTTTACTTTTGAAACCCCTTTTATTTAAAGTAATTCTAAAATTAGAAACTGCTTTTCCAAAAAAAAATTTCCTAAAAAGGAAATTATAATACCAATAAGAAATTAATAAAGTAATCAAATAAATAATTAATTACTCCAAGAAAAATAACTTTAAAACGTTTAAGACACTTTCCTATTGAGGAAACATTTTGGGTACCCTATTTCTTGTAATAAAACGGTTTTATTTCAAGAACTAAGCTCTAGTAACCACTTTGTAACACCCTTGAAGTTTCGTACCTTTTTCTAAAACCGGTTCCTTGTCCTGGCATTTACTAAAAACCCGAAACTTCTAGAATATTATCGCCACCGTGTGGAAACGACTAAGGCAATTATCAAAGCTGCTACAGCGGAAGACACTCTTTAAAAAAAATTTCAAAACTACTCAAAGTCAACTTCAAAAACATTAAGTCAAACCATTTGAAAACTCTTACAACTTCTGGACCATAACGCCCCTTAAAACCAAATGAAAGTAAACTTGTAAAACAATGTTAGTCCAACATCAAAAGAGATAACATCCACAACCAAAGTTACTAACAAAACTACTACTACGAAAGCAGGACAAGAACGTTCTGCACTCAATCCCAGCATGATTGACATACGCCCTCCTAAACCAATTGCTTTCTCTTTATTCAAGACTTACTACTCGCCATCGAAATGGGTCATCATAGGGCCAAGATCAAAGATTAGGCCATGCATACAAAAGCACGTAATCAACAAAGCTGAGTATATAAACACTAAAAGACTATGCAACGCACTAGCATGAACCTAGGCAAGGGCATAAAGCAATAAACACGTATCTTACCATTCCAGCAATGTACCTGCAACACTTGGTTAGAATAAACCAATTTAATTTATTTACTTAATTTGGAATTCGCATCGAACGGGTTTCCTCCTATAAACAATCGCCCTATTAGACACCAGTTGGGGAGCAACTCCCAAAAGGTTTTACCTCTGTCACACGATGTGACGGATATCCAGCGCATTAATACTAAAAATAAAGAGTACAACGTCTTGTACCCCAATTAGGAGATAAAAGAACATCGGTCTAGTAATGCCACCTAATGTTCATACTCAAGGTATATACGTTCCAAGAGTTTTGGAGCGAATCCTATTTCACTTTACGAAATTATCAGGTTACTTGAAAAATTGCACAAACAACACACAAACAAACCACCAACATTGCACATAGACATGTAACTTCCTTTTTAAGTAGCCTCTTTTAGTGAACACCTGTTTTAAACTTTCTTCTTTAACTCTTCAACACATAAACTGTGAGTGGATCAAATTTCCTTCTATACCACACATTATATTGTGAGTGGCTATGTATAAAATGAATGCTCATACTTGAAAACGTGAACCTTGTCACAACTATGCTATAAATATGCAAAATGTTGCTCAACTTTGAAAATAACTCTGCTATGCTTTAATTCTTTCCAAAATATGACTACTTACAATACCATGCAATACCCATAATATATCCTTCTTAAAACATCCTTTATTCGCACTTAGAATAAAATTTCAACATACTTAGATGCTTAAAAACACATTAAAACGTCTTTAAATTTATTATTACCACCTTACTTAATTTTTGGAAACTTGTTTAGGCTTTATAAAACCTCGACATATATTTCATGTCACTTTAGAAAAGTGAACAACAATTTAGAATAATCAAAACTCCATGAAAAACCTTAAAAACAATATAAATCGATCATACAATGTAATACTTAACTTATATGATCAATTTATGCTAATTACATACTTTAAAGGCCTAATTAATTAATTTATAAAATCTGGACAGCATGTTAAACATGCTTACAATCACTTTTAAACTTCATAAAACATACAAAAGTTTATATAGATCAATGTAGAATTGATATGTGATCGATCATACTAGTACAATTTGGACACTTAAGATTCGATTTAACTTGTTTTTATTAAAATTTCAGATTTATTTATAAACTTTAAAGTCTTGAAAAACCTATAAAAACACCATGCTTTCATGCCAAAACACTTCTACAATCTACTAACATATTTATGAAGTGAATCTAGGCTTTGGAACAAATTTTCATATGCTAAAACATGTTCATAATATTTTATTCATCTCAAATTCATGATTATAAAATTTGGACAGCTTTATAAAATAAGTTTAAAACCCTTAAAAATCAATCTAAACGTAATAACATCATCATAAATTCACCAATCAATAATTTATGATTATAATATCAAAGTTTAGAACATAAAAATTCATAAAATCATAACTTCATAAATTTTCAAACCCTAATTTATAATTTCATGAACAGCAAAATTCATGCCTTAAAACAATTCATAGTTTGCTAAAACATGATGAAAACTCATAAAACATGATTAAACAAAAGTATGGACATGATTTTGCAAAATTGAATCAAAAAGAAGGAAAAATATTTTTTTTATATAAAAGTTCGAAAATTACCAAAATAGGGGAGGAGTAGGGCCGCCGGTGGTGGTGATAGTGGTCCGGTGAGGTGGCTCTGGCAAGGCGGTCCCGACGGTGGTCCCGGGCACGATTCCCGAGGCAAGGTTCTCCCCCTTTTTTTCCGAAAAATATTTCTCCCTTTTTTTTCTTTTTCTTTTTTTTGTTTTTGTTTTGTGTTTTGCTTTAGGATTTTAGAGAGAGATTAAATGTATGATTTTTTGTTTTTGGGTGTTTAAGGGTATTTATAGGGCCACTAATCAGAATTTTCTGATTAGTTTAGGTTTTTAAATGGGCTTGCAAAAGGAGGAATCCGCCCGAGGAGTATAATTGGACTTGTTTTAAAATAATATAAAATACCCATTTAAAACCCATTATTTTAAAAAAAAAAAAACTCCGAAAACCCTTTAATAAATTCTTAAACACTTTAAAATAATTTAAAACTCATATAAAACTTTCAAAAACTTATTGAAATAATTTATAAACCTTTGTTAAAATATTTAATTCATTTAAACAATTATTAAAACTTATTTATCATAATAAAATACTTAAAATATACTTTATAAATACTTACGTATTTAATATGTAAAAATTCCTCAAAAATACGGGGTATTACAGGTCCCATCCAATGGCTAATGATTATCGTGTACCACGTCGCAAACATGTCTGATTTCAAAAAGACGATTGTTTGAAAATAAATAAATAAATATAACCTTTGTCGGAAGGGGCTAACCGATGATGAGTTATGACTGTTGAAATACGCTTAAAATAATTTTCTAATTTTTATATTCCATTTTCTAATTTTTTTCATTTCATTTTCATTATATTTCATAATTTATATTTTTAATTTCATTTATGAAAACAAAAGATATTAATTTAAGTGTATGAATGTGACCGGATTCGACAAAGCTTCGAAAAAGGTTTGTTCCGCTTATTAAAACTGTAGTTATGGAAGTGAATAAAATTTTTTTATAGAAGTAAATTTCGTATTATTTTGTAATATAACTTATGGAAGTAAATATACGATGTTAGGAAGCTTTCGAGATTTATCGAGTGAAAATCAGAAAATTAGGAGCTCCAGCGCCACGACGTAGGGGCAACGACCAGACGCCTAAGGCACGCTCACTGAGCGTCCTGGCGCCCACCTTGAGCGCCCAGGCGCAGGTAGGGCACCCTGGCATTCGCTCCTGTGCATTCTAACGCTCCTCCGGCGCTCGTCTAAGTCACTTCCAACCCTATAAATACCCCCCTCCTTCGGCCTTCTTCACAACACATTCACATCTTCTTCTTCTCATTCACTCACACACTCTCTCCCTACTTTGTCACTTTTTATCTTTAAAAATTCTCATGGTTTTCGTGCCCTACTTCGGAAACCTTGCACTCCACATAACTTATAACTTATTATTATTAATTAATTAGGTTCTTTATCCTCTCGGTTCTAAGAGATCGTCGACGAATTGCACGAAAGGTACTTCGAATGAGGCTAACAACATCGAAATCATCATCTTCAGATCTTCAAGGAGTTAGTTTGCATGATTACGTGTTTATAATTCTTTATTAGAGAGTTGAGATGTTTATAATTAAGTTCATGTAAAATTGACTAATTGATGGTTCGATCTTAGCTTAAAATCAATCATAAGTAGAAACATTGTTTTAGGATTTATTTGAATTCAGGCTAAGTGTTTAATGCTTTAAGTCACATAGAATTCATGCTTAGTTGAAAGACCTTAAAGTATGTTTCAACTAATCCAAGATTAAAATCAATTAAATGTTAAAGTGACCACCCATGCATGATAAATCAGAAATTATGTGTGCATTAACTAAAAACCCGCTTAACCTTATTTCTATATGTTTGTAGGTCCAAACCAGAAATGTGTATGCTATAATTCGATATTATAATTATGAAATTACACATGAGAACAAGTAGAGACCGCTCTACGTGGGGGGACATTGTGACCTACTGTTGTCCTTACCCTTGTTCCCGAATCCAGAGATATGAGACATTCTTATCCTTGGCTGTCGTACTGCCTTAGGATATGACCTAATGGTTTTCCGTTAGCTCCCGAAAGGAGGACGGTGGCGACTTCTCTACTTAGGATTTGAGCTTCTAGACTCACTCCCTAAGCCAAGCATACATACACTATGCAATCAAACTAAACGACATTCGATGTCCATAAAAAGGGCACATGGGCCCCCAAAGCCCTGGGTCCACACAGGGATTATTGCCTGATGATGAATTTTCGAGGATATCTCCTGATATCTTCAGGAAACTCAACTACCCCAAACAGCTTGGTCAACTCTCCTCAGCCATCCCTCTAAAACAGTTGAATTGGGTTCTTCTTGGTAAGTAGGCGGCTTACTTTGAGCAATTTTCTTGAAAAGTTTCCCAGCGGGGTCACCTCCATTACCATTTCCTTTAGCAGCTAACAGTTCAGCTTCAGTAGCTAATTGCCTCACTACATCATTCAGCTAACTGTTGTTACATTCAGCCATCCTGTTTCTTCTATAGAGGGAAAAGACCTTTATATTAACCTATATCTAACTCTAAGTTAACACAACACAAAATTATAACATAACATAAAAACATTTTCTCAATTCGTCTCGGAAAAGAAATTTCCATTCTTTAGGAGCGAATGATACTTAGTTTTGATTGTTTACAAAACCATCCAATATAATAAAGCACATAAATAAATAAAAAATTTCCTTTTGTTTTTCTCTACTTAACACATTATTTCAAAAGAAAACTGGCCCACTTATTCCTTTATTTTGACAATGTTTATTAAATGCTTGGTTTCCTAAAAGTTCCTTATGGCTTATAACCAATTATTCATGAAGAAAATAACAATCTAAAATCTCCTACTTCCTAAACATCAACAATATTAGACAATATTAAACTAAACTCATATTCATAACAAAACTTCTAAACGTTAACATTATCCTGTTTGTCCTTAGACGCCACATATTTCTCAGGTATGAACTCAGGATCTTCTTTAACATCATCTTCCAAATTCTCCTCAACACCTTCGTCCATGTCTTCTTCAGGGTCAAGCTCATTTTCTTCTTCTTCAGAATCAGTCACTAAGTCCACAAATCCTTCAACTCATAGCTTTGAGAACCTGAAGTAGCTTTATTTTCACTCATTGCATCATTCTTTTGATCACATGGGATTGGTATGGGTGGGGTCTCCTCACCTGCATTCGATTTCAAAAACTCTTGCTCGTTCTTTGAAATGTAATCTTCCAAGTACCTCCAATGAAATGAAAGTCACTAAACTTTACCTTGATTTCCAAGTAAGGTGGACGATTTGGCAAGCAATTAAAAATCAAAGAAGACACATGATCGGGTTGGTCTCACTGTTGTAACTTTAGCACTGAACTCATGTATGAACAGTGGAAACGAATCTTCCATACATAATGAGGTGGACTCTCATAATCCTTCTTCTCCAAAGTTCCCATCTGAGTTTCCTTACTAGGCATATTATTTACCATCCTACAACGACACTTAAAACTAATAGGTCGTCCTTCCCACACAACAAAAACAAGCTAAACAGTTCCATAACAAAAAGGTTTGGTGGCTAACATACAATTTTTTCTACACATAAATATCCACATAAGCAACACTTCAAAATATGTACTTAAATATAGAAGGAAAAGAAATAAAGTCTATCCTGCATCCCCAAACTTCCTACCCAATCTCACCACACGATTTGGAATCAATAACACATAATACATTTAAAACTTTTTATTCTCAAAAATTACTATTTTTAGAAAAATTTCCATTTCCAGTAACTTTCTAAAATAAGAAATTCCTTTTCCCAAAATAAAACTTGATATTATTTCGAAAACTAAGCTCTGGTAACCACTTTATAACACCCTGGAATTTCATAACTTTCCTCCTCTAGATTTTCCGGAAATATAATATAAATATAATAAAAAAATAATAATTATTAAAGCTCTTAAATACCTAGGAAAAATAAATGTATTACCGCCACCATGATAACGGCTAAGGCTTTTATCAAAGTACTATAACGGAAGTCTTTAAACCAAATTAAAACTCAAAATGAAACTTGAAATAATCTCAAAAGCAAACCAAATCAAAACCAAAAAGAAAACCAAAATAAAGCTTTCTTACACCTCGGAACCGTCTTAACAGCCCTTTAAAACCAAACAAACTTTAAACTTCAAAAACCAAAAGTCAACATCAAACATTAAATAATTAACAAGTCCAGATTTTAAGAAAACTAAAATGCAAGCTCTCACACTCCAACCTAGCATGATTGACTATGCCCATCTGTGCCAGTAGCTTTCTCTTATTCTAGACAACTATTCGCCATCAGAATGGGTCATCGTAGGGCAAAGTCAAAAACAAAGCCATGCACACAAACACACACACACGATCAGCAAAGCTGAGTACATAAATACCAAAGACTATGCACAACTATTAAAATAAAAGTATATCACACGTACTTCTTATCATTGACAGCTCTTCACCTGTGCATAGACTCAACTCATAAAAATTATTTATTACGTTTAAACTTTGGATTTCGCATCGAACGAGTTTCCTTTCATTTGAAGTCGCCCTATTGGGCAACAACCTGGGAGCAACCCCAAGAAGGTATTACATATGTCACATATAGTGACGGAATTCCAAGGCATTAAAAAATAAAAGAATACAACATCTTATACTCCAATTAGAAGTCATAGATCATTGTTCCATACGACTCCCACAATTGTTAATACTCAAGTTATATACGTTCCAAGAGTTTTGGGGCGGATCTTCTTTCACTTTACATGATTATCAGGTTAGAAAATATTATGACCCATACATTTTCACTTATAGAAACATGCACAACAACAAACAAAACCATATTAATTATCACTGATTAAAGTGATTCTAAAATAATCTTGTTTGTCCTTTAATTAAACTAAACTTCCTTTACCACACATTAATAGTGAGTGACTGACAATTTATCCTTCATTGACCACACATTAAACTATGAGTGGCTATATACATATATATATATATTTGCTCATTAAACTTCTATTCATCGTGTACATAAAAATTCAGAAACTACCTTTCTTGTAAGTAACTAATCAACTCAACTAACTAAATTTTTATTCTTTATTAACTATTGCTCAACTTTAGAAGTAATTTAACATTCCAATTACTCATGAAAAATTTATCATGCTATAAAGGTGGAATGTCAAAACAATATAGAAATCATACTTTTTGAACTAGCATACTTCTCATGCAAGTCAACGAAACAATAATTCATATGCACATACATATCATATAAGATCAACAACCAAGCATGAATTATACTTTTACTTTCGCCTTTAGTACTTACGTATATTGTAAAGTAGTGGTGATCTGCCACAACTTTTAATCATAAAACACTGTAGTCGTGTCCTAAGATCATCATACAATATTTTGATACATTAAAAATAACTATAATCAATTATTTAACGTGTTACTATTTTTATTAGACATGAACACGTGTTAATGAAAATTCACACCTTTGTTTCATTATTCAAAACTTCTTAAAAACTCATCAAAACATCATAAATCATGCATAGAACTCTCAACAATCTAATACCATCATCATACATCTAATTTATGCTTTAAAATAATTTTTTATGAAGTAAAACATATTCATAATATCACTAGTGGAAAAAACCTCGTTTGCAATGGTTATTTGGGGTTTATATGCTACAGTTTTGGGCTTATTTGGGGTTTATATGCTACGGTTTTGGGCTGCAGCATACGCAGTAGCAGCATTTAAGAGCAATCTTATATGTTGCGATTCCAAAATAACCGCAGCATATAATCCATTTTCCCACCAAAAAAAATGATTATATGCTGCGGTTCATAAAGGGTCCGAAAAAGAAATATTTTGTGTTTTTTTTTGCATTTTGTGCTTTAATAACAATATAAATGTTTTATATACATAAAATCTCTAATTTCAAGTTTCGCTCCTATTATATCTCTAACATACAAAGATTGAAATTTGAAAATGAGTAAATATACCAGCAGCAACAACAAGAAATGACAGCACTAGTAATAACAAAATCAGAAAGCAGCAACAGTTGGAGAAGCAACAAGCAGCCACAGGCACAGCAGAACGTGAGATAGGCAGCTAGAACGTGAGATAGGTAGCAGTTTGCTCACAAAGGTTCAACACTTGAAGTACAAAGTCAAAAAATAAATATGCTCACAAGTACATCAGTTTTCAAAGCGCCGCAAACACTACGGGTGAAAAAATCAAAACACTCCCTAAATAGCAATCTCCTCGTGTAACATGTTTAAAGAACAAGAAGAAAACTAAGGCAGAAGAGAGGGGATCAGTTCGAAGAACATGCAGAAGATTCATGAATCATACTACCACTTAATCCAGAGATTGACACACGGAAACTAAGACAAATATAACAACCATTCATTCTTTTATTCATGCAGATTTTAATTCAATTAATTGTTCATTTATTAATCAATAAAAGCATCTATTCATTCCCTCATTCATTCATTCTTTCTATCTTTCATTCATTCGTTCAACAACAACTCATTCAATCATTCCTACCATTTATTCGTCATTTTACTCATACAAACTTTTATTCTATCATTCTTTCATCAATACAACTTAACAAAGCAGCAACAAACTCATTAAAAAAAAGAGAACTTAACACAGTAGCAGCAAAGTTATGCACGAGTAAAAGCATGAATACAGTGATATGCCAATGAGTTAAAGTATGCATTCAAGTCACCCAAAACCAATATTGTGTACAATCAACAACTCATAATCATCAACAATCTTGCAGACAAGAATAAACAAGGGATACATAAATAGTATAGGGTAGGAAAAAAAAGAAAAAAAAAACTAGAATGAGGATGTTAGATAGATATTCACAAGAATCCAAGTAAACAAGGGAAAACCAATAATCCTAAAATCCTAACTTATAGCACAATTGTCTCACACTTAACAGTAGCATGAATGAATATACACAAGTAATTATTATCAATTCATTATTGTGCTAGATCTCCAAGAACACACTCAATCATTCTTAAGACTATAGTCAATATACGGCTTTTGCTTTGAAGCAAAAAAATCAGGAATGAGATTATAAAGCCTAAACAACAGTCCCCTTGCATTTGATCAATTAAGACAAGAAAATCATAATTGATGAGGTATCATGTAATCAAAAACTTCTTATCACATTCACAAACTTCAGAACTCATGCATTCATCCATTCATCCTTTTACTTATTCATTTCAATTCACAACCATTTCATGCAAACATATTGATTATATTTCACAGCCATTTCATTTTGTATCATTCATCCAAAAACAAAGGAAACAAGAAGAACCGAAGCATTTGCAATTCACTCACTAACTCATATTCAATCATTAATGCATTAATTTTTTCAATCAATGATCCAATCATGCATTTAGTCATTCAATTATTTTTCCTTTGTCTTCTTTCACATACTTTATTCATGCATTTCATATATAGCAACTGCATGTATTTCACTTCCATCTTTTAAATAAAAAACCCAAACTTTCAACCCTTCAATTCAATACCAAATGTAGATAGAAAGGCTAGAAGAGTACATACAAACCAAATAATGCAAATTTCGTATTCAAATTCATCATGCAAAACAAAATTAAACTCATATTAACATAACGAAAACAGATTTGTTAAGTGTTTAATTTCATATAATGCAAATTAATAATCAACATTCACAGTAAAATAATTCAATTATGATAAACCAAAAAAGTTCATCAAATTTTGCAAAATCGTTTACCGCTCATGTATCCAATATTCTGAGATCAATCAAATCCAAAAAAAACACACAAATTTCAACAAACTAAAACTGAAAAGTCAATCAAATTCAATAAAACTGCACAAACCAAGTAGATGTCTACACCACTGTCTTTGAAACCCTAGAGTTTATATTCGCAGCCATAACCTTCAATACATTTATATTTGCCACCAAATACCTGGAAACACCAAATACCACCTCAAACATGGGAAAACTTAGAGTTTAAAACAACAATTTAAATGAAAATTTAGGATTTAAATATTATAATGGAGAGAACATGCATAATACATCATTAATTCTAATTCGTACTAACCAAAAAAGGAATTACAAAATTAAACATTGATCAGCAAAACACCAAAACCCAGAACCTCTGTAAGAAAAAAAAAAACTCAAAAAAAACCCTAAATAAGAACCGCAAACCCATAACTCAGAATAAAATTCCAGCGCAGAACCAAGAAAAAACCCACCCACAACCCAAGACTCACCCTAGTTCAGAACCGACTACTAACCATTCATAACCACGCCCATAATCAAATTCGCACCACCAACATATACCACACAAATTCACAGCCAAAATCAGAAAACCAAAATCAATTTTAGTCTATAATCTTCTAAATAACTTTCAATATAAAATATATACAATAACAAAATCAAAATAATATTAAACGAAAAACAAGAAAAAGAGGGTAATATAAGGTAGATCTAAGACTTATAATTCATACAAAACACCAACCACCACAAATAATCTTCTACGAATTAAGATCACCACAAATCTGAACAAACCACCAACCACCACTGCAATCTCCATCACAAAACACCAAACATAATTTTATACAAAAAATAATCGACAAAAATTGAGTGTTAAGACATGAGAGGGAAAAAGGAAAGAGGCGTGAAGGATAGACTAAAATCATACTGAGTATTATTTTAGAGCGTTGAAAATGGTGTGGAAGAAGGGAGGAGAAGACGGAGAGGCAGAGAGGTGATGTGAATATTGATGGAAAAATTGCCACTCACAAAGATAGAAAACTATTTCGGTTTTCTCTAAAGCCAAGAACGATCTAGGTCGAATAAATTTGTAATTGATTCCCTCAATTCTTAAAATTATCCTCACAAGAGTCTAAGGTCTAAGCACCAACTCCCAAAGTGTTCGAAATTTCCTCACACTCAAAAATATCCCACACCTTTCGGTTTTTGTGTTTGTTTTGTAGAAAACAAATAAAACTTAAACAATAATGTTTATTGACTTCACTAATCTCCATTTTTACAAACTAATGTTGAGATTATTTATAGGTGTAATCATCAACAAAATCCTAACAAAACTAAGCTAAAAACACACGCATAACATACGCAAAAATCGTCCTAATCTAGTGACTCATCCATGACTCACAAGATAAGAATGCCACGTCATCACTGCATGCCATGTAACTTGCTAACAAATCCTAACAAACTATATCTAAACAAAACATATCCTAACAAACTTATTCATACCTTGGTAATCAAGATAATCAACAAATTACAACCAGATTTACACAAAAATATGATCTACCCAAAGCCACACAGAATCGTCAAAATTGACGCCGCACAAGCCTCGTCTAACTTTGCGCAATTTTGTGATTTTTCTTCAAATCTTCAAGAAACCTTTCAAAAGATTCAATCTATTAATCAATAAACCTTCAAGAAGTTATTATCCTTGTGTATAAGGCTGTAAATGAAGATTAAGACACTTCAGGAAATAAAAGACTCAATGCCTAAAAATTAAAAAACCCTATCAAGTGAAGTGGGAAAAACTCATAGGCAAAACCATCTTATTCCCCTAATTCCGCCATTCTTTCCTTTGCTTCAATGATCAAGTATTTTCGTGTGTCACCATACACACCCATGATGATGTCTTTGAAGATCTTAAAAGCCTTGAATCTCCATAAGTCATTATTTCCCCCATACTTGCATCATTCTTAGAAGCCATTACCAAACCTTCGAAGTTATCACTTTGTTTTGTATCAAGAGGGATGAGGGAAGAGAAAATGGCAAGGATGATATGGATGAGGGAGAAGTGAGAGAAAAGAAAAGAAAGAATATGGGGTAATTGGTCTAGGGTATAAGGCCTTATATACCAAGGCTAGGGCTTGGCTTTTTCTATTGTAAAAATGATATTAACTATATGCTTTGGTTTGGACTGCATCATATAGCCCAAAGAACTGCATCTTATAAATTATATGCTGCGGTTCACAACCAAGCACAGCATAAATTTTTGGCGGGTTTGGTTTTTCGGATTATATACCGCGATTTCTTTTATCTCTCTAAGAACCGCAGCATTTGAGACGTAGAAAATGAGGATTTTTCCACTAGTGTATTTTAACTCTATGTTTCCATGACTTTAAAAATTTGACAGCAATATTAAACAACTTTAAAACCCTTAAAAACAAATCTAAACTTCATAAAATCATCACAATTTCATACAACAACAATTTATGATCATACTACAAAAGTTTAGGTCATTAAAAGCCATAAAACTACAAATTTTCATAATTTTATAAACCCTAATTTAAAATTTCATGAACAACTTTATAATTTCATAACTGTAAACATAATTATAACTTTATGAAACATGATTAAAATCATAAAAACATGATTAAACATAATTATAAACATGAATTTTGCAAGATTAAATTAAAAGAAAAGAGAAGAAAAGTTTTATTATTTTTTTTTTATATATAAGGGGTTTGAAATTACCAAGAGGGGAGGAGGAGAGGTGGCTGACAGTGGCTGTCGGTAAGGGAGGCCGACGAGGGAGGACGCCGGTGAGAGACGATGGAAGAAGAAAGGGGTCGCGAAGGGGAGGCGAGCGAAGAGATGGTTTATTTCCTCATATTTTTCGAACTAAAAAAAATAACTTTTTCTCTTTGTTTTCGAAATCCTAACTCACTAATAGGAAAGTAACTCTGAAATGTTCTGATTTAAGGGGTATTTATTGGCCCAAAAGAGGTTTTGGTGCAATTACATAGATACCCTTAATGTTTGAAATTACTTTTGTGCCCTTGTTTTAAAATAATTTAGGAAACTCTAAAAATTCCATTTTCAGAAACTTTTTAAAATATTTAATAACACTCAAAGTGACATAAAATATACTTTATAAACTTCAGAAAACATAAAATAATTATTTTAATTGTCAATTAATTTAAATTTCTCTCTTTGTTGAACTTAAGTTCTTAGTAAAAATACTAAAAACATACACATAAAATACAAAAATAACTTCTGAAACCACGTGAAAATATGGGGTATTACAAGAGTCAACAGAGAAAGTACTAGTAATCACATCCTTACTAGCATCTGCTTCACTTCGACCAATAACATTCAGCTTTCCAGAATTCGAGGCCTTAGTCTAATCTCCTCCATTTCACTTCCATTTCTATTCCCGTCTTGTTGCATTTCCTTTCCTCCCATGTTTCCTTGGAAACCCTTCTGCTGACCTCCAGTTGAATTCCTTTTGAATTGTGACCCCCGCCCTTCCTTTCCCTTGCTCTTAGAGAAACACTCGTGCTCACGGTGTCCAAGCTTGTTGCACATTCCTTGCTTGGTTGATTGTTAGGACATTCCTTGCTAAAGTACACATGACCTCCTTGATTAGCCGTCTGTACCCTTTTTCCATTTCTATTAGCTGGCTTCCCAAAGTTTTCCTTATTTCCCTGAATGTTGTTCTTAAATCCACCATGACTACCTTGTTGGTTAAAGTTTCCTCCACCATCTTTTCTTTTCTCCCTCGTCTCACCTTCTTTTAGCATCTCCTTCTTCTTCTAATCTAAGGCATACAAATGTGCAGCTCTACACCATACAACTCAACCAAGGACTCAAAGACTTGCCCGGCTAGTTGCAACTGAATGTCTATGGGTAAACCTCTCTCAAAGAGACTAGCCTTCGGCTTTTCTGTTGCTACAGCCTCCTTAGAAAACCTAGACAACTCCTTAGCAAACCTAGAAAAATCCTTACCAAACCTAAACAACTCCTTAACTACAGTAGCCAATTGCCACGCTACATCATTCAACTAATTGTTTTCACATTCGGCCATCCTATTTCTCCTGCAGAGGAAAAGACCTTTATGTTAAACTATGTCTAACTCTAAGTTAGAACAACACAACTCACAACATACCATGAAAGCACCTTCTCAATTCGTCTCATAAAAGAAATTTCTATTCTTGTAGAGCGAAAGACTCACTTAGTTTTGATTGCTTACACAACCATTCAAGTAAAAAAAAAGCACATAGTAAAAAAAAATTTCCTTAGTTTTACTCTATTTGAGACATCACTTCTAAAAAGAACTGACTCATTTATTATTTTATTCTCATAAGGGTTCTTATTTGCTTAGTTTTCTAAAGTTCCATATGGCTTACTGCCACTTATTCACAAAGAAAATAACAAACTAAAATTTCTAAAATCCTAAACATGAATAACACTACACAATATTAATCTAAGCTAAACTCATATTTATGACAAAAACTTCTAAACATTAACATATTTCTCATGTATGAACTCAAGATCTTCTTTAACATCATCTTCCAAATCGTCCTCAACATCTCCATCCATGTCTTCTTCAGGGTCAAGCTCATTTTCTTCTTCTTCTTCTTCAGAATCGGTCACTAAGTCCACATACAGTGGGATCATTGGATTTGGATTCTCAATCACATCACATGAACTATCCTTCGACTCATAGCTTTGAGAACCTGAAGCAGTTTCATTTTCAGTCATTGCATCATTCTCTTGATCAGTCGGGACTGGTGTGGGTTGTATGGGTGTGCATTAGCGGGTACACACACTTTTGGGTACCCGGCCTTCCGGGTAGTGTAAATTTTTTTTACCCAAGACCTACTCGAAAAATTCGGGTACCCGAAATAATTTGGTCGGGTAAGTGGGTACCCGAAACTTCATTTTTTTCACTTAAGATATAAATAAAGCATAATTAAACGAAAAAATTAATATTTTGATTAGCATAATTGCATTAAACTCTAAACCAATGTAATAGATGTAGCTAAACAAAAATAATTAAATAAAATATGAAAAACAAAAATCAACTGATAAACAATTCATAAAAAACAAAGCAACACCGAAAAGAATCACAGAGAAAGAAAACATCACAAAAATAAGAAAAAGGAAAGAGGTAGTAGCTAGTTAGAGTATAACAATGAGAAAGAAATATAGTAGATTTTGGAGTTGTGGTAAAAAAAAGCCCAATTCAAAACTAAAAACAAAAAAAAATTGAAAAACATAAAAGTAAAAATAATTGAAGCGGGTACCGGGTACCCTGTGCACCAAAATTTAGTACCCGTACCCGATCCAAAATATATCGGGTACCAGCAAACCGGGTACCTAGTTCGCAAAATTCTTTTTTGCTCAAAAAATACCCGGTTTAAAGGAGCGGGTAGTGCGGGTAACGGGTCGGGTTTTTGTGCACACCCCTAGTGTGTGGGGTCTCCTCATCTGCATTCAACTTTAGAAATTATTGCTCCTTCTTTGCAATGTAATATTCCAAGTACCTCCAATCACAACCCCATTGACCATTTTGATCCTTATACTTAGTGTATTTTGGAAGTCCTCTAATGAAATGAAAGTCACTAAACTTCGCCTTGATCTCCAAGTAAGGTGGAGAATTTGACAAGCAATTAATAATTAAGGCATACACATGATCGGGGTGGTCCCACTGTGGTATGGTAACTTCATTACTGAACTCATGTATGAACAGTAGAGACGAATCTTCCATACATACTGAGGTGGACTCTAATAATCCTTCCCCAAAGTTCCCATCCGAGTTTCCTTACTAGGCATATTATCCACCATCCTACAACGACACTTAAAACTAATGACCATCCTTCTCACACGACAAAACCAAGCTAAACAGTCCTACAACAAAAATGTTTGGTGGCTAAGATACAATTTCATATACACATAGCTATACACATAAAGCAACACTTCAAAACATGTACTTAAATGCATGAAGGAAAAGAAATAAAGTCTATCCTACATGCTCAAACTTCCTATCCAATCTCACCACATGATATGAATTGAAAGCAATAATACATAATACATACCTGAATTCCTTGCATGCCTGCACATGTAAGTGATTTTAAAACTTTTATTTTTCAAAACTTTCCATTTTTGGAAATTACTAATTAGAAAATTTTCCATTTCCGGTAACTTTCTAAATTAAGAAATTCTTCTTTCCAAAATAAAACTAGGGTACTACCCCAAAAATAAAAATTTATTTTATTTCGGAAAAATAAGCTCTGATAGCACTTTGTAACGCCCTAGAATTTCCTATTTCATTCTCTAGATTTTTCAAAAATAAAATATAATATAATAAAGAATAATAATTATTAAAGCTCCTAATTAACTAGGAAAAACTAAAGTATTACCGCCACAATGATAACGGCTAAGGCTTTTAGCAAAGTACCACAGCGGATGTGTTTAAAAACCAAAACCAAATTGAAACTCCAAAGTAAAACATGTAATAAAAATTAAATACAAACCAAAGTTAAAAACCAAATGAAAAGCAACTTAAAATCTATATTACACTTTGGAACTGTCTTAACGACCCTTCAAAACAAAACAAACTTTTTAAACTTCAAAACAAAAGTCAACATCAATAAATAGATAACTAACAAGTCCATAAAACTAAAAAAAACTACGATGGAAGCACTCTTACTCTGGCCAAGCATGATTGACTATGCCCACTTGTACCTGTAGCTTTCTCTTATTCTAGACAACTACTCGCCATCAAGTGGGTCATCGTAGGGCCAACTCAAGCACAAAGTAAAGTGTAACACACATACATCTTACCATTGACAGCTCTTCACTTGTGCATATACTCAACCCAAATAAAATTATTTATTATATCAAAACTTTGGATTTCGTATCGAACGGGATTCCTTTCCTTTAAAATCGCTCTATTGGGCAACAACTTGGGAGAAACTCCAAGAAGGTATTACCTATGTCACATAAAGTGACAAATTCCAGCATATTAAAAATATAAAAGAGTAAAACGTCTTGTACCCCAATTAGAAGTCATAGATCATTGTTCCATACGACTCCTCCCATTGTCATGCTCAAGGTATATACGTTCCAAGAGTTTTGGTGTGAATCCTCTTTAACTTAACGTGTTTAACAGGTTTAGCAACACTATGACTTACACATAACATCACTTAGAAACATGCACAACATCAAACAAAACCATATTAATTATCTTTGATTTAAAGTGATTCTAAAAATAATCTTGTGTGTCCTTTAATTAAACTAAACTTTATTTACCACACATTAACAGTGCGTAGCTAACAAATTATCTTTCCTTGACCACATATTAAATAGTGAGTAGCTACATAAATATTTGCTCATTAAACATCTAATAAACATGTGTATAAAAATTCACTAACTGGCTTTCTTGTTGATTAAGTAACTAATCAACTTAACTAACTTTCCTTTCTTGTTTATTAATTATTGGACAACTTTAGAAATAACTTTAATATTTCAATTACTCAGGATAAATTTATAATACTATAACGGTGGAATGTCAAAACGATCTAGAAATCATACATTATTTATACTTTCATGACAACATAACTTTTCATGCATGTCAACCAAACAACAATGCATAATCACATACATAATATGTAAGATCAACAACGAAGCATGAATTCTATTATTATTTTTGCCTTTAGTACTTACGTACCTTGTATGGTAATGGAGATCTGCCACAACTACTAAAACTCTATTAACTCGAATTCTTCTACATAGAGAAAGCCGAAACTAAAGTAAAACCTTGTTGACTAACTTCTACAACAACTCTAAACTTATTAAAATATTTAATAAAACTTAAAGTGAGATGAAATATACTTTATAAACTTTAGAAAACATAAAATAATATTTTAATTATCAACTAATGTGAATTTCTTTCTTTAATATCTTTATTGAACTTAAATACTCAATAGAAATACTAAAAACATACACATAAAATACGAAATTAACTTCTTAAATTACGTGAAAATATGGGGTATTACAATAAAATAAATCAAAATGTATTCTTAGAAACAATTTAGGAAACTTTAAAAATTATATTCTTAGAAACTTATTAAAATATTAAATAAAACTTAAAGTGAGACTTACACATGTCAACATGTGTCATCCAATGATTGGCTACCTCTTTATGGGGTTTTTATAAGCTTTTCATGGATTCTGGCCCTTAAAGAGACTTACTCTTTATTTCCCCTTTTAGGGTTTGGGACGCGTGGTCCAATGGTAGGATGACATATGCCATCCTATGTGTTGAGCCCACAGCTTGACATGTGGATTTTCATGGTTTCGATATTTGTCACTCTTTGATTTAGGACACTTGGTTCGTTAGAATTTTGACGCGTGGTCCATTCATCTTTCGCCACGTGGCAGCCCTTATCTTGCCACATCATTTGCCCCATCAATTGGGTTTCTGGTCTTTCACCCAAAGGCCCAATTGATTCAAGCCCATTATTAACTTTGGGCTTCACCAAAGTGTTTTTTGGGGGTAAAGTTCCTTTTCCTCCACTATTCACTCTAAATAGGGGGTGTGGGTGAATGATCGAAAATCATTTCACTCCATTCACTATTTTACTTCAGTAATTTCCTTGAGAGAGTTCTTGAGTTTTTAGAGAGAGAAGTTGAGGCGATTTCCTATCAAAGGCGATTTCTGGCGAACATCGTATTCTTATTTATTCATCATCCTTAAACCACATCATCAGGTATTCTTATCTGACTCCTTTATTCACCTCCTTTTTGTTTTCTAATTGTGTCTTCTAGTTCCTCTTCCCCTGGTAGTAAGGGGGGGGGGGGCAACTGATAGAACAACCCATAGCCGGTGACTTTGGTTCGTCACCGGATACCCAATGCTCAGTTGCCCCTCATATTGTTTCTTCTCTTTATTCTCCAATTCTTCCTCTCCTTCCTGTGCAGGGGGGAAATGGCCAGAATAAATCAAACTGCTAGAGTGACTGATGAATATGTCACTTTGTAGGTTTCTCCTAATTCGTTGACCAAAGCCAACATCCCTACCACTAGTGAGCCGCCTGCCCAAGTAGAACACCTTGACATTTCTGAGGAGAGCTCAGAAGAAGTTAGAATTGAGGAACCTCCTCCTAGTGTAGAAAAGAAAACTTCTTCTCCCCCCTCTCCTGGAATAGCCCTAGTTTCCCCTTCTTTCTTAGAGGACTTAAATCCAGAGAGATTTGCTAGTTTCTTTATACTAGATGACTCTTCTGGACTAATCATTCCCTAAGAGGGTCAGTCCATGATAGATGCCCCATTAGGCTCTTTTGGCATCTACAAAGATGTTATTGACATGGGTGAATTCATCCAGCTCTATTCTTTCTTCTTTAACGTCTTGAGACGTTATAACCTTGGCATAGGCCAACTTACCCCCAATTCATGGGGTCGCATTCTTACTTTTGCTGCCACATGTGTTATGCACAAGGTAAAACCCACTTCTTCTTCCTTTGTCAACATTCACACGTTGACTAAGGCTTCTGGCTGTAAGGAGGGCTAGTACACCCTCTCCTATGTAAAAGGATTTAAGAGCGTGCTAGATAAATCCAGTAAGGTTAAGGACTGGAGAGGTAGTTTTGTTTTTGTAAAGAGTAGTGATGAGAGAATAGTTACTCAACTTAGGAAATGAAACCTTAGACCAAAACATAGTGGTAGAGGTCCTTCCCTTCCTTATATGAGTGTAGAGGATCAGAAGGTTGTAAATTTGTTTAGAGTTAGAGTTAGTGTTAGTGTTCTTTCAAACGAATGATGGCTGACTCAGCCTCTGCTGCCCATTCAAACTCAAGACCACCCTTTCTTGCTTTTGCCTTTTTCTTGATCATATCAAAGAAATAATGGCATTTATCACCTGCCCTTGATAAGAATCTACCAAGGGCGGCTAGGTCTCCGGTCAGCTTCTGAACCTCCTTAACGTTTCGGGAAGAGGTCATGTCTAGAACAGCCTTGACTTTATCTGGATTGACTTCAATCCCTCTTTCATCCACAAGAAATCCCAAAAAAATTTCAGAAGTTACTCCAAAAACACCTTTTGGATTTAACTTCATCTTATAATCTCTCAATGTCTCAAAGGTTTCTCTTAAATCTGCCACATGATCCTTCATCTCCTTGCTCCTGACAATCATATCATCAATGTACGCCTTCCCAAGTGGTTTTTGAAAACATCATTTACCAAACGTAAATGGCATCCTGGTATAGCAATATAGACCCTTTTTAGTTACAAAGCTGTCTTTTCTTGATCTTCCTCCCATAGAGGAATCTGGTGAAATCCTGAATAGGCATCCATGAAACTCGACAAGGCATGCCCCACCGTGGAATCAACCAATCAGTCAATTTTTGGCAAAGGAAAGCTATCTTTAGGACAAGCCTTGTTAAGATCCGTATAATCAACGCACATCCTCATTATACCATTTGGCTTTGGGACAAGGACTACATTAGCCACCCAATCAGGATACTGGCATGGTCTAATGAATCCAACCTCCAAGAGCTTATTCACTTCTTCAGTTGCTTTGTTGCGAAGTTCACCCAAATTCCTCTTCTTCTGACGGATTAGCTTGGCGTCAGGTTTAACATTTAGTTTATGTAAAGCAATGCTCGGGTCAATGCTCGACATTTCCTCAACATCATATGCAAAAACATCCTTAAATTCTCTTAACAGCTTCCTCATTTCTACCCCAACATGGTCGTTAGGAGCCTGGCCTACCTTGACATTCTTGTCGGGCTTGGCTTCATCAAGAAGAAAATCTTCGTGTTCACCAACTGGTTGAGGTCGAGTTACCTGACTCAGACTGTGAATGGCCATCAGTTCATTTTTAGCCACTCCCTCAACCTCCCTTTTCTTGGTTGGATCTTCCACCTCTTCAATCCAACCAGTAGGTCTAAGGGTAGTGATGTAGCATTCCTTGGCCATTTGCTGGTCACCACGAAGCCTTCCGATTGCCCCATTGTTACACTCATACTTCATGAGCATGAGGTGTGTAACAACAACCGCCCTAGAAGTGTTCAAGGTTGGCCATCCCAAAATTACACTGTAAGCTGACAGTTCTTTAACTACCAGGAACTTAACGACCATGTTCCTAGCACAACCCTTGTCCCCTATCCTAATTGGTAGGGAGACGGTACCCAATGGGTTGATCAACCCTCCCCCGAAACCAATAATAGGATGGTGGAAAGGCCCCAAGGTGGATACATCATATTTCAACTTCTTCAAACAAGCATAACTAATAATATCAGACGAGCTTCTAGTGTCGATCGATATTCGCTTGACTCTCATATTAGCCACTTTCAATTCCACCACCAAGGGGTCATCATGTGGAGTAAGGACATTACCCTGGTCCTTATTACTGATCATGACCTCTGGGAACTTGACCTTGGCATCATGTCCCGCCTCTGGTGACCCTTCTTGGGAGAGACTTCGTAAGTACTCTTTACTCCCTCGAATGGTTGGTCCGCCAGCTGCAAACCCACCAAAGATGACGTACACCACATCCTGCTCCGTATTATAATCATCCTTGGGCTCACTAGCCTTAGAATCCATCTTCTGTTTGGAGCTCTTATCTTGGGACTTGATTAAGTGTTGTGAAATTTTTCCCTTGGCAGCGAGGGACTCAAGAGTTCTCTTAAGATTAAAGTATCATTAGTATGATGCCCCGTACCTTTGTGAAAGTGGCAATACTTGCTTGAGTCTCTATCTTCCTTGGAACTTCTTAGTGGTGGTGGATCATCAATCTCAACCTTGTTAAGAATTTCCTTGAAAACTGAGTAGAGATCTTTGGTGAACTCTACCTTAGGGCCATCATTAAACTTTCTTTCTTACTTTGGAAGTTTCCTCCCTTGCTTGATGACCCAGTTGCCCAGGTGGCATGTTTCTTTTGATCTTTGTTTTTGGTGCGTTGATCACTCTTTCAATCATCTTTCCTGTCTTTTCTGGTTGAAGCACAAAGCTCTTGTGCATGAATGAAACATTCAGCCTCTTCCAGGATTCCCTTCAATGTCTTACAATTTCTTCTTACATCATCAAATTTAGAAGTTCCATCACGGAGACCTCTAAAGAAGTTGTCAAATGCCACCCCTTCAGACAGGTTTGAGATCTGCAAAGACTCCAGTTTAAACCTTTGTACATAACTTCTTAGAGACTCCTTCTCTCCCTAGATAATCTTGGCCAGATGCATGCTGATCTTCTTCTCCCTTTTGTTTGCCATGAAGTGGTGTACAAAGATAGTACTCAATTCATGGAAGCTGTGAATTGATTGGTCTTGAAGACCATTGAACCACTTCTGGGCAATTCACTTCAAGGTGGCTGGGATGTAACGGCACCATGTTGCATCATCTGGGCCTTGAAAATACATCAAATGTTTGTAAGTGGCCAAATGCTCTTCTAGGTTAGTGGTCCCATCAAATGGCTCAATTTGTGGCATCTTGAACTTGGTTGGACGTGGTGCCATCATGATGGACATGGAGAGGGTCATGGACAACTTTTGTTGATCCCTTGTAGAGATCATTTGGCTTTACCACATTTTCCCAATAGTTAATCATCTGCTCCTTCTTGGCCTGATCGGCCTTACCAGTTTTCTTCTTCTCAGTGAAGTTCCTTAAATTCTCTCGTTCTTCCGAATCCAAGGAGACGTGATGGGAATCAGACATCTCCATGATGGAAGAATCCTCAGTTGAACCAGATCGGTCTCCTTTCTTCCAGACCTTCTTAGATATTCCTTTCCATCCTTACTCGATGCCTTCTTGGCTTCGAGATATTCCCTTGCATCTCTACTTGATGACTTTTTTTGCTCGAGTTACTCTCGAGCATCACTTGTAATGCCACTCAATGAGTTCTCTAGCATCACTTTGCGTTTTGCTAGACCCAACTTCTTTCCTTGCCAGCTCCCGTTTAGGCTTGTACTTGGGAGTGGCTGGATACCTCTTCACAGCACCCCAATGAGCTTTCGAAGGAGTTCTTTCTTTCTTAAGCTTCTGAGAAGTTCTCTAGTTTGTAATAAGTTTGTATTTTTTTTAAGAATGTAAGATCCCCTAATTTCACCCATTCAAGGCCTATTCATAGGCTAATGGATGGAGGTTTTACCTCTCATTGGATGAAATGTGTCATCCAATGATTGGCTTCCTCTTTGTGGGGTTTTTATGGGATTTTCATGGATTTGGGCCCTAAAAGAGACTTACTCTTTACTTCCCCTTTTAGGGTTTTTGGGACACGTGGTCCAATGGTAGGATGACAAATGTCATCTTATGTGTCGAGCCCATACCTTGACATATGGATTTTCATGGATTCGACATTTGTCGCTCTTTGATTTAAGACACTTGGTCCGTTAGGATTTTGACACGTGGTCCATTCATCCTTCACCACGTGGCAGCCCTTAGCTTGCCACATCAACAAGTACTTCGACTTTCTTTTTACGAGACTAGTTGTCTCTACAAACATAGTCAAAGTGGGGGCTAACTGTAGACACCTATATTTGGTTCCACCCAACGACTGATGATTATCATGTACCACGTCACAAACGTGTCCAATTTCTTAGAGTAAATAAATAAATAAATAAATAAATAAATAAATACATAAGTAAATAAAAAAATAAGTAAATAAACAAATAAATAAAGATAGATAGAAGTAAATAAATAAATAAATAAATATATATATATATATATATATATAGACAAATAGATAAATAGATAAATAAATAAATAAATAAATAAATAAATAAATAAATAAATAAATAAATAAATAAATAAATAAATAAATAAATAAATAAATAAATAAATATGCTGTCAGAAGGTGTTAACCGATGATGAGTTATGATGGTTGAAAACGCTTAAAGCGAGTTTTCTAATTTTCACATAATTTTTTAATTTTTGTTTTATTTTCTTATTTTCATTTATTTTCTCATTTCATTTTCATTTCCATTTTATTTTTATTTTCATAATTCACATTTTAAATTCATTTTCGAAATTAAAAGAAATTAATTTAAGCGTATGAATGTGATCGGATTCGACAAACCCTCTAGAAAGGTTTGTTCGTTTTATGAAAACTCCAGGTGATGGAAGTGGATAAATTGTTTTATGGAAGTGAATTTCGTATAATTTCATAATATTTCGGCTTATGGAAGTAAATGTACGAAGTAAGCAAGTGTAATACCCCATATTTTTACGTATTTCAAGGAATAATTTTCGTATTTTTTACGTATGTTTTTAATATTTTTGTTGAGAAATAATATTCAATAAAAATATTAAACAAAGGAAATTTAAGTAAATTCTAATTAAAATAGTTATTTTGTGTTTATAAATAATATTTTATGTTTTACTAAAAAAGTTTCTAAAAATAGAATTTTTAGAGTTTCCTAAATTATTTTCAAATAAGGCATAAAAGTAATTTCAAGCTTTAAGGGTATTTGTGGAATTGCACCAAATCCTACTTTAGGGCCTATAAATACCCCTTAAAACCCCAATTTTCAGATTTCTTTTGCAACTTGGTGATTTAGGATTCCAAAAATTTAGATAGAGAAAGAGAAAAAAAGGAAAGTTTGAGAAAAAAGTGTTCGGAAATTTCCGATGGAAACAAAAAAAAACTTGGCTCGTTTTTTTTTCTCCCGTCACCAAAGCCACCCTCGCCGGATCCGTCGCCTGCCGCCGGCCACCCTCCTCCTCCCCTTCACTTGGTATTTTCGAAAACCTTTATAAAAAAAAAATTCTTCTTGTTTCTTTTTGATATAATCTTGCAAATTCATGTTTATTTTTATGATTAATAATGTTTTTATAAGTTTTAATCATGTTTTTATGAATTTATGATTTATTTTAAAGCATGAATTTATTTGTTGTTCATGAAATTTTAGATTAGGGTTTATAAAATTATGAAATTCTTGATTTTATGGGTTTTAATGATTTAAACTTTAATATTATGATCATGAATTGTTGTTGGGTGAATCTATGATGATTTTATGAAGTCTAGATTGATTTTTCAAGGCTTTAAACAAGAATTATATTGCTGTCCAAATTTTGTAATCATGAAAATCAATAGAATAAATATTATGAACATGTTATCGTTTATGAAAAATTATTCTAAACCCTAGATTTGTTTCATAATGATGTTACTGGATTGTAAAAGAGTTTTTATAATGAATTTATGATGTTTTTATGAGTTTTAAATGGGTTTTAGATGAATAAATAAAGCTGTAAATTTTATTTAATACTTATTTATGCCCAACAAAAATAGTAACATGTAATATAGTAAGTGATAATTAGTTTTTATGCATCTAAGTATTTTATATTGATCTTAGCGAATGACAATAGTGTTTTATGCTCAAAATATGATATTTAGAAAGGTTTAAGAGTGTTTTAAAGAAGGTTTACAAAGCTGCCTTTTTTGGAAAATTTCCGAAAATCAAGTGATTTGCAATAGAAAAATTAAAATAAAGTATGGAATTAAATAGAGACCATATAGCGAATATTTTGGACAAGTTTCCAATATAGAAAGTTAGTTTAGAGTTGTTGTAGAACTTAGTCAACAAGGTTTTAATTTTGTTTCGGTTTTACCTATTTAGGAAACTTTGAAATAATCGACTTTTAGGAGTTGTGGCGGATCACCATTACTTTACATGGTACATAATTGCAAAAGACAAGCATGAGAATTAGAATATACGCTTGGTTGAACTTTTATGTTATGTTGTTGTGCTTGTTTGGATTGTGAAATTGACATGCATGATAAGTTTTATTAGAGGCATGATTTTATAATATTTGGACATTCCATGATTTTAGCAATATAAATTCTACAGGATTTAATTAGAATGTTATGACCAGTTTAAATTGGCCATTAGCTTAATGAAGAAGAAAGGAAGTTATTTATGTTGGTTAGTTACTTAATCAACAAGAAAAGTAGTTTGTGAATTTTTATTCACACAATTAATAGAAGTTAATGGCAATTATTTTATACATGTTGCCACTCACAGTTTAATGTGTGATCAAGGAGTAAGTAAATAGTTAGCCACTCACACTTAATGTGTGGTAAAGGAAGTTTAGTTTAATTAAAGGACACACATATGATTATTTTTAGAATCAATTTAAATCAAAGATAATTAACATGGCAGCTTGACTTTAAGCATGTTTTTATGTGTTGTTATGTGTGAGTCATAACATTGTTAATCCGGTTAATCAAGTAAAGTGAAAGAGGATCCGCACCAAAACTCTTGGAACGTATATACCTTGAGTCTGAACAATGGGGGGAGTCGTATGGAACATAGATCTGTAATTTCTAATCGGAGTACAAGACATTGTACTCTTTTATATTTTTAATGTGCTAGAATTCCGTCACTTTATGTGATATAGGTAATACCTTCTTGGAGTTGCTCCCAAGTTGGTACCTTATAGGGCGATTTTAAAGGAAAGGAAACCCGTTCGATGCGGATCCAAAGTTGAAATATAATAAATAATTCCTTTATGTTGAGTCTATGCACAGGTGAAGAATTGTCAACGGTAAAGTGTATGTATGTTTTACTTTAATTTATTTTGTTGTTATATAGTCTTTAGTAATTATGTACTCAGCTTTGCTGACAGTTTGTTTCGTGTGCATGGCTTTGTCTTGGACTTGGCCCTACAATGACCTACTTGTTGGTGAGTAGCTGTCTAGAATAAGAAAAGCTACAGGTACATGTGGGCATAAATCATTTCATGCTGGGCTGGAGTGAGAGTGCTTGATGTGTAGTCTTCATAGTTCTTATTTTTATTGCTTATGGAGTTATCTAACTATTTTGAATGTTGTTTTATTTACAAAGTTTAAGTTTTGGCTTTTAAGGGTGATTGAGATGGTTCCGAAGTGTAATAATGTTTTAAGTTGGTTTTTACTTTGGATGTTGGTTTGATTTTAGTTTTGAGATTATTTTTGAAGTATAAGTTTTAAATTGGTTTTGGTTTTAAGACTTCCTCTATAGTGCTTTGATAAATGCCTTAGCCGTTATCACGGTGGCGGTAATACTTTGGTTTTTCCTCATCAATTAGAAGTTTTAATAATTATATTTCCTTAATATTTATAATATGTTTTTCGGGAAAATCTAGAGTAGAAAGTCAGGAAATACCAGGGTGTTACAAAGTGGTTACCAGAGCTTAGTTTTTGAAATAAAATAAATTTTTTTGGGGGGTACCCTAAGTTTTATTTTAGGAAAGAGGAATTTCTATTTTGGAAAGTTGTTGGAAATGGAATTTTTCTAAAAATAGTAATTTCCGAAAATAGAAAGGTTTGAAAAAATAAATGTTTTTAAAATTAATTACTTGTGCAGGTATGCAAGGAATTCAGTTATATATTATGTGTCATTGCTTTAGTATCATGTGGTGAGATTGGGTAGGAAGTTTGGGCATGTAGGATAGAATTTATTTCTGTTCTTTCATGCATTTAAGTTCATGTTTTGAGATGTTGCTTATGTGAGTAGTTATGTGTAAAAGAAATTGTATGTTAGCCACCAGACCTTTGGTTGTAGAACTGTTAGCTTGGTTTTGTTGTAGGAAGGATTGTCCATTAGTCTTAAGTGTTGTGCAGGATATCGGATAGCATGCTTGATAAGGATACTCAAATGGGGACGTTGGAAAAGGACTATGAGAGTCCACCTCGATATGTTTGGAAGATACAATTTTAGTGTTGATACATGATCAGTAAGGTGTTGAAGCTACCGCAGTGGGACGAAAATGATCATGTGCCGGCCCTAACTGTTAGTTGTTTGCTAAACCGTCCACCCTACCTGGATATTAAGGCGAAGTTCAGTGATTTTCACTTTTCTGGAGGACTTCCAAATTACACCAAATATAAAGAAGCGGTTGGTCAATGGGGCTGCGATTGGAGGTATCTGGAGGGGTATATTGCAAGTAAGGAGAAGGAGTTCCAGGAGTTGAATGCAAGTGAGGAGACCCCACCCACACCAATCCCAAGTAACTAGGAAGATGAACACATGGTGGTGAAAGAAACTACTTTTAGTTCACGGAGTTATGAATCAAAGGATAGCTCGTGTTATGAGATCGAGAATCCAAATCCAGTGATTCCTGTGTATGTAGATTTGGTATCTGATTCTGAGGATGAAGAAGGGCTTGATCCTGAGGAAGATATGGATGAAGACATGGAAAAGGATATGGAAGACGATGTGACAAATGATCCTGAGTTTATTCCTAGGAAATATATAACGTCGAAGGACATGAAGGACAGTGTTATTGTCTAGGAGTTCTGTATGGATATAAGTTAGTTAATACTGTTTAGCATTGTTAATGTTTAGATTGTTGGACAATTTAGATTGCTGTTTATTTTTGTGAATATGTGGCAGTGAGCCATTAGGAAATATTCGGAGGAATTAGTCAATAAGAATTCTTATGAGAATGAAATAATAAATGAGTCAATTCTTTTAGGATATGAAGCCTCAAGTAGAGTAGAACCAAGAGAATTATTTTTGTTTCTTATGTGCTTTATTATTGTTTTAATGGTTGTGTAAACAAACAAAACTAAGTGAATCATTCGCTTTATAAAAATGGAAACTTCTTTTGTGAGACGAAATAAGAAAATGTTTTATGCTATAAGTTTATGTTGTTCTAACTTAGAGTTAGACATAATTTAATATAAAGGTATTTTCCCTCTATAGGAGAAATAAAATGACTGAACGTAACAACAATTAGCTGAATGAGGTAGTGAGGCAATTAGCTACTGTACCTGAACAGTTAGCTGCTAGAGGAAATGGAAATGGTAATGACCCTGCTGGGTAACTTTTCAAGAAGATTTCTCAAAGTAAGCCACCTACTTACCAAAGAGAGCATAATCCAACTATTCTAGAGGGATGATTGAGAGAGTTTAGCAAGCTGTTTGGAGTAGTTGAGTGTCCAGAAGAGCTTAAGGTGAACCGTGTAGTTTACTATTTAAGAGGAGAAGCCAATCTTTGGTGGTCACAAAGTGAGGCTGTGACTAGGGCTTTACAAGTGTTTAATTGGGATGCGTTCAGGAGCAGATCCGTAATAAGTTTTATCCTTTGTTCCTTCAGAAACAGAAAGCTAATGAGTTTCTGGAACTTAAGATGGGGAGTATGTCTATTACTGAGTATTATTGTAAGTTCATAGAGTTGTCCGGATTTTCTAAGGAGGTCGTGGCAACCGAAAAGTTGAAGGCTAGTTGTTTTGAGAGAGGGTTACCCTTAGACATCCGGTTGCAGTTAGCCGGGCAAGTCTTTAAGTCTTTGGATGAACTATATGGTAGAGCTGCACACCTGTATGCCCTAGACCAGAAGAAGAAGAAGGAGGTAATAAAGGAAGGTGAGATGAGGGAGAAAGGAAGGGTGGTGGAGGAAACTTCAACCAACAAGGAAGTCATGGTGGATTTAAGAAACCTCGTCTCAACAATAACTTCCAGGGTAACAGGGGAAATTTTGGGAAGCCTGCTAATGGAAATAGGAATAGAGATCAGATGGCTAATCAAGGAGGTCGTGTGTACTTCTGCAAGAAGTGTCCTAACAATCATCCAGGAAAGGACTTTGCTTGGAACCCAGTGACTTGTCATTTGTGTAACAAACTTGGACACCGTGAGTATGAGTGCTTCTCCAAGAACTAGGCAAAGGAAGGGCAAGGTTCTCGATGCAAACGGAACTCAACTTGGGGTCAGTAGAAGGGTTTCCAAGGAAATATGGGAGGAAAGGCAACACCTCAAGCTGGAAATAGAAATGGAAGTGGAAATGGAGGAGGTCAGACTAAGACCTCAAATACTGGAAAGCTGAATGTGATGGTTCGAAGTGAAGATGATGCTAGTAAAGATGTAATTACTGGTACTTTTTCTATTCATTCTTTTCCTGTTAAAGTTTTGTTTGATTCTGGTGCAACATATTCTTTTGTATCCACTATGATTTTGTAAAGTTAATGCCTAAGTTGGGAAAAGTAGATACAATAGATATGTCAATAGTGTTATCATCAGGACAAGATCAGAAGTACAATGTTCAAGGAGATTTATTGATGTTCCAGTTGAAATAATTGAGGGAGTGGAGTTTAAGGCTAACCTGATTGAGTTTGATTTGGGTGACTTAGAAGTGATTCTGGGGATGGATCGGTTGAGTGAGCATAAGGCTGAGATTTTATGTGAGCTGCAGAAGATCTCGTTAATCAATAAGGGTAAGAAAGTCAGCTATCGGGGGGCAGGAAGGCCAAAACACAACAAAATAGTGTTAGTAATGAGGTTTGGTAGGTTTGTGAGGAGAGGTTTTCCAATATACCTGTGTAGTGTAAAGGATGTAAATCATGTTGAGACTGTTAGGCCCGAGGACATTGAGGTAGTGAGAGATTTCCTGGACGTGTTTCTAGAGGAGATTCCGGGAATGCTTCCGAAGCGAGAGATCGACTTCACCATAGACTTAGTTCCAGGAACCGCACCTATTTCCAAAGCACCCTATAGGATGGCACCTGCAAAAATGTGTGACTTGAAAGAGCAGTTATAGGATTTGTTGGAGAAGGGTTACATTAGGCCTGGCGCTTCACCTTCAGGAGAACCAATGTTGTTTGTAAAGAAGAAAGATGGGAGTTTGAGGTTGTGTATTGACTATAGGGAGTTGTATAAGGTGATGATCAAGAACAAGTATCCTTTACCGAGGATTGATGACTTGTTTGATCAATTAAAAGGAGCTACGGTGTTTTCAAAGATTGATTTGGGGTCAGGGTACCATCAGTTGGGAATTGCTAATGAGGACATACCAAAAACGACTTTTCGTATGAGGTATGGACATTATGAATCTACTGTTATGCCTTTTGGGTTGGTTTCATTGAGGACATTTTTGTGTACTCTAAGAGTAAAGAGGAGCATGTGGAACATTTGAGGACAATTTTGATGACATTCAGGGAGAATAAATTGTATGCTAATAAGTTCTCGAAATGCGAGTTCTGGTTGGAGAAAGTAGCATTCTTGGGACATTTCGTGTCAAAAGAGAGAGTCGAAGTAGATCCAGCCAAGATCGAAGGAGTAAAGGAGTGGCCTACACCTAAGAATGTAACGGATATACAGAGTTTCTTAGGGTTGGCAGGGTATTATAGGAGGTTTGTGAAGGACTTTTTGAGAAATGTTAAACCAATGACGTCGTTAATGAAGAAATACTGTAAGTTTGTATGGGACGATAAGTGTGAAGAGGCATTTCAGACTTTAAAGGAGTGTTTGACTACAGCTCTGGTGCTGACTTTTCCTGATGGAAGTGATTCTTATGATGTGTATAGTGATGCTTCTAAAAATGGTTTGGGATGTATGTTAATGCAAAATAGAAAGGTTATTGCGTATGCTTCAAGACAGTTAAAACCATACGAGGCAAACTACCCTACTCACGATCTTGAGCTAGCGAAGATCGTGTTTGCTTTGAAGATATGGAAGCATTACTTGTATGGAGTAAAGTGTATGATTTACACGGATCACAAAAGTTTAAAGTACTTTTTCACTCAAAATGAATTAAACATGGGACAGAGGAGATGGTTTGAGTTGATCAAGGATTACAATTTAGATATCCAATACCATGAAGGGAAGGCCAATGTGGTAGCGGATGCTTTAAGCCGTAAAATGAAGCATTGAATGAATACTTTAGTGGTCGCTGACGAACTATGTAGAGATATGGAGAGAATTAACTTGGACATAGTGAAGAAGGGAGAGTTGGAAGGAATATTTTGTAATCTTATTATCCAACCAACTCTATTTGAGGAAATTAAGAAGAACCAAGAGAGAGATGTGAAATTAGACAGAACAAAAGAAAAAATTAAAACAGGAAAGGCCATGGACTTCAAGATCCATGAGGATGAGAGCTTAAGGTGTAAAGAAAGGTGTTTTGTACCACAGAAATGTGAAGATATGAAACGGAGAATCATGGAGGAAGGTCATAATACCCCGTATTCAGTACATCCTTGAGGCGATAAGCTTTAAAAGGATTTGAAGAAGGTGTATTGGTGGCCTAGGATGAAAAGCGAAGTGGCTGAATTTGTGACCAACTGTCTTAATTGTCAAAAAGTGAAATTTGAGCATAAAAGACCACAAGGAGAAGTCCAACCACTTGAAATACCAGGATGGAAATGGAATTGCATATCAATGGACTTTGTAACTTTCTTGCCCAAGTCGAGGAATCAAAATGATACAATATGGGTTGTGGTGGATAGGCTTACTAAGTTAGCGGTGTTTATACAAATGAAGGAGACTTTGAGGATGGAACAACTTGCAAAGGCTTACATAAAGCATGTTGTGAGGCTACATGGATTTCTAAAGGATATCGTGTCAGATAGGGATTCTAGGTTTCTTTCGAAATTCTGGAAAAGTGTCCAGGAGAAATTTGGTACAACGTCGAAAATGATTACATCTTTCAATCCAACAACCGATGGACAAACAGAGAGAACCCTACAAACTTTGGAGGACATTCTAAGAGCTTGTGTAAGGGATTTTAACGGGAAATGGGAGGATCACTTAGATCTCATTAAGTTTTCATACAACAATAGCTACCATGAAAGCATTGGCATGGCACCTTTTGAGGCTTTGTATGGAAGGAAGTGCATAAGCCCCTTATTTTGGAGTGAAAAAAGTGAGGCAGTGATTCTAGGGCCTCAATTGATTGAAGAAACACAGATAAGATAAGAGTAATACAAGCAAAGATTCAAGTAGCACAAGATAGACAAAAATCTTATGCGGACCAAAAATGCCAGGAAGTTGTGTTTCAAGTTGGTGATAAGGTGCTACTTAAGGTATCACCAATGAAAGGAATAATGAGGTTCAGAAAGAAAAGGAAATTAAGCTGGAAATATATAGGACCCTAGAGATCCTGTAAAGGGTTGGAAAAGTTGCCTATAAGCTAGCATTAATAATGGAATTGAGTAAGGTTCACAATGTCTTCCATGTGTCTCAATTAAGGAAATATGTGCCGCATGAATTACATGTGTTACAACCTGAAACAATAGAGTTTGACTAGAGTTTGACCTATGAAGAGAGGCCAATTAAGATCCTGGACAGCTAGGTCCAGGATACTCGTAGGAAAAGTGTCAAAATAGTGAAGGTGTTGTAGTCTAACCATGAAACCGAAAAAGCTACTTGGGAGGCTTAAGATATGATGAGAGAAAAGTATCCAGAGTTATTTCAGGTTAGTAGGTAGAGTTACGGGGACGTAACTCGATTCTTAAGGGGCGTAGAGTGCGATCAAATTTCGCGCGTTTTACCCTTAATTTTGTAGGTTTTTACGACTTTTTCGAAAACTTTTATGTATGTCCACTAAAAAGTTGTCAAGCAAAATTTAAGTAAGTGTCTAAAGTCTACAACAACATAGTATTATAATGAAAAAAAGCTTGAAGTAAATGTAGTCTCTATTCGAATTCCATACAACAATTTACATAGAGTTTCGGGACGAAACTTATTTAAGGGGGGTAGACTGTCATACCCCATATTTTTACGTGTTTTAAGAAATTAATTTCTTATTTTATACGTGTATTTTTAATTTTTTTTGTTAAGAAAATATATTCAATAAGAATGTTAAACAAAGGAAATTTATATAAATTCTAATTAAAATAATTATTTTGTGTCTATAAATAATATTTTATGTTTTACTAACTATTTTGAAAAGATTCAAAAATAGAATTTTTAGAGTTTCCTAATTTATTTTAAAGCAAGGGCATAAAAGTAATTTCAAGCATTAAGGGTATTTGTGGAATTGCACCAAATCCTACTTTAGGGCCTATAAATACCCCTTAAAACCCCAATTTTCAGATTTGTTTTGCAACTTGGTGATTTAGGATTCCAAAAATTTAGATAGAGAAAGAGAAAAAAAAGGAAAGTTTGAGAAAAAAGTGTTCGGAAATTTCCGATGGAAACAAAAAAAACTTGGCTCGTTTTTTTTCTCCCGTCACCAGAGCCACCCTCGCCGGATCCGTCGCCTGCCGCCGGCCACCCTCCTCCTCCCCTTCACTTGGTATTTTCGAAAACCTTTATAAAAAAAAATTCTTCTTGTTTCTTTTTGATATAATCTTGCAAATTCATGTTTATTTTTATGATTAATAATGTTTTTATAAGTTTCAATCATGTTTTTATGAATTTATGATTTATTTTAAAGCATGAATTTATTTGTTGTTCATGAAATTTTAGATTAGGGTTTATAAAATTATGAAATTCTTGATTTTATGGGTTTTAATGATTTAAACTTTAATATTATGATCATGAATTGTTGTTGGGTGAATCTATGATAATTTTATGAAGTTTAGATTGATTTTTCAAGGCTTTAAACAAGAATTATATTGCTGTCCAAATTTTGTAATCATGAAAATCAATAGAATAAATAATATGAACCTGTTTTGGTTTATGAAATTATTCTAAAGCATTTAATGATGTTAGTGGATTGTAAAAGAGTTTTATGATGAATTTATGATTTTTTTATGAGTTTTTAATAGGTTTTAGATGAGAAAATAAAGTGTAAATTTTTATTAACACTTATTTATGCCCAACAAAAATAGTAACATGTAATATATATTGTAAGTTATAATTAATTTTAATGTATCTATGTATTGTATATTGAACTTAGGACATGACTATAGTGTTTTATGATCAAAATATGATATTTAGAAAGGTTTAAGAGTGTTTTTAAGAAGGTTTACAAAGCTGCCATTTTTGGAAAATTACCAAAAACCAAGTGATTTGCAATAGAAAAATTAAAGTATGGAATTGAATAGAGACCATATAGGGAATGTTTTGGACAAGTTTCCAATATAGAAAGTTAGTTTACAGTTGTTGTAGAACTTAGTAAAAGAGGTTTTAATTTAGTTTCGATTTCTATAAGTAGGAAACATCGAAATAGTCGACTTTTAGGAGTTGTGGCTGATCACCGCTGCTTTACAAAATACGTAAGTACTAAAGACAAACATGAGAATTAGAATATACGCTTGGTTGAACTTTTTTGTTATGTTGTTGTGCTGGTTTGGAATGTGAAATTGACATGCATGACAAGTTTTATTAGAGGCATGATTTTATAATATTTTGACATTCCATGATTTTAGCAATATAAATTCTACAGGGTTTAATTGGAATGTTATGATTAGTTTAAATTGGCCAATAGCTTAATGAAGAAGATAGGAAGTTATTTAAGTTGGTTAGTTACTTAATCAACAAGAAAAGTAGTTTGTGAATTTTTATTTACACAGTTAATAGAAGTTAATGAGCAATTATTTTCATACATGCTGCCACTAACAGTTTAATGTGTAGTCAAGGAGTAAGTAAATAGTTAACTACTCACAATTAATGTGTGGTAGAGGAAGTTTAGTTTAACCTAAGGACACACAAAAGATTATATTTAGAATCACTTTAAATCAAAGATAATTAACATTGCTTGCTTGACTTTATGCATATTTTTATGTGTTGTTATGTGTGAGTCATTGTTAATCCGGTTAATCACGTAAAGTGAAAGAGGATCCACACTAAAACTCTTGGAACGTATAAACAATGGGGGGAGTCATATGGAATAGAGATCTATGACTTATAATCGGAGTATAAGACATTGTACTCTTTTATATTATTAATGCGCTGGAATTCAGTCATTGTTAATCCGGTTAATCACGTAAAGTGAAAGAGGATTCACACCAAAACTGTTGGAACGTATGAACAATGGGGGGAGTCATATGGAACAGAGATCTATGACTTCTAATCGGAGTACAAGACATTGTACTCTTTTATATTTTTAATGCGCTCGCTGGAATTCAGTCACTTTATGTGACATAGGTAATACGTTCTTGGAGTTCCTCCCAAGCTGGCGCCCAATAGGGCGATTTTAAAGGAAAGAAAATCCGTTCGATACGAAATCCAAAGTTTAAATATAATAATTAATTCGTTTATGTTGAGTCTATACACAATTGAAGAATTGTCAACGGTAATATATATGTATGTTTTACTTTAATTTATGTTGTTCTTGTTGAATAGTCTTTAGTAGTTATGTACTCAGCTTTGCTGACTGTTTGTTTTGTGTGCATGGCTTTGTCTTGGACTTGTCCCTAAGATGACCCACTTGTGGTGAGTAGTTTTCTAGAATAAGAAAAGCTACAGGTACAAGTCATTTCATGTTGGGCTGGAGTAAGAGTGCTTGCTGTGTAGTCTTTGTAGTTCTTATTTTTATTGCTTATGGAGTTATCTAACTGTTTTGGATGTTGTTTTATTTACAAAGTTTAAGTTTTGGTTTTTAAGGGCCATTAAGATAGTTTCGAAGTGTAATAAAGTTTTAAGTTGGTTTTAATTTTGGATGTTAGTTTGATTTTAGTTTTGAGATTGTTCTTGAAGTATAAGTTTGAAATTGGTTTTGGTTTTACGACTTCCACTGTTTATTCTGTATGTTATTTTCGTTAATATGTGATTCTGCCATTTCTTCCCTATCAGAATTATCAGATATGCTCAAATCAGAAAAGAATTGTAACAAATTCGATAGTATCCTTTCTAAAACATTAACTCTCCGTAGTCTTCACTTCCTCCTACGACTCCGGTTATGCAATGACCGTTCTGGTTCAGGATCAATCCAAACCGGCATGCAAACCTAGTACTTGCACACGGATCGAAATTGCAGATATCCATAAGAACTGCCTCAAAGAACAGTGGATTCCTTGAGACAAAATAAAAAAAATAAGAAATTGGACAAAATAACCCGATTAGTAGAAATTAAACAATTGCCTCCACGGCAACGGCGCCAAAATTTGATAGGGACAGTCGTATACCTATAAAAAATAACCTACTACTCTAAGGCCCTGTTCTCCTCGTCTTGTTTTTACTTATTTTCAGCAAATATAAGTTCAGTCCAGCAAAAATAAGTTCAGTTCAGCAAAAAAAAGTTCAGATCAGCAAAAATAAGTTCAGTTCAGCAAAAATAAGTCCAGTTTAGCAAAAATAAGTCCAGATCAGCAAAAATAAGTTATGTTCAGCAAAAATAAGTTCAGTTAAAAAAAAATCTATATGTATTATACAAATGAATTTGTACATGGATACTTATATGTGCAAATCTTTTTAAATGAGAAATTATAGTATAAAAAAAGTACAATATAATTTTAAAAATATTTAGGTAGCATTTTCAAAGAGAATATGTATTGCATGGGAATAATATGGAAAAAAAAATATTTACATAGGATTTTATATTTTTGATGGAAAATTGGAAATATATTATTTTATATGAAAATAAATATATGTTAATATAGATATATGATAATATTATAATACATGGAAACTTTATGATATTAAAAAGAAGATGATAAAATGTTGTGCATGCCTTTGTCCATAAGATTCTTGAAATTTGAGGGAAAAAATCAGATTATATATAATTTAGAGATTATAATAAATCAATTATTTTCACCTAAATAATATTCAATTATAGTATATAATTTTCCTATAAATTTAATTAGAATGAAACAAATTCAGCAAAAATAAGTTCAATTAAGCAAAAATAAGTTCAGATCAGCAAAAATAAGTTCAGTTCAACAAAAATAAGTTCAGATCAGCAAAAATAAGTTCAGTTTAGCAAAAATAAGTTCAGATCAGCAAAAATAAGTTCAGATAAGCAAAAATAAGACGAGGAGAACAGGGCCTAACTATGTAGCGGGGAAGTAGGGATCGTATCCACAGGGAAGCAAGCAATTTTACTAATCCTAAAAAGTCATTCTGTCGTAAGGGCCTTTGAATATTGGGTTTTGACCAAAAAATTAACTAATATAGGAATGGAATCAACTACGGAAAGAACTCTATAACTAAGCCTAGAACGTCAGTACACCACACATTAATAAATGAATTGCACACAACTAACTAACCGATTATTAACTTCTTGAATTAAGGTTCACTAATTCTCTCGAATCTAGTCGATCTCCTTCAAAACTCCTATAATGGCTCTCTCTCACTTAGACTCGTTTTGCCTATTGTCCCTATGATCTAATTGTGGTAATCTTACCTCTCGGCATTGATTTCGACATTATCAGACTAACAATTAAACCTGGCCAGTATTTAACAGAAAGCAATATAAATTGACAACAGGAATTCAAGAACATTAATAATAAAATTAACAACTATGAACAAAACATCAAGAACGATCCATAGATTCCCTAGTCCTAGAAAGAAGACTACTCACACATGATAGAAAATAAAGAAACTAAATCAACAATAGAAACTAAAAGTAAAAACATGACTCAAGCAATTAAACTAATTAACATGAACAAAATAACTCAAACACATGAATTAGGGCAAAAACAAGATCTAAAATTCATGTAATACTAACAACTATAACTAAGAAACATAATCAAACTAATAAAACAAGAGAAGAAATAAAGTAGAACCTGAAATTGGGATTGTATCGAATGAATGATTACGTTTTGACAAAAGTAATTTCTACAGAGATACCGAATGAAAAAACCCTAAGGAGAAAAATAATCTCTAGTCTAATGTGTGTAAATGACCTAAAACAATAGGTATTTATGTAAAAAGTACAAGGACCGAGCTAAAAAGGGAGAAAAACGGGCTCCACACAAACCGCCCGACCTACCGAGTGAATGTTGCCCAATCGGGCACTCGGAGTGAGTGATTTTGGCCCGGAAGCAATCCGCCCGACTGCCCAGGCGAAATCCGCCCGATCAGGCGCGATCAGTGTTTTCGCCCCAAATCTCCTAAAAATGCTACAGCTGCTAATTGCCTTACTACTTTATTCAGCTGATTGTTGCTATGTTCAGCCATCCTATTTCTCCTGAAGAGGAAAAGACCTTCATATTAAATTATGTCTAACTCTAGGTTAGAACAACATAAACTTATAACATAAGACACTTTCTCATTTCGTCTCACAAAAGAAGTTTTATTTTTTTAGAGCGAATGATTCACTTAGTTTTGATTGTTTATACAACCATTAAATTAAGAATAAAGCACATAAGAAATAAAAATAATTCCCTTGGTTCTACTCTACTTAAGGCTTCATTTCCTAAAAGAACTTTATTATTTAATTCCCCTTATTATTTCTTATTGCTCAGTGCCACTTATTCAAACTAACATAAACAATAATCTAAATCGTTTAACATTCTAAACATAAAAGATGTTAAACAATATTAACTAAATTATGTCTAAACAAAAATCCCTAAACATTAACATTGTCCTTTCTGCCCCTTGAAATTAAATATTTCTTTGGTATAAATTCAAGATCATCTCTTTGTATCATCTTCCATTTCTTCCTCAGGATCTAACTCTTCTTCATCCTCCTTATAATCGGTTACCAAGTCTACGTATATAGGAACTACTGGATCTGGGTTCTCGATTTCATAACATGAGTTGTCCCTTAACTTATCAGTCGTTGAACTAGTAGTAGTCTCCTTCACCATCATGTCTTCATTTTTTTTACTATCTGGGCTTGGTGTGGGCGGGGTCTCCTCACCTGCATTTACTCCTGATACTCCTCTTTCCTAGCAATGTAACCTTCCAAGTATCTCCAATCACAACCCCGTTGGCCAATTGCATCCTTATATTTATAGTTTGGAAGTCCTCCAGCAAAGTGGAAATCGCTAAACTTTTCCTTGACTTCTAAGTAGGCCGAACGGTTGGGCAAACACTTAATAATTTGGGCTGAAACATGGTCGGGCTAGTCCCATTGTGGCAGCTTCAATACAATACTCATATACCAACAGTAAAACCGTATTTTCCAAACGTACTGGGGTGGACTCTCATAGTCCTTCTTCTCCAAGGTTCCTATTTGTGTGTCTTTACTAGGCATACAATAAAACATCCTGCACAACACTTAAGACTAAGTGACCATCCTTCCCAAAACAAAACAAACTAACAGTTCTACAAAAAGGTCTTGTGGCTAACATACAATTTCTATTACACATAACTATTCACATAAGCAACACCTTAAAACATGAACTGTAATGCATGGAAGAACAAAAATAAAGTCTATCCTACATTCTCAAACTTCCTACCCAAACTCACCACATGGTATTAAAGCAATAACACATAATACATACATGAATTCCTTGCATACCTGCAAACATAATTTATTTTTCAAAACTTTCCATTTTCGGAAATTACTATTTTTAGAAAAATTTCATTTTCAAAAACTTTCGAAAATAAGAAATTCCTCTTTCCCAAAACAAAACTTAGAGTACCCCTAAAAATAAAATTTATTTTATTTCAAAATCTAAGCTCAGGCAACCACTTTGTAACACCCTTGAACTTCCTTACTTTCTACTCTATATTTTTCCGAAAAACATATTATAAATATTATAGAATCATAATTATTAAAACTCCTAATAACGAAAAAAACTAAAATATTACCGCCACCGTGATAACGGCTAAGGCATTTATCAAAGTACTACAACGGAAGTCTTACAACCAAAAACCAATTTTAAACTAAACTTTCAAAACAAGTCTCAAAACCAAATTTAAATCAACATCCATAATAAAAACCAACTTAAAACTTTATTATAATTTGGAACCATTTTAATGGCCCTTAAAACCCAAAACTAGAGCTGTAAAAATAAAACATCATCCAAATAAAGTTTAGTACTTCATAAGCAATAAAATTGAAACTGCAAAACTACAAAGCAAGCGCTCTCACTCCAGCCCAGCATGAAATGACTTATGCCCACTTGTACCTATAGCTTTTCTTATTCTAGACAACTACTTACCAACAAGTGGGTCATTGTAGGGCCTAGTCCAAGACAAAGCCATGCACACAAAACAAACCATCAGCAAAGCTGAGTACATAACTACTAAAGACTATGCAACAAAACAACATGAACTAAAACATTCACACAGCTTACCTTTGACAACTCTTCACTTGTGCATAGACTTAACAAATTAATTATTATATTTATACTTTGGATTCTGCATCAAACGAGTTTCCTTTCCTTTAAAATTGCCCTATTGAGCACCAACTTGGGAGCAACTCCAAGAAGGTATTACCTATGTCACGTAAAGTGACGGAATTCCAAACGCATTAAAAATATAAAAGAGTACAACATCTTGTACTCCAATTAGAAGTCATAGATCTCTATTCCTTACGACTCCCCCCATTGTTCATACTCAAGGTATATACTTTCGAAGAGTTTTGATGCAAATCCTCTTACACTTTACGTGATTAACCGGTTTAACAATGTAATGACTCACATAAAACATCACATAAAAACATGCAACAAATCAAGCAGGCCATATTAATTATCATCAATTTAAAGTGATTCAAAATAATCTCATGAGTGTCCTTTAATTAATCTAAACTTCCTTTACCACACATTAACTGTGAGAGGCTAACTATTTTCTTTATCCTTGACCACACATTAAACTGTGAGTGGCAACATGTTTAAAATATTTACTCATAAACTCCTTTTTATCATGTGAATAAAAATTCACAAGTACCTTTCTTGTTGATTAAATAGCTAACCAACTTTAAAATGACTTCCTTTCTTTATTAATAAGTTGTTGACCAAGTTAAATTGATCATAACATTCCAATTCAATCTTATAAAATTTATATTGTTAACAACATGGAATATCAAAATAATATAAAATCATGCTTCTAATAAAACTTGTCATGCACATCAAATCATGATTCAAACAAGCATAACAATGTTTCATAACATACAGGATCATCCAACCATGGATTCTAATTCTTATATTTGTCTTTAGTACTTACGTGTCTTGTGAAATAGTGGTGCTCCGCCACAACTTCTAAAAGTTGACTAATTCAAAGTCTCTTACATAAAGAAAACCTAAACTAAGTTAAAACCTTGTTGACTAAGTTCTACAACAATTCTAAAACAAACTTCTATATCGGAAACTTGTCCAACACATTCCTTATATGGTCGCTATTCAACTCCATACTTCACTTTAATTTTCTATTGCAAGATTACTTGATTTTGGGACTTCTTTACACTTCATAAAACTTCAACATAAATTGTATGTCACTTTAGAAAAGTGGACAACAATTTCAAATAGTCAAAACTCCTTGAAAAACCTCAAAAACAACACAAATCAACCATACAATGTATTACTTAATTTATATGATCAATTCATGATAATTACATACTTTAAAATCCTAATTATTCACTTTACAAAATTTGGATAGCATGTCAAACATGCTTTAAATCACTATTAAACTTCATGAAACATATTAAAAATCATATGTAGCATTATAGAAGTAATATGTGATCATACTAGCATAATATGAACACTTAAAACTTATTTTAACTTGTTTTTACAAAAGTTTCAGATTTATGAATTAACTTTAAACACCTGGAAAACTTATAAAACATCATAAATTCATCATAAAACTCTTTTACAATTAACTAACATCATTATGAAACCAATCTATGCCTTAGAATAATTTTTCATGAGCCAAAACATGTTAATAATATTTATTCTATTGAATTTCATGATTACAAAATTTGGAAAGCAATTTATTTTATGTTTAAAGCCTTTAAAAATCGTTATAAATTTCATAAAATCATCATAAATTCATCTAACAACAATTCATGATCATAATATTGAAATTTAAATCATTAACACTTGTAAAAATCAAGAATTTCATTACTTTATAAACCCTAATCTAAAATTTCATGAACAACAAATTAGTTCATATTTTAAAACAAATCATAACTTCATAAAACATGATTGAAATTTATAAAATCATGATCAAACATAAATAAAAACATGAATTTGCAAAATTAAATCAAAGAAGAAGAATTTTTTTTTATATGTTCGAAAATCTACCAACGAAGGGGGAGGAGTTGGCCGGCGTGCGGTGGCCGGCGAGCGAGCGATGGTGGCGAGCTTTGGCGGGGCAGCAAGCAGCTCCGGCGAAAAATCAACACAACTTTTTTTTTCTCTTCTTCCTCGCCAAAACCGAACCAGAATTTATTTTTCTTTTTTTTTTTCGGACTCTTCTCCCCTTTTTTATCTCTCTAAATTTTGGAATCCTAATCACAATTATGAAAGATGAAATCTGAAAGTTGGGTTTTAAAGGGTATTTATAGGTCCCAAAGTAGGATTTGGTGAAGCCCATAATTATCCTAAATAGTGGAAAATACTTTTATGCCCTTGCCTTAAAATAAATTAGGAAACTCTTAAAAATCTATTTTTAGAAACTTTCCAAAATATTTTAGAACACATAAAATATTATTTATAATACAAATAATTATATTTAATTAAAATTTATTCAAATTCTCTTGTTTAATATTCTTATTGAATACAACTTTTCAATAGAAATATTAAAATTGCACGTATTAAATTCAAAAATAATTCCTTAAAATATGTGAAAATATGGGGTATTACATAACACCTTCTTGTAGTTGCTCCCAAGGTGGTGCCCAATAAGGGGATTTTAAAGGAAAGGAAACCCGTTCGATGCGAAATCACACTAGTACAAAAATTCACTTTTGCTGCGGTTTTTTTAGGGGTATTTGCTGCGGTTTTTAACGGCAGCACTTGGAGCAGCAGCAATAAAACAACATATTATTTGCTGCGGTTATTCACAAAACCGCAGCAAATAAGCACCCAAAAAAATAAAAATAATTTTTTTTTTTGCATTTTAAAGCAAAATTAGAAGCTGAAATGTTATACATACATAGAATCAATTATTTTCAATTGAATTACACTTCTATCACAAAAAAATACACTTCTATCACAAAAATACATTTGAAATTTAACTTAAACAAGATTGGTGATGGACTTGTTGGTGAGTGATTGGAGAAGTAAAGCATACAGCAACGCGGTCCGAGAACCAGTAGCAGCAGCATTACAGCAGCGGCACACCAACAGCAGCAACGCAGTGGCGGGCCATCAGATAAAGAGAAGAGCAAAGAGAGCAACAGAAAAAAAATGTATAAATCATACCATAATTCATTCATTCAACCATATCTATACATTCATTCAACCATTCCTATTCTTATTCATTCGTTCAAGCATTACCATTCATGAATAAACCCATTCATTCATTCATAAAATCAATCATAAGCTCAATCCCATCTAAATATCTCATTCAAGCATCCATTACTCATTCAACCATTCTTTTGTTCAAACATCACAGCAATAGCCACAAGAACACAACCACAGCCACAACAACACAGCAATATACTATATATATTTATGTTTATATACATAATCTCCATCAGGGAAGTGGTTACGATCACCCACCATTCGAGTTAGGCTACTTCAACAGGTTTTTAAGCCTGGAGCAACTCAAACCTCAATGATGTTGACCATGGTCATCACTTGAGTCCCTTCATCATTTGGAAATAATTAGTGTCTTATGAAAAAGGACTCATTTTTTATCAAGCAATTGTCGGACTATAAGGGACTCGATCGTCATTCAACAATTGCATCACCATAAGAGATGCAATTGTCTAACCATAAGGGAATCAAGTAAGAAGCAACACATCAGACCACAAATCAATAAACATTAATCATAAGCTCAATCTCATCTAAATCAGTAAACATCAGTCATAAGCTCAATCTCATTGAAATATTTCATTCAAGCATCCATTAACATACTCATTAAACCATTCTTTCATAGATTCAAAATATAATTCATTCATTCAAGCATTACATGCAAACATTCCCTCACTTATCCAAAAATATTGCATACAAAACAACAAAATAGCACAGTCACAATAATATACATGTGATTTTGCTCCGTATTCACACAGCACAGTCATCAACAGAGTGACTATTCACACAACATGCTTGCACCCAAAACATACAATGAGATCTTATTGCAACACGATACGAAAAAAGAAATTACACACATACGACAAAGGAATCAAAAGCTAAATGAAACAAAAGGAGAGGAATCACCATATGTTTGTAGCAAAACATTTGTACCACAGTGCATTGCAGATATCTGATGAGCACACTACAATACCCACAATTCAGAGCATAAGCATAGTAACATAAATTAGAGATGTACCATAAGCAAAAGAATCAAAACCTAAGCAGTGAATGTAGAAAGGCAGTTTGATTTCCTTCCGCAAAACATCCACGTCTAACCAAAGACACAATCGATAATCAACAATGTAAAACTTTCGCATTCATGCACTAAAAATCCAATAACATAAATTGCTTCACAAAATTTTCAAACAAAAAAAATAAAAAAAAAACAAAACAAAATTGCTTCATAATTTGAATTCATGAAATATTTTTAAAAACCCCAACACAAAAAAACAAACATAAGCTCGACACAATGCACAGATCCAAAAAAACCCCACCTTCTGAAATTAAGCTCGACACAAACATAATCTTGACTCTCCACCTTCTGAAAAACCCCAACACAAAACCATTCTAAAAAACCCCCCAACACAGATCCAAAAACACAATAACAAAAACCCTAGATCGAAAAAAAAACAACGAAAGTCGAATCAACAAAAAATATCAGAAAACCCAATAACATTTTAAGAAGAACAAACAACAATCACGAAAAAAAAACATAAATCAAATAAATTGAAACAATAAAAAGTCAAACAAAACCTTAAAAACCAACCATCATGTCGAAATCACCAACAATTTGTCACCTGATTCTCTTGACCTTCGAATGAGAGATCTTCGATCTTCAAACAAAATCAGAAAAAAAAAAGATAAATCATAAAAAACAATTAATTTAAAACCGCAAAAAACAAACCCAAAAAAGAGAAATTTTACCTCTTATGTGAGAATGTGAAGGAGAAGAAATGAGAATGAGAGAGGAAAAAGGCGAGAATAAGAGAAGAAAGAGGCGAGAATGAGAAGGAGAGGGAAAGATGCGAGAATGAGAGAGGGAGTTAGGGTTAGAGAGATTAGGAGGGAGAAAGAAGATAAGGGGAGGTGGAAAAATGAGGGAGTAGCTTTATATAGGTGCTAATATTATGGGCTTGGGCTAAGGGTTATTTTAGCCGGTTTTGGGGTTGGATTATTTGTTGCGGTTCAACCGCAGCAAATAACTTAAGAAAACCGCAGCAAATAACTATTACTATTAAAATCCCAAAGAACCGCAGCAAATGTGGCGCAGCAAAATCCAATTTTTTACTAGTGTCAAATGAATAAACATAATAATTAATTTGCTTATGATGAGTCTATGTACAGGTAAACAGTTGTCAACGATAAGATGTACATATTTTTTTATTTTAAATTTTATCTTAGTCTTGTTGCGCAGTCTTTAGTAGTTATGTACTCAGCTTTACTGACTGTTTGTTTTGTGGGCATGGCTTTGTCTTGGACTTTGCCCTACGATGACCTACTTGTTGGCGAGTAGTTGTCTAGAATAAGAAAAACTACTGGCAGGGACGGATCCAGGATTTTGATAATTGGTGGGCACAGTTAGACAGTAACAGAGCATAAACTATCGTGTAGATAATAACCAAAAAAAATTACGATATAATAACTTACAATTCATAATAAAAAAAAAATATACCAATGTCATACATGGTATACACCACCAAATTAAATCAAAATATTACTCATACAATTATTTTCTATGAGTTTTCCTATTTATTTTGGTTAATAATTGAATCCATGCTACGAGTAACTTATTTGAAGAAAACTTGCCATGCTTTTGGTTTTTCTTGAATTTCTTTTTTTTTTAGAATTACATAAAACAAAATTACATTAAGGACTAATATTTTTCCTAAAAAAAGCACTAAAATTTAGACTACAAGTTTACACAAATTTAGTAATTCTTATCATTTTTAAAAAAATTATCACATAATAAAATCCTAATTGACACTCGAAAATTATACTACTTTATACAATAAAAATTTAACTTACTAATTTAATAAAAAAAATTATTTTAAGAAAATCTTAGTAAATAAAAAAAACAGTTGTATAAACCAAAAAAAGTACAATAAATGACACTTTATTTTATTTTTTGTTTCACTAACAAATTTGGAGAAAAAGAAAAACGAGTATCAATCAATTAAGGGCTTTGGAAAGTGTTTTATTTGGGAAGGAGTACAATAAATGATGCATAATTAAAAATTTGAATAAACATAATGCCTCTTACAAGACTTGAATCCTTGACCCAATACAAACACTACAACATAAATGACATTAGGTAGCACAATTAAAGTGTTACATAAAGGATTAAAAATGTTTCCTTAGACAATGAGTAACACTTTTCAAGTAAAACATCTGCTTGTGATACCTATTCTCAAAGGTAACACTTTTTAAGTTCAATGGTATCACTTTTAAAAGTGTAACTTAAAACTACTTTGGTATCACTTTTTAAAATATGTTGTAACATTTTGAAAGTGTTACACTGAATACTATAGATAACACTTTATATACTTTAAGTATCATATCCGTTAACCTTAATAACACTTTCATAAACATTATGTATCATATTTATAACTTTATGTAACACTAAACTAGCGCTAAAATAACACTATATTTAATTTATATAACATTTGTCAATCAACATATGCAACACTTTTTTCTTATGTAATATAATAATAATATTTATTATTAATTTTATGATGATAATATTGGTGATTTTGATTTCGATGACGATGATGATGATGATGATGATGATAATGATAATAATAATAATAACTTTAATTGTTGATTAATATATAAATCAAATATCTATGTGTCAATACACCTCACTCATTTCAAACTATAAACTAATGGTAGTCATTCAAAAACGTTTGAATTAAAATAATGTAGTTAAAAACATACATAACAAATAATTTAATATAAAAATGAGTCTCAAACTATTCCTAAACGTGTAATAGACTTCATTAATTTCTCCATCTTCAATCTTGTTGCATTCTTGCTTACGTTGCCTATTGCTTACTCCAACAAATGGTTATGATCATTATCTTGGTCCTATAAGAATTGAAAAAAATATATTAGCAAAAATAGTAGTAATAATCTACAAAGACGCAACGACTTGTGGTGGATGGGATATCTAGTTCTTGTCAGAATGGTTGTTGGTTGATTAAATAGTGACAAGGTTAATGAGAGGCCTGAAAACTAACAGTAAAAGAGATAAAATTAATAAAAATTCGATAGTCTCCTTTGTAAATTGGACAAACCATAAACTCCCAAAATTGGGGTTAATTAAAACCTTTAACCTGTTTCAACAAATATAATTGCCAGCAATTCCAAATATTAATCAAAGTCATTACCTATAATCTAGGTATAAGTTATTACTTACGTCTCAACTAATGTACGTAAATCTTCACAAACTCCGTTTCCCGTACCCTTGATTTCTTCATTGTACAAGGGATCGATAAAATAAAGAGCATTGTCTAACGAGACAATTATAGACAACACCCAATGGCGCCTATGAGTAGAATAACAATAAGAGTGAAATTAAGATCGTATGTATACAGAAATAAGAAACACATACTACTTTCTACAGTTTATGACATTTAATTTCGAGAAAGTTTAATTTCATATCCAGCGTTATATGGTGCAATAAAGACTCTTCCTTTCCATGCTCCTTTGAGAAATGTGTCTGAAATGTATCGACCTCTTGCCATCCTGTTTTCGTTTTCCTTTTTCATCTTCTCCTTTTTGAATTGTGCTACTGGAGATATTCTACTAGGACATAAGAAGCCAAACAAACTCACTAGTCCAAGCATTTGGGTATAATTCAAGTAATTCAACCAAATACCTACAGTAGAGTTTTGATTTAGCTTGATTTCGATTTAAAAAAACTATTATCTATAGTATAATCATCTAAACAGCTAAGAGCGAAATAAAAATAAAGAAGGAAAAATTAACACAAAAAAAATCCCAACTATTTGGTGTGTTTTCAACATAATCCATACTATTGTTTAAATTAGAATAATCCTAAATAAAAACAAGTGTGTTGTTCAAATTAGTATTACATAGTGGCTACTAGGGGTGTGCAAGATTTTACGGTTCCGAATTTCCGGTCCGAAATTTTCCGATTCCGTTCCGAAAAATCGGAATTCCGATCAAGTTTTTTGAGAATCGGAAAAACCGGACCGGATTTCCGGTTTTTAAAACCGGAAATCGGACCGGAACCGGAATAGGATTTTCAAAAATCGGAATTCCGGATTTCCGGATTAAAAAAAAAAGGTTGCCTTAGCTGCTGAAGTGCTGAGTAACTGCCTTCTCAATTCTCATTTCCTTTTTTTTAAACCTAAATCTCTCAACTTCTCAGCTTCTTCCCATTCCTTTCTCAAAACCCTAGCTTCTTCCACCGGCCCGCCGGCCCGCCGGCCATCTTCCATCCGCCGACCGCCGTCGCCAAAAGTAAGTGTATTTCAAATTTTCAATCGTTCTTATTTTACTGCTATCGATTTTATTGTTCAATCGATTTTACTCAATCGATTTTATTGTTCAATCGATTTTACTCAAGCAATAAAAACGAATTAAATCGATTTACTGCTATCGATTTTAATTCGATTTTATCGTTGTAAATCGATTTACTGCTAGTCTGCTATCGATTTTATTGTTGTAAATCGATTTTAATTCGATTTGGTACTCAAATACTCAATCGTTTTTGGTACTCAAATACTCAATCGATTTGGTACTCAAATACTCAATCGTTTTTGGTTAATTGGTTTTTAGATTCGATTTCATTATTGTTCAAACTGGAAGTTTGATTTTTTCATTTTACGTGTCTTTTGGCCGATTTACTGCTATATTTTTTCACAATATAATGTGATTTTATAAGTTTAGTATTTTGGATAATATCATGTTCTGAATTTATGTCTGTATTTTATAAGTTTAGTATTTTCACAATATCATGTTATGAATTTATGTCTGTANGTTTTCACAAATTATTCACAATATCATGTTCTGAATTTATGTCTGTATTTTGGATAATATCATGTTATGTCTGTATATTTTTTTTTGTTTGTTTTTGGAATTGATACAGCATTACAGATTTACAGTACAGCTTCTCAATCTTAAGCTAGTTACATCACTTGCATGCATGGCTTTGCTTCTTGATCTCAGAATGTAAAATTTAGTTCTGAATTCGTTTAATTATCAATCTGAATTTCAACTATCACTTGTAATTTAGTTCTGAATTCGTTCTGAATTCTTGATCTCAATTCGTTTAACTTGTAATTTAGTTCTGAATTTCTGATTAATTATCAATCTGAATTTCAACTATTAATTTCTGATGTTTATTATTGTGTTTAATTATGTTTATTATTGTTCTAAAGTATTAATTATCAATCTGAATTATCAATCTAATTATGTTTATTATTGTTTCTTCTGAATTTCTGAATTCTGACTATTAAATATTAATTATGTTTATTATTTTGCCATACATGTTTATTATTCTTCAATTCTAAATTAGTTTACCTTGATGTTTTTAGTGTCATCAAGTATCAATGATAACGTTCAAGTTGATGACTTCTTGAACAACCAAAATACGGAGGATCACGTCCAACAATCTAGTTCATCAGCGGAAGAACCATCAAAAAAGCGCCAGAATAAAAGGAGGAAGCGTTCAACCTTGTCTGGGAGCAAAGATAGCACAACCAGTGAGCGCAAAAATCGATCCATATGGTGGAATCACTATGATAAAATCAGTTATGATCCTCCCATTGCTGAATGTAAGTATTGCAATGCTCATGTTGGTTGTGATAGTAAAAATGGCACTGCTCCCTTGTCAAATCATATTAGAAGATGTAAAAAGTATCAACCCAATATTGATATGAGCCAAAAACGAATTGACTTAGAGACCAAAACATGTATGAATTCTGATGGAACCACTCAAACTTACACGGTTCCAAAACTTTGGCAATTTGATCATGATTTTTGTAGACAAGAGCTTGCTAAAATGATTATTGTGGATGAGTTGCCATTTGCTTTTGTTGAGCGTGAAGGTTTTCGTGCATTTTGTAAAGCTCTAAATCCTCAATTTCTTCCTCCTTCACGCACTACAATTACTAGAGATTGTTATGCTCTTTTTCTTCAAAAACGAAATGAGTTGAAAGATGTGTTTAAGAATCTAAAATCTAAGATTTGCTTGACTACTGATTGTTGGACTTCTAGTCAAAACTTAGGTTACATGTGTTTGACAGCTCATTTTATTGATGATGATTGGGTTTTGCATAAGAGAATTATTAACTTTTGTCCTATTGCCGGCCATTCTGGGGCAATCATTGGTAGAACTGTTGAGAAATGTTTGAATGAATGGGGTTTAAAGAACATTTTGACTGTAACTGTGGATAATGCATCTTCTAATGATCTTGCAATTGAATACTTAAGGAGAAGGCTTAACATTTGGGAGTCTAGTGTGTTGGATGGTCAATATTTGCATATGCGATGTGCGGCTCATGTATTGAACTTGATTGTGAGAGAGGGTTTGAAAGAACTTGATTTTTCAATTCTGAAAATTCGTGCTCTAGTTAGGTATGTTAGATCTTCACCCGCTAGACTTTTAAAATTTAAAGAATGTATAAAGGAAGAAAACTTAGAAAGTAGAAGTCTTGTTTGTTTGGATGTCGAAACAAGGTGGAATTCAACATTTCTAATGCTTGAATCTGCTATAAAATTCAAAAAGGCTTTTGATTGCTTGCTCATGAAAGATTCTAATTGTTTTAAAGAAATGAAAAAAATTGGTGGTGGTCCAAGCGAAGATGATTGGAAGAGAGTGGCCTCTTTGTTGCCTTTCTTGAACATCTTCTATGATGCAACATTGAGGTTATCAGGTTCTCGATATGTCACATGCAACTCTTATGTGCATGAGATTTATGGAACTAACTTGATGATAAAGAGTAACTTAGTAGATGAGGATGAAGGTATTAAGAGCATGGCTAAAAACATGAAAGAAAAGTATGAGAAATATTATGGCAATGTTGAAAACATTAATGTCTTAGTGTTTGTGGCTGTCATTTTAGACCCTCGTCATAAAATGAGTTATGTTGAATGGATGGTCAATGATAATTATGAAACAACAAAAGCTAATCTTTTGACCTCTAAAATTAAGCTTGTTTTAGACTCTTTTTTTCACTATTATGCCGCTTCCATGTCACAACCAAAGAAAACTCAAGCATCTACCTCTACTTCTACTTCATCTACTTCTACCTTTACTCAAGATGTTGATAAGACTAGGACTAGAGGGTTGCGGGAAAAAATTAACCTTGAGGAATTGATGACATCAAAGTTTCAAAGGGACACGGGTTGTATGGAAACTAGTGAGACAAAATCTGAGTTAGAAAAGTATCTACAAGAAGCAAAAGAGCCAAAGAGTCAAAATTTTGATATCCTAACATGGTGGAAAGATCAACAAAAAAGATATCCTATTCTTCACAAGATGGCTAAAGATGTGCTTGCCATACCTGTTTCTACCGTTGCATCGGAGTCGGCTTTTAGTATGGGGGGTCGTGTGCTTGACGATTTCCGAACTTCGTTGACTCCAAAAATGGTTGAAGCTTTAGTTTGCTCAAATGATTGGCTACGTACTTCTCTTATGCCACTAGTGATTGAAGACAACTTGAAAATGTTGGAAGAAATGGAAGAAGGTTGGTTTCATTTTACATTTTTTTGTTTTAAATATGTTTTTTTTATATATATTTTAAATTTACAATATTAACTATTAAGTGTTAACTCTACTTGATGTTAAATGTTGATGGAGTTGCTTATGTTTCATTGTTTTGTAGGTTTGAAGGATTTAACTTTGGAGCAACCGGAAATCATAATAGATGAGACAATAGATATGATAGTGTGATGAACTTTGAAGAAACCTTAAGTTTGCTTTTGTAGATTTGTTGTAATTCTTAATTTCTTACCCCATCCTTTAGTTGACGTGGTTGTAATTTGTTTTCCCTTCCCCTTTGAACTTTATATTGTAATACAAAACTTTGTGGACTTTGTTGATCCTTGTATGGCAAATTGTAATTTGACATGATTGAGAACTTGAGACTTAACTCACTTAAGGACTTGAGATTTGGAGTTGAAATTGTGGACTTTATTGAGCCTTGCATGGCAAATTGTGGAGTTTAACTTGTAATTTTTGTTGCATTATTCATTGTAATTTTTAGGAAACTTGCTTAGTTGTTTTACTGCTCAAAAACAACATTATTTGATTAGGATTTATGCTGCAAAAATTAAACTTAAAACAAGGGAAAAAAAAAATGAAAATCAATGAATTCGGAACCGGAATTCCGGTTTTCCGATCCGGAAAAACCGGATATCCGGATTTCCGGAAATCCGGTTTTTCCGGACCGGAAACGGAATAAATTTTCCCATTCCGGAAAAACCGGATATCCGGAAATTCGGACCGGAATTTTTCCGGTTTCCGGATTTGAACAGCCCTAGTGGCTACCAACTAAAATAATCTTTAAACTAAACTAGCAAACAAAAGTAGCAAAGTAATGATAAGCGGATAGTTTACTAAAAACCTACTTCTGCTTTTATTCAAAGGATAAATAGGAGCAACTATTGAATTTGAAGTAGTATAAATTTCAAGCGGATAAATTGTTGAACGAAGTAGTGCATAACTTAAGTAATTCAGTATTTCAGTTATTTCGTAATTACGTGGAATGGGTTAAAGGTGTGTGGAATGGGATAAGGTGTGTAATACTGTGAAGCAGCTAGTGTTTTTGATGCTAAAACAAGTTTAAGAACAGACTTGGAAAGTTGTAGATAAAGTTGCAAGTTCATAGACGTGATTGACTTGTGCACTAGCTCAATTATTCACTCTTTCACCCACTCAATCCCTCACTTCCTCATTGAATTACTCACATCCCAATTCAATTAGTTAATTTCAATCCTTGCAAGGCTCAATTATTACCCTCACATAGTGTGTTAAATCATTGTCAACGTGTAAATTTCACCCTTTTGGTACTCTCCCCTTTCGATAATTAAGGGCTCAATTATGGTTCAGGCTTTCAACATTCATTATAATAAAGTACGTGTCAATAACATATCACACACAATTATAGACATTGAAAATCCTTTAAAATCTTTCTTTTAGCAATTCCAGGTTAGAACCCAAGTGTAGAACAATGAATCCTGCAGTCGCAAGCTTAGCCACACTTACTATAAGGTATACTGGACATTAGAGATGTGATTATGGCTTCAAGAAACATACAGAAAAAAAAAAAATTTAAAAAGTGAAAGACTTTCATGTGCATAATGCACATACAACTACACTAAGCCATTAAACATCAAACTGTCAATCCAAAACAACAAAAATCAATGGCAACCAAAAATAATAATTTTTCAATCAAACATATTGAACTTCATAAAACTCCACAATTATATCTAAATCGATTGAAACTGAGACGATGAGTTCAACGAATCACCTGCAGAGAGATACGAGTTTTAGCAAAAGAAGGACCAATAATTTCGACAAAATTTCAAGCGAAAACAGGAAGAAACCCTAGCAATGGATCAAAAAATACAGAAATTAATATAAGCCCTAATAAAACAGCAAATTGAAAAACCCAAAAAATTATAAATCGAAAACAAGAAGGACAGAAAAAAAGATAACAACAACAATGGAATACTTTTGTAAAAGAATGATTGACAAAGAGTGACAATCCAGCAGAAATAAATCTAGAAATCCAAATCGCAGTTCATCAAAAGAAAGCAGTAAATAATTCAATCAGCTGAAACTCTCATTCTTAAACAGATAGAAAGAGACCGTGAGTGATACTAGAACGACGGCCGGATTTACAATAGCCGCAAGTCAATCTATGCACCTCCGACGTCAGCAAAGATGCTTTCACCGCCGCCTCCTCCATCGCCGCTACCACTCGCTTTGCTTTTCCTCATTTCAGCACCGCAAATCAACAAATTGTAGCAAAATAAATCGAAATTCAAGGATAAAAAAGCAGTCAAATCACATATCAATTCAAATTTGCGCGTTCAATTGAAAGTTCAAAAGTATGTTGAATTGGAAACCCTCAAGACCCTAAGTTTCTTATAATGAAATGGTGATGATCATTGAAGAGAAGAAACTAGTGTTTGTGTCTCAAATTAGTATACAGGAAATTTGAAGAAACCATGGAACAAAGATGAGAGAAAGAGTGAGATGAGAGATAGATCGAGAACGAGAGAGTGAGAAGGTGAGTGGTGGTCTGGTGGTTCAAGCTTAGGGAAAAAGAAGAGGATGTAAAAAAAAGTATTTTGTCTCTTTCTCTTGTTTGTGAGAAGTTCTGAATTAAATTCTAGTGAATATCAAATAATAATATAAAGTAGATATTTGGAAAATATTATTAGTAATACTACTAGTTCATTGTAGGTTTTGGGTCCTTTTCAAACATCAGCATTAGTATATAGTTTGTATCAAAACCAATACCAACAACACATGTTGAGAAGGTTCAGGGACATCATCAAAGAAACCGTCGATGTCCAAAGCGTCATACTCCGTGTCAGTTATGGTTAGTGACCTTTTACTTCGACGTTTGTGCTTAAAATCAACGTCAGATCCAGCATCACTAATGCTATCACCATCATGGATACCAGTTTGATCTCGATGGGATTTATCATTGGATGATGAGATATGTACAACAAGATTGTCATTGGTGCGTTCTCGAGGTGTATTGTGGATTTTACATTGACTGACCTTTGGTACCTTGTGTGGCGTTGTTCCAACAGGGGCCTTGGAAGATTTATTGTCGACAACTGAAAGAAGAGCGTTGACATTCTCCCTTAGATCTGTTACATTCAGCTTTTCCCACCATGCCTTGAAATTACGGGTTGTCAAATCACGCCAATCTAGAGAATAACTTGGAGCAAATAAGCACGACTGACTACCTTTGTAAAGCAAGAGATGCCAGTATTCCAGGGCCTCCAAATATATCGCGTCGCGATTACGATGACAGCGCCGAAGCACACTAGGGACTGCTTGACAAAAACCAAATTGCCTACCAAACCGATGAGGCATGTAAGGCTCCACATGGAAGTTCCTACTCAGTCTTACAGCAAGGCAACTAGAGCGCATAGACATAAGATAGCCAAGTTTTGGAATCTCTAAGGTACCGTCGTCATATAAAACTTCATGGCGATTCCTATTAAGCATGGTGCAACCAATATTTATGGTGCGTCCCTCATGTATGAGCTCACATGCCGCATCCCTATGAAAATATTTTGACCCTTGAGCTCCTGAAAATGTCACCATCGGAGGACCTGGGGGAGCAGGTTCAAGTTCATGATGAGTTTGAAAGTAGAATGCCAACCATCCATACACATAGTGAGCAGGAAAGTAACAATCAGTGTGAGAGGGGGATTTAGAGTTGGCGATATGGTTAAGTCCACGATAAATGCTGGCAAGCACTGGTGCAGCTAAACTAAAGGTTACACCTCGCGCCATCAGGGTAGCTGTCTCAAAAGTACTCGGTTTGATGACTTTGTTTTGTGAACTAGGAAGTGCAAACACACACAACCAACATGACAAGAAGGCCGCAACATAAGTAACCTCCCTCCTCAGGTCGCCGGTAACTCCAAGTAAATCAAACATGTCGCATTCTTCTTGTGTCCATACGATAGACCCAGTTGCCACAACATTAATGTTACCACTTGGATCTTGAGAAGTCTTAGGACGGCTATCGACATATCTCTTTCTTCTATTAGGGGGTTTATAAACTCTTGGTTTTCTGAACCAAAAATCAATCCATTGCTTCGCAGTTACCCATCCGTCTGAGTTGTCACTTTTGGCAATATGATGGTAGGCCATGAACAGAAAGTCACAAGCTCTGGATATGAAACGAGTTCTACTCTTATCCTTTGAAGTAAGAGTAGCTAAATCAGGTACGGTCTCATCATATATATCCCCCACAAGAGGCAACCCCCTAAGCTTGTGAAGATCGCAAAGTGAGATGGACCATTCTCCAGTGACGGTATGCAATGTATTGGTGGTTGGGCACCAACTTTCACAAAAAGCCCGAAAGATACTAGAATCTCTAACATAAGAATAAAGTGAGGCATAAACAGCTGAACGAATGGAACATGAATCAAGGATATTCCCGGAATGAGAGAGAACATCTTCAGTCCATTCCCAATGCCCTTCAATGAAAATTGCTTCGCCTGGAACCTTAAGACTACTAGATGATCCCCATTGTGTCGAACCAGAAATTATTCGACGCCCAAGTAAAGGAAACTGAGTGATGGGTTCACTGTAGTCCCGGAGGGTGCTAGAGAGGATGTGAGCAGTAGATGACAGGTTATGTTCGCTTGACACTGGTTTCGACATGTCACTCAAAAAATTCTTTTGCTGAATTGATGACTTGACACCATTTGGGCGACGAAGTGATTTCTCAATGGCAAAATAGGTGCCCATTGAAGCATCATTAGAATGTCGGACACACTAGCATAGCCTAGTTGGGTCCGACATCCCTGACAACACATCATGATAACTTTCACCCACTACGGTGCCTGACCATCAAAGACATACAAATACATACACACACAAAGAACAGCAATACAAAGTACAGGGTATTAAAATAAAGATAAAGGTAAGTTAGCACGTTGTTAGTTGTTACCTTAGATATATGGAGTATGCCCGGAAATTATGTCACGAATAGCCAAATTCTTCTTTCAAAATGGTGGAGCACTACACCAAACGAATAAAGGAAAAAAGGGCATAAGTGTTAATATCGAGGGCAAGCGGTTGATTATGTGAGACATCCTCTTCATAGCTATGGCTATCTTATATTGTCAATCAGATAATAGTGACACCAATTTCATAAGAAGACTTATTAGCTGGAAGCATGGAAATTGAAGCTACATTATTATGATGTCGTGCAAAGGCATAGATTATACAAATATGTGCTATGCACTATACTACATTATATTGAATGAAGATGGAAGAGAGCCAAGATAAATGAAAATTCAACAATGCCACTTTATACATGCTACAATATGCGCATGACATTTTTTAAAAAAATAAATAAATAATAAAACAAAATAAAAAAAATAATAAAAAAAAGGAAGAAGAGAAATAGAAAGTGGGCAGGTTATTGTACTGACCATTATGATTCATGGTTATCACTTAGCAAAAGTACCAAACCGACAATAGTGTGATGCTTACATGTAAGTAAGAAAAAAAAATACACAACATGCATGCATAAGTTTCTTTCGCCATTCATACGTAAATCACTTTATGGACTTTAAACTCAGTCAAAGTCAATTTGGTGGCATGTACATGGATGCAGGGGTGTCGCAAAATTTCGAAAACGGCACGAGATCAAAACAGAGCAATCAATTTAGAAGTATTACTTAAGCAATCAAGAGTAAATTACTACTCATGCATGTCAACTAAGGGAAGTAAAACAAGGTTGATTGAGTTGCTATCTCAAGTCTTTGACTAAAGAAGAAACAATGAGAGTTCAATTTCGGTTTCGGTGATGAAGTCATTACATAGTATGAATTTAAGGGTCTTAAGCATTGAAGAGGGTGATACTGAATGTAATATTTCTCTAAATTGTTGAGTAAAACAAGATTGATTGAGTTGTACTATGAGTAGTGTCGCGAAAATTTGACTTCGGCAACGATGATAAAACAAAGCGTAATACAGGTTTATTACTTATTAAGAGGAAAATTATATTCATACATGTGGATCAAGAAAAATATGGTGCGAAAGATGAGCATAGTTGCTGATCAAGAAAGATATATTGACATGGTATTGAACAAAGTATTATATAAGTCCCCTACTTATAAATATGGAGGATAAAGACCCAAGGATATATGCATGGCAATTATGAAGTAAGATTTAGGGATACGTTTGCTAATCCAAGAACTCACCTTAAGTCTATGACTGAGAAAGAGACAGTGATATGTTACTTTCGATTTCGGCACGAGGACAAAACAGAGTATTGCCACACTGTAATACTAAGAATGGAGCGATGTTTCTACATTATTCAAAAAACCAAAATAACACATTGTCACTCAATACATATAATAGTTGTCAATAAAGGAGATTATAAGCAAGTGCTGAATAGATTCGTTTATTAATAGTGGCACAAAGATTGGTCGCATGAAAGAAAATCAATTAAAGGACAAGGCACCATATCATAACAATGATACCATCAAAAAAAAAAAAGAAAAGAAAAGTTGCAGAGAAGTACTATATTATATGAAGTAGACAAGAGAAAAAAGGGGGAAGCCAAAAGGTACACGAACATGCGTACATACACACACACACATACATACATACATACATACATACATACATACATACATACATACATACATACATACATACATACATACATACATACATACATACATACATACATACATACATACATACATACATACATACATACATACATACATACATACATACATACATACATACATACATACATACATACATACATACATACATACATACATACATACATACATACATACATACATACATACATACAATCATGCAGAGGAGTGATTCGATTCCCACATTGATACAGTGTAGAGCACCATCAATTAGTCAATTACAGTTTGTTTGTCTCAAGGGGATAATTAAAGTGACTGAAAGAACGGTGCATTAAAGTAAAGAAAAGAAGAAATAATTATTATAAAAAAAGAGGAATCAGGGAGATGAATATACCCTTTGATTGATATGCAAGGTTGCCTGCGGAAAACTACAGCACTGCACAAACCTTTCTTTTATCTTAATCAAAACGGTTGGGATTTGTTTAAATAGGGTGCACATACTAGTATACGGGATCCTCTGTTAGTAAAAGATATGGTTTGGTCAGTAGGATTAAATTTTATCTAATAGGTATATCCCGAAAAGAGTAAATCGATCTCTAAGTCAAACAAATCACCTATTTACAATCAAATACATCAAATTGTGTACGTAAGGAGGTTATTTGTTGGATATGCTTGTTGATTGGATTGTGTTTAATTAGGAGATAATCCTATGCATGAAGGAATCTAATCTTCGGGAAAAAAAAAGATTTAGTAGGCCCCACTTCAAAATTGTGTACGTGATATATAGCAAACACTTCAGATTGTGTACGTGATAGATCAAGTTAAAAAAAAAATGATGATCGACTTCTAAGTTAGTCAAATTGATGCCTTGTCATGAGGAAACACTTTGACTTGTGTACATCACATGAACTCTTAAAAAAAAAAAGAAGGAAAAAAAAAAGACTTCCAAGTCAAACACATCGAGACCACGTCATAAGTAAACACTCAAAACCGTGTACATGACATGGTCTCGAGGGGGCAATTTGTAGACACCGAAAACTTATTGAAGTGTCAAAATTAAAATAAATTAATTATTTGAGTTAAATAAAATAAATATTTGCTCAATTTAATTAATTTATCCCTTTAAATTAAATATCCAAATTAATTAATTAATTTGGGTCACAATTAATATATTTGGGCCAATTATATTATTAGTCCAAATAAAATGTTTATTGGGCCAAAAAGACTACAAGACTTTCAAGTCATCAGAAAAATCCAAGCCCACATCTCCGGGTCCAAGATGGAGGTCAAACTCTCCTATAAATACCCATTATCACCTCAAAAGAAGGGGGAGGAGAAATTCATTGGGAAAAAAGTCAATCGAAGACATTCCAAAGAATTTACAAACTCTCTCTGTCAGCAATCAACAAGCACTACAAAATTGTGCCGATTGTTCAGGGATACTCAAACACATTCAAAGTGACATTGAAGCTGGTTAACCCCCACTCAAATGTGTTTGACAATAGCAGGTGTCATCTTGGGTTGACGTCGACAGGTGTCATCTTTGGTTGACGTCAGCGATTATTAAATTTTGTTGACGTCGACAAGTGTCATCCTAACAGTGGAACAAAATCAGAAGGCTTAGTTTATTTTCTATAAAATGTTTACAGAGATTGTACCTACATTCAAATTATTAATAAAATATCATTTGTTTACTTAATTGCTTGTCGTTGACTTTGACTTGAAATTTAGTAGCAACAAATTTCTGGCACGCCCGGTGGGACCATCTCTGCTTCTCATCTCTGTTCTTCAAACACTGAAAGAAAATTTAAGAAATGACTTCCAACAAGAGCATTTCAATGTCTGCTGAGAAAAAGAAGTCTGTCAATACTCGACGACAATCAGCAAGCCTTGGTGAAGTCATCGGAAATCCAGACAGTGACATATTCACCATGGGAATGAAAAGAGCTGCAGTCACGTTTGCTGCAGCAAGTGTGCGGACAGCCGCGGTACCTACCAAAGTACGCAATAATAGTGTTGTTGAGGCTACTTTGGAGGCACTTAACACATCTTATAGGGCGCGTGAGTCTCCTGTCTTTGGTTCAAACTCTACCGCTGAACATACAAGTTCAAGTTCCATTACTGGACATAAACGATTGTCACTGACTTCTTTCAAGTCGCCAAGACAAATTGATGTTGAGAAGGAAGAAGGCTTAGTCGTTCACACTAGTCCCCTTTACAACCTAAACATAGAGGTTGAATCTGAAACTGATAGTAGTTCTCCTCTCTCATCTCCTTTCAGTCCTTTTGTACCCAAGGAATCAGGTGAATCATCACAGCTGGACACTGCCTCTGTCATGGTGATTCATGAAAGCAAAACCACGGAGGAACAACTTGCTGACGTGAATGCTCTCATTAGCAAGTTGATAAAAGATGGAGAGGAAAAGGATGCTGAAATTAAGAAGCAAAACGAGTAAATTACTAAACTGACAAAGAAGATTGGGAAGCAAATTGTTGAATCGTCTGAAAGTGACGAGGACGACTCTGAACCTGAGGATAATTCAGACGATGAGAAGGACAAAGCCGGTGATCCCAAGAATGCTTTAGTTACTGCTCGACAAATTAAAGACATGATAGCTGAAGCAATTAAGAATCAAACAAGTGTTAGTGGAAAGGAAAATCATCGTTACGTGAAGCCTTATACCAAGAGGATTGATAAGTTGCACATGCCAACCGGTTATCAACCACCAAAGTTCAATCAATTTGATGGTAAGGGCAACCCTAAGCAACATGTCGCGCACTTCGTTGAGACATGTAACAATGCTGGTACTACCAATGACTTGTTGGTCAAACAATTCGTTCGTTCTCTCAAGGGAATTGCCTTTGATTGGTATACTGATCTTTCCCCCAATCAATTGATAGTTCGGAGAAAATGTAGGGAGAATTCTTGAATCGGTTTTATAGTACCAGGCGTGTTGTCAGCATGGTTGAGTTGACTGACACTACACAGTGGAAGGATGAACCTGTCATTGACTACATCAGTCGATGGCGCGCTCTAAGTCTTGAGTGCAAGGACAGACTAATTGCTGTAGAGATGTGTATTAATGGAATGAATTGGGATTTGCGGTACATTCTTCGTGGAATAATGCCAAAGACATTCCAGGAGTTAGCAACACGGGCCCATGACATGGAGCTTACCATTGCTAGCAAAAATAAAAGTAAAGAAAAGTTTGAGTCTAAGGAAAAGAAAGAGTTCAGAAAGGGTGATAAACCTTCCAAAAGCTCTACAAAAGTGTCAATGGCGATCACTACCACTTCTTCTCCTATAAAAATCTCAGGAAAGGCTAAGGAGGAGAAGAAGACTTCTTACCCAAGAGTTTACAGAGGCGATAAGCCAACCTTGAAAGAGTTATAAGCAAAGAAGTATCCGTTCCCTGACTCAGATTTGTCTGGAATGCTTGATGAATTATTGGAAAAGAAGATAATTGAGTTGCCTGAATCTAAGCGGCCTAAGGAAATGAATAAAACATCGGATCCAAACTACTGTCAGTATCACAGGCTGGTGAGTCACCCTATTGAAAAGTGTGTTACATTGAAGGAGAGGATCATGCGTCTTGCTCAAGAAGGGAAGATTGTGCTTGATCTCGATGAAGCTGTAGGGACTAACCATGCTGCAGTAGTGACTGATGAGCCTTNGTAGTGATTGATGAGCCTCCTATTCAATTGGAATTAATACAGTTTGGGTCTCTGGAGCCTGTTTTGCTGCAAGTCCGACCATCCAATGTTCAATGTAAAACGGAGACACATGTTGAAAAGTATGTGTCAAACGATGATGACAATGACGAAGGATGGACTCTAGTGACAAGGAGGTGTACTAGGAAGCAAATGACTTCAAAGTTGCAACCCCCTTACCAAAATAGAGGACAACAAAGAAATAAAACTGCTAAGCATCCAAAGAGGGGACCAAAAAAGGTCACAAAACATAAGATGATGCAAGATGAAGTGCTTAAACAAGAAATTGTTGCTCCTATAACATTAGAAGAATTCTTTCCCAAAGAGTACTCGAATGCCGTGATTATCAACACAATCTCAGTTGAAGTTGAGGAGCATGAAAATGATGAAGAAGAAGAAGAAGAAGAAGAAAAGAAGGATGAACAAGTTAATGAGTATGAGGTGTCACTTAAATTAACCCTTCAACATTCGGGGTCGTCGACGGATCCGAAGATATCGGCTATCCTTGATGCTCTCCCCACGCGTATGGGATGGAGGGAAATATTTTTTTTGCCAAGAGAAATGTGTAAACAACTGGCTTTGGCANAGCTTTGGCACTTCAGTAGCCAGAGTTGTATGCCGACAAGGCGGAAGATGTTGGTGAAGTCAAAGAAAATTCTGACAAATGCGCGTCATGTAATAGTGCCATAGTCTTTACTGATGATAAGTTACTCATGGGATCAAACCCCACAACCGTCCATTATTTATGATAGGATTCGTTCGAGGTCAAAAGGTCGGTCGTATTCTAGTAGATGGTGGGTCGGCTATAAACATCACACCTAAGTCCACAATGAATGAATTAAGGATCACAGTAGCAGAACTATCCCAAAGTGGAATTATGATTCAAGGATTTAATTTGGAGAGTCTGGGTGCAATTGACATAATTCGTGTCGATCTCACCATGGGTGATTTGACAACACCTACTCTCTTTCATGTGATTGATGCTAAAACTTCTTACAAAATGCTGCTTGGACGCCCATGGTTGCACGAAAATGGTGTGGTTGCATCTACCCTCCATCAGTGTTTAAAATACTATCGTGGAGGAGTAAGGAAAATTGATGGAGATGTCAAGCCCTTCACTAGAGCAGAGTCTTACTTTGCGGATGCCAAGTTCTTTGAGAGTGATGAGGGAACTTCGTCTGAAATATTGCCATCTCAAATTGCTTCAACAGAAAAAAAGGAAAACAAAACAATGGTTGAGGCTCCAACACCAGTAAAATCACTAAGTCAACTCCTGTTGAGAAGCAAATTCTTCTGGAAAAGAAGGCCGAAGAAAAACTTGATAGCTTTCTTCCAAAGAAGATAGAGACAACTCCAGTTCTCCGTTATGTACCCAAGTCGCGCCGCAAGGAAGGCGAATCACCATTTGTGTTGTGTCAAGATGCTCAAGTTAAGCATAGCCAAAATCAAAAGGCTACAACTTTGGTTAAGGAATTGAAGGATAAAGATGTTGTATTACCATTGCCTAAAGGTAGTCAAAGTCAAAAGTCAATGACTTTCAAGCGGGTCAAAAGTTCCAAAAACCAAGGTCTCAATAAAGACAAGTTCGACCCAAAAGCATATAAGCTATTGGCAAAAGTTGGGTATGACTTTGAAAATCCCACGCCGATGGGAAAAGTTGTTGAAGTTAAGGCAAACGGACTCAATGGTACGCAAAAGATGCTTCAGCAGTATGACGTTAAAGTAAATGCGCCTAGGGTAGGTCTTGGTTTTGAATCGTCCGAGCCAATCAAGATCACTGTCGGGCATAAGGAAAATACTTCTTCTATGCAATACATTACAGCATCGGAATTGGATGAAGGTGGGGGAGAAGACAATGACATGCCACCACATTGTTCTATATCTAATAGGGTAGATTCATCAAGACCCAAATCACGCCCCTCTGTATTTGACAGGCTAGGCAAACGCGAAGATGTTGCAAAGAACGATGATCAAATCTTATCTCCAAAAGCTTTATGCATAAGGGATAAGCCATTTGTCTTTAACAAGATTGGTGCAACACCTAAGATTCAAAAGTCGTCGCGACAGTCGGTCTTTAGTCGTTTGAAGAGTAAAGCTAATGAAGCTAAGGAAGATGATTCCAAGAAAAGTCGTGTTAAAGGAAAGTATGATGTCAGAATTTTCGTTCCATCTAGAATGATACGAAAGCAAGAGGTTGATATCACCAAACGACAGCCTCTAAAGGCCAAGGGTCGGATTGTTGTCATCTTTAAGTAACATGAACCGTGTGAGGAGTCATAACAAATTGTTACGTCGCATCACGTTACAGTGCAAGAACTCTCTAACTTAGAGGAAGAAGTTGAAACTGATGAAGCTCCCAAAACATTGGAAGATGGTGGGCAAGCCACGGTGGATGAATTAAGAGAGCTAAACTTAGGGAGTTCTGAAGATCCTCGACCAGTGTATGTTGGTGCTCATCTTTCTCAAGAAGAGGAGCAAGAATACCATAATATGTTGTCTAATTATAAAAATGTCTTCGTTTGGAGTTATAAAGAAATGCCAAGACTCAACCCAAAAGTTGCGGTACATCACTTGGCAATAAAGAAAGGTGTTAACCCAAAGAAACAACCTCGGCGAAGGTTCAGGCCAGAGTTAATCCTTGAAATAGAGAGTGAAGTTAACAAGCTCTTAGATGTTGGCTTTATTCGCGAGGTCAAGTACCCAACTTGGATAGCAAATATAGTTCCTATAAGGAAGAAAAATGAACAGTTGAGGATTTGTGTTGACATTCACGATTTGAATGACGCATGTCCAAAAGATGAATTCCCTCTTCCAATCACCGAAATCATGATCGATGCAACTACTGGTCATGAGGCTTTGACATTTATGGATTGTACAGCTGGATACAATCAAATTCAAATGGCGAACGAAGACCAAGAGGCAACTGCCTTTCGCACTCCAAAAGGGATATTTTGCTACAAAGTCATGCCTTTTGGACTAAAAAATGCTGGAGCCACATACCAACGGGCCATGCAAAAGATATTTGAGGATATGATGCACAAAATCGTAGAATGCTATATTGATGATTTGGTGGTTAAGTCTAAAAGAAGGAAGGACCATTTGGAAGACCTTCGCAAAGTGTTTGAGCAATTGTGAAAATGTCAACTTAAAATGAATCCTCTTAAATGCGCATTTGGCGTCACGTCTGGAAAGTTTATAGGCTTCATTGTGAGACATAGAGGCATTGAGATCGATCAAGCCAAGATCAAAGCGATCCAAGAAATGCCACCACACAAGAATCTCAAGGAGTTGAGGGGCCTCCAAGGGCGCCTTGCTTATATACGACGATTCATCTCTAATCTTGCCGGAAGATGTCATCCTTTTAGTCATCTCATGAAGAAGGGTTCCCCATTTGAATGGGATGAATCATGTCAAAATGCTTTCCAAAGTATAAAAAATTATTTGTCTTCTCCTCTGGTGCTAGGGGCAACAATCAAAGGGAAGCCACTTATCCTTTATATTGCTGCACAAGAACGATCCTTAGGGGCAATGTGTGCCCAAGAAAATGAAGAGGGTAAAGAAACTGCGCTGTATTACCTAAGTAGAACCTTGGTAGGAGCAGAAGTGAATTACTCTCCCATTGAGAAAGTTTGTCTTGCTTTGGTTTTTGCCATCAAAAAGTTGAGACACTACATGTAGGCTCATACAGTTCATGTTGTTTCAAAAGCAGACCCAATTAAATACATATTGTCAAGACCAGTACTCGCGGGTCGACTTGCAAAACAATATGACATCCTTTTTGTCCCTCAAAAAGCTGTTAAAGGGCAAGCAATAGCTGAATTCTTTGCAGATCATCCAATACCCGCAGAATGGGAATTTAAGGATGATGAGTTGCCAGGGGAAGGAGTATTCTATGTGGATGTCTTACCACCTTGGAAAATATATTTCGATGGGGCAGCTCGTTGTCATGGAGTGCATGGTTTATACTACTGTCACCCGAAAAGCATGTGTTAACTTATTCATTTGTCTTGACTCAACTATGCTCAAATAATGTGGCTGAGTACCAAGCTCTTATCATAGGCCTCCAAATGGCTATTGAAATGGGAATAAAGGACTTGGACATTTTTGGAGACTCACAATTGGTAATAAGTCAACTTTCTGGTGAATATGAAGTCAAGAAAGAAGACTTACTCCCTCTCCACAGGCGTGCTTTAAAGCTACTGGCCAAGTTTGAAACTACTAAGTTAGAACATGTTCCAAGAAGTGCCAATAAGATGGCTGACGCGCTTGCTAATCTTGCAGCCACTTTGGCACTAGGGGCAGAGGAGACCATGAAGGGTTGTGTGTAATTGATGGGTTGTGTCGCTTGATGAGGAAGAGAGTGATGAAGAGGTCAATTCAATATTTGTCTATCAAATTAACAAGGAGGATTGGCAACAACCACTTATAGATTACTTGGAACATGGAAAGCTACCAAGCAATCCAAAGCGCAGGAATGAGATACGTCGTCGAGCTCCTAGATTTACATACTACAATAAAACACTCTATTGAAGGTCCTTTCATGGCCTTTGGTTGAGGTGCCTTGTAGAAGATGAAGCAACAAAAATCATGGAAGAAGCTCACTCTAGGATTTGTGGTGCTCATCAATCAGGCCCAAAGTTGCATGATCATGTCAAAAGAATGTACTATTGGCCTACAATGGTATAAGATTGCATGGATTACGCGAAGAAATGTGAAGCATGTCAGCTCCATGCCAACTTTATTCATCAACCCCCAGAACCATTACATCCCACAGTGGCTTCTTGGCCCTTTGAAGCATGGGGACTTGATGTCGTAGGACCTATCACTCCAAAGTCGTCCACAGGCCATGCATACATTTTGGCTGCCACGAACTATTTCTCCAAGTGGGCTGAAGCAATTCAACTTTGTGAAGTGAAGAAAGAAAATGTGGGTGACTTCATTCGAATTCACATTATCTATAGATATGGTGTACCAAAACGAATTGTCACTGACAATGGGACACTATTTTACAACAGGTTGATGATAAGTCTTTGTGAAAAGTTCAAATTAACCCAACATAAGTCGTCAATGTACAACGCTCCTGCAAATGGGCTAGCTGAAGCCTTTAACAAAACACTTTGTAACTTGTTGAGTAAAGTAGTGTCAAAAACTAAGCGTGATTGGCATGAGTGGATTGGAGAAGCTCTTTCGGCATACAGGACAACATATAAGACTGCAACACAAGCAACGTGTAACACCCCCAAATTCCTCACTTTCTACTTACCTCAAACCTATTAAAACAAGAGGAACTTGAGCATGTTACCGCCACGTCACAACTAATTATGAAAACTAATTGCAACGCTAAGGCTAAGGTAAAACAACACACCTTACTAAAACCATTTTATAAAAGTCAAACAACTCACAGCGGAAGTCTTTACAACTAAGTCAAACATTAAATTAACAACTTGGAACCATCACGGCCCTTATTCCAAACCACTAGAAAAATCTAAAGTCAAAAC
>PYUH01000262.1:215000-266216 GCA_016808085.1 Suaeda aralocaspica | reverse complement strand
ATCCTACAAATATTAACCACTCCTCTCGAAAAATCCCTTCACCATGCATATGCTCAACAACCTGCACTTATTCTGCTTAACAAGCAAACAGAACAAGAAAAACATGGAAATATATATGTGTCAGCAACCACTGCTGAGTATGCACAACATAGCAAAAACATAACAACACGAAGACACACACATAGCACACAAAATACACATAACAAGACTCTCACTCCAAATTAAGACTCATGACCCATAAGTTCAAAATTCTTCATCTTGATTATAACTTCTTGCTTCGAAAAGGATATAGGAAACGTGAACGGGCTCTTTGGAAAGACGGTCGTCAACCAAGTAGGTAGCGCTCCCCGTACAATCCGAACTCTAACAGAAAGATAGCTAGTCTTTCAAAAACAGTGGTACATGGTCTCCATCCACCCCATGTCCAAACTTAACTCTTTAACTCTTTTGGAATTCCAGAACTAAACCGTGAAGCATCGTCACACTCCACTATGGAAGTACAGCGTTAAGGCAATACATACCTCCCCCGTATGGTAACCTCATTTGGCCTGAATGAGTACTCACGTTCCTTTAAAAATAACTTGCTCATAATTGTTTACTTAACTTTGCTTTACTCGACTTTATTTAACTTTGACTTAATAAGCATTTAACTTTGATTTGTCTTGTAAACATGACTCTTATGGTCAAAACTTGCTCAAAACATGCATAGAAGCATTATAACTCATGAACAAACTTCAAAACACTTAAACATGTAATTTTAGACTCTTAACCCTCATATTAAAGCTTCATATAGCTACTGTCCAAAATTCAAACATAACTTAAAAAACACAACCGAAAAGTCAAACATTCACCGTCAGATTTCGAAACATACATAAACAACACAGAGACCCTCAAACATAACCAACACTTGTTAATGACTCTTTCCTCTTTTAGTAACCTTCCATTAATAGTAATTGACCTTCGAAAACGTTTTTAGAAACTTCTATTTCTTAGAAATTTATTTTTTGAAAAACATTTGTTTTAAAACTAGGCAATAGAAATAGAAATAAATCTGAAAATAATTATTAAAAATTAAATAGGTTCGAAAACACTTTTCCAAAACCTTTTACTGCCTAAAATACAGTCTCAAACCAAATCTCGTGGCTAGATAAGGTCTATGTGAATTTTAGTAGATTTTAAACTAGAAACCCTAAAACTAGCGATAAAACAATTAAAAATCCAAGCTAATTACCTAATAAATTCTCTAGGTCGTGAAACCCATTTTATAATTCCTTTTATTCTCCTATTAACCAGTAACAACCTTTAGAAACCTTAGTTCACGTTTTAAATATTTTTAAAAGATTTATTTTTGAAAACAGTCCAATCTGTCTAAAACCAATCTAAAAATTATTTAAAAATATTAGAAATCTTTTTATTGACGAAACCAACTCTATAAACTCATATTATGCTTCTGGAATACATTAAAAATAATCTCATAGTCAGATTCGACCTTTAGACCTTCTGAAACAATATTTTTCGGTAAAAACCGCAAAACTGAAAACTGACTAATAAAATTATTTGACCATGCTATACTTCATATTAAAGTACGAGAATTTAACACAACTTCACATACATCACAATAAGTCTAAAATAATTTTTACGAGCATACTTCAACACTTTAACCTCATATAACAAATTTTACACATAAACCAGCAGATTTTCGGTTCAACACTATAAAATTCATGGGGGCTTGCATGATCGTTTTCTTGCTCCAATAATTTAACACGACATACTATAATACTAAACCTAAGTTTTCATGCTATTAGGTCTTTGATATGTCGCACATACCTTGCTCGCTAAATTTCCTTCTTAATTAAAACTGCTCTTCGGAAAATTCTCCTCCTTGCATTAAAATACAAAAATACCATTAGAAATTCGACTAACCTCATATGAACATTATATAACTAATATACAGCCTCTAAAATAATTTTTCGTGCATAAATTTCGATTATTTATAATTTCTATGATTTGTTTTATTAAAAATCCAATTTTTGACATAAACTAATCTATTAAATAAAAATTACCAAACTAATTTTTAAAAATATGTTGAAAATATCAAAACACTTTTTATTTACTGAAAAACATTAGGGAAACACTTTTTCGAATTTTAAAAATAATTTGGAAGGAAAAATAATTTTTTTCTCTCTTTTTCTTATTTTCGAAAACCATGGTGAGTGGGCTACTTTGAGGTGGTTTTTGGCCACCTTGGTGGCTGCATGGGTGGCGGATCTTGGTACCTGGTGGTAGAGTGCAGCAAGGGCTGTCACGTGGTGGTGGTTGTGGCGGCAGATGTGAAGTGTGGTGGTTGTGGTGGTGGCTCAAAGTTGGTTCCACGAAGAGGAAAACTGCAGTTTTATTTTTTTTTTCTGTTTGTGTACTTTGCTGGGTTTTTTGGGCTGCGGTTTTTTTTTTTTTTTTTTTTTTCTTTTTCTGATTTTTGGAAAGGGTTTTAAAGAGTAAAATTTGATGAACCAGAGAGCTATATATAGGGTATATGGCCTTAAGGAATTTCGGCCAAATCAAAGTGAAAAGATAAAGTTTTGATTTTTTTTTTTTTGGATAAGATCTAAATTGTGTAGGATAATTTTGGATATGTTTATCTTTTGTAAAATCTGAAATTTATCCTAACTAAAAGATACAAAATATCTAGGTAGTTAAAATAAATAATTTAGAAAATAATTTTGGCCATAAAAATATTTATGGGCCTTGGAAAACCGAAAATACCCCATTTTGGGCCTAATATGGTCCGAAAATAATTAAAATAAAACCCATAATTATTTTTGCTATTTTTGAAAATTAAATTTAAATACTCAAAACCTCCTTTAAAAATAATTACTATTTCTAATAAAACCTTTTGTAAAATAAATTATTTTAAGCCATAAAATATAAATAGACTTTATTTTCCGAAATTCATAAAACTATATATTATAATCGTATAAAAATATAATATAAAGTCTTAAAAATGCGGGGGATTACAGTCTACCCCCCTTAAAAGAAGTTTCGTCCCGAAACTTGGAACGAGTAAAAACGCTTCTCGAAAACTCTTTGTAAAACTCTTTCAAAACTTTTATAAAGTCTTTTGCTTGATGTAAAACTTTTGTCAAAACTCTTTTCGTGAAACTCTTACGAAACTTTTAATGCACGTTATAGAAACTTTTGTGTCTTGCTTTGGCTGTATTTTAGTTACATAATAACAATCAACTCTACTGTGAAACGCGAAATTCTATCGCCTTCTACCCCCCTTAAAAATCGAGTTACGTCCCCGTAACTCTACTAACCTCGGCAAACAAATCGGGGTACTTCTCTTTCATAGCATCCTCTGCTTCCCAAGTTGCCTCTTCTGTATCTTGGTTCGACCATAAAACTTTAACAATCTTAACTTCCTTATTCCGTGTTTTCCTCACCTTCGAATCAAGAATCTTTACAGGTCTTTCTTCAAAAGTCAGAGATTCATCTAGCTCTATGGTTTCAGGTTGTAGAACATGGCTCTTATCCGGGATGTACCTCTTCAACTGAGAAATATGAAAAACATTATGGACTCGACTCAACTCCGTGGGTAAAGCTAAGCGATATGCCACTTTCCCAATCCTCTCCAGAATTTCATACGGTCCAATAAACTTCGGGCTTAACTTTCCCTTCTTTCCAAACCTCATTATACCTTTCATAGGTGATACTTTCAACAATACCTTCTCCCCAACTTCATATTCTTCATCTCGTCGTTTCTTATCTGCATAACTTTTCTGTCGATCTTGTGCGGCTTGAATCTTAGCTTGAATCAGCCTCACTTGATCAACTGTCTCTTGAATAATCTCCGGTCCTAATGTCACCGTCTCACTGATATCCGACCAACATAGCGGGCTTCTACACTTCCTTCCGTACAAGGCTTCAAACGGTGCCATCCCAATACTGGCATGGTAACTATTATTGTAAGAAAACTCGATCAAATCCAAACTATCCTCCCAGTTCTCCTGAAATTCCAAAACACAGGCTCGCAGCATATCTTCCAACGTCTGAATCGTCCTTTCTGTCTGTCCATCCGTCGCTGGATGAAACGCAGTGCTCATCAACAACTTAGTTCCCATGGCCTCTTGTAACGCCTTCCAGAAGTTCGAAATAAATCTCGAATCCCGATCCGACACAATACTCCTTGGAACTCCATGATATTTCACCACGTGCTTCACATACGCCTTAGCCAATTGAGTCATTTTCCAATTATCCTTCATTGGAATAAAGGTTGCAGACTTCGTAAGTCTATCTACAATCACCCAAATTTGATTATTTCCCGTCCTTGATTTTGGCAAACCGATTACGAAATCCATCGAAATCGAATCCCATTTCCACTCCGGAATCTCCAATGGTTGAACTTTTCCTTGAGGTCTCTTGTGTTCAAACTTCACCTTCTGACAAGTCAAGCATTTCGAAACAAAAACTGCCACCTCCTTCTTCATCCTCGGCCACCAAAACACTTTCTTCAAATCCTTATAGAGTTTGTCCCCTCCGGGATGCACAAAATACTTAGTGTTATGTCCTTCCTCCATCACCTTTTGTTTCAGATCCTCACACTTTTGCGGTACACACCACCTTCCCTTGTACCTTAAACTTCCATCCTCGTGAATCTTAAAACCTTCAGCTTTTCCTTCTTTTAACTTCTGCTTTATCCTATCCAACTTAATATCTCCATCTTGATTCTCGCGAATTTCATCGAAAATAGTGGGTTGAATAGTCATAGCACAAATCCTCGACACAACTTCGCCGTAGTCGACCATCTCAAGACTCAATCTACTCATGTCCTTACACAGTCGCTCCGGAATAACCAAAGCATTCACACCATGCGAGGACTTTCGACTGAGTGCATCGGCTACTACATTTGCCTTTCCCTCGTGATATTGGATGTTCAAATCGTAATCCTTTATCAACTCCAACCATCTCCTTTGTCTCATATTCAACTCCTTTTGCGTAAAGATATACTTCAAACTTTTGTGATCCGTGAAGACCTTACACGTCACTCCGTACAAATAATGTCTCCAAATCTTTAACGCAAAAACAATCGCTGCCAACTCCAAATCATGTGTTGGGTAATTCACCTCATACGGCTTCAACTGCCTTGATGCGTAGGCTATCACCTTTCCCCTTTGCATCAAAACACATCCCAATCCATTCTTCGAAGCATCACTGTAGACTTCGAAACCATCATCACCTTCCGGTAATGTAAGCACAGGTGCCGTCGTCAAACTCCTTTTCAACGTCTGAAAAGCTTCCTCACACTTCTCATCCCACACAAACTTCTTTTCCTTCTTCATCAACGACGTCATAGGTTTCGCTATCCTCGAGAAATCTTTGACAAAGCGTCTATAGTATCCCGCTAATCCTAAGAAGCTTCGGATGTCCGTCACATTCCTAGGCGTCGGCCATTCACTCACAGCCTTGACTTTAGCTGGATCTACAGAAACGCCATCCTTTGTGATAATATGTCCTAAAAACGCCACTTGCTCCAGCCAAAACTCACACTTCGACAACTTTGCATACAATTGGTGCTCCCTCAATGTCATCAAAATCGTCCTTAAATGTTCAGCATGTTGCTCCTTCCCTTTCGAATACACCAAGATATCATCTATGAACACCACTACGAATTTGTCCAAGTACTCATGGAATACCCGGTTCATAAGGTCCATAAATATCGCTGGCGCATTCGTCAACCCAAAAGGCATCACAGTAAACTCATAATGTCCATATCTTGTCCTAAATGCGGTCTTCGGAATGTCCTTTTCCGCAATTGCCAATTGATGGTACCCAGATCGCAAATCAATCTTCGAAAATGTCGTCGCCCCTTTCAACTGGTCAAACAAATCATCAATCCTTGGCAATGGGTACTTATTCTTGATAGTCACCTTATTAAGCTCACGATAATCAATGCACAACCTCATACTTCCGTCCTTCTTCTTTACAAACAACACTGGCGCGCCCCATGGGGAAGCACTAGGTCGTATGTAACCCTTCTCCAATAAATCCTGCAATTGAGTCTTCAACTCCATCATCTCCGCAGGTGCCATTCTATACGGGGCTTTAGAAATAGGTGCGGTTCCAGGAACCAAATCGATCGTAAACTCCACGGCTCTCTTTGGTGGTAGTCCTGGAATCTCATCCGGAAATACATCGGGAAATTCTCTCACTACTTCTATGTCGTTAACGCTTGGTTCGGAAACTCCCTCCAAGTTCATCACACAACAAAAGAATAGTGGATTTCCCTTAGCTATCATCTTCACCATTTTCATCGCCGAGACAATCTTAATGTCCTTTGTCTTCGGTAGCCTCCTATAAGACACCATAGCCCCTCTCGGACTTTTCAAGGTCACCTTCTGCGCTTCACAATCAATCTTAGCCTTATACTTACTCAACCAGTCCATTCCTAGTATCACATCCAATTCCTTTAATCCAAATTCAATCAACCTCGACGGAAAGTCACATCCAGCGATAAAAATTTTCACACCATCATACACCTTAGAACAAGTCACGATCTCACCATTTGGCATTGCAATCGGTATATTCACCATCCTAGGTTTACCTAAGTCAAGTCTAGCTATGGCACTACCAGATATAAACGAATATGAAGCTCCGGAATCAAACAAAGTCTTAACAGGTATAGAGTTAATAGAGAATGTACCAGTTACCACTCCTCCATTATCCTCCGCCTCTTGGTAGCTCATGTTGTACATCTTTCCTGGCGCATTGCCCTTCGCTTGTCCTCCAGCAGTGTTCATACCATTCACATTCTTGTTTGCAGCATTAGCTCCTCCAGCATTAGTTGTAGCATTCGCTCCCTTATTGTAATTCTGATTATTGAAGCTTCCATTGCTACCTCCAGCATTTCCACCATTGAACCTCCCATTGTTGTTCATTGGCCTCCCGAAATTTCCTCCTTGCTTATTCTGATTGAAGCGGTTTCCAAACTTGTTTCCGTTATTGCTTCCACTCCAACACTCATAAGCACGATGTCCTTGCTTGCCACAGTTCCGACAAGTCACCAGATTTCCCTCACAGTCTTTTCCAGGATGATTCTTTGGGCATAGGGTGCAGTGATGTACCCTTTCTCCAGTCCTTACCATTTTTCCACCTGGATTACCGTTCCGCTGGAAATTTGGGTTCCCATTCTTCTGAAAGTTTGAGTTCCCATTCCTTTGGAAGTTTTGGTTTCCATTCCTCTGATTATGATTGTTTTGTCCACCAAACCTAGGTCGCTTATTGAAGTAATTGAAGTTATTTTGGTTTCCATTAGCTTGGCTTGGCTCCTTTCTCTTCCCTTCCTTTACAGCCTTGGCTCTCTCACCTAACTTGTATAGATGAGCAGCCCTTCCATACACCGCATCCAAAGTAGTGAAGTGCTCTCCAGCAAGTTGAGATTGCAACTCCAATGTCAACCCTTGTTCAAAATGATATGCCTTCTTCTCCTCATTTGGCACAATATCCGGTGCAAACCTCATCAACTCCAGAAACTTGTGGTAATATTGTTCCACAGACATGTCCCCCATCTCCAGCTTAGTAAACTCCCTAGACTTCTCCTTCTTCAGAAACGCAGGATAGAACTTATTGCGAATCACTTCCTTAAACATCTCCCAACCAAAGTTAGGTCTAGCCCTCATAGTTGCGTCACTTTGTGACCACCAAATATCAGCTTCCTCTCTTAGGTAAAATACAGCATTAGCAACTTTCAGGTCATCCGGACATTTAAGAGCTTGGAAAATCTTATCGAATTCCCTAATCCAGTTCTCCAACACTAAAGGGTCCTCAGTACCACTATAAACCGGTGGCTTACTCCTAGCTATCTCCCTAAACATCTCCCCAGCAGGGTCTTGATTCCTACGGTTAGCCTCCTGATTGGTCCTTGACAACTCAATCAATTGTCGCAAACATTCAGCAACTTCTCCATTTCCATTGTTCCTTGCCATCTATTGAACAAAACGCACACTTAAACCTCAAACTTAAAGACACTCAACTCTTATTGCATCAAAGTGCAATACCCTATTACTAGTTAACAGCTTGGCAAACAAATTAACAACAACAACACCAAAACATGAAACCACAACAAAAGAAACAAGAAGCTAAACAAGAGCAAAAGAAAAGACATGTAAAGAAAAAAAAAAAAAATTTATTCCCATTATTCGCTGGGTTTAACTAAACTTAAAAAATTAAAAAAAAATTTTAAACTTAAACTAAGGAAGTTCTAATTACGTCAAAAGAATTAAAGCAACTCTAAACATAAAGAACTAAGCAATCTTCAAATTCCTCAATGATCAAGGCGACTTCTAACTCTGGTTCTTGGTCCTTCACTTGGCTCTTCTCGTTCCCTCTTGATGCCTCTAGTTAAATCTTCTGAAGTAGTCCCACTTCCATCTTCTACATGTCCATCTTCATCTTCACTGTCACTAAGCACAATTACTTCTATTTCCTTTTCAATAATCTCTAAATCATCGTCATCACTTTGTTCTTCCTCTTCTGGGTCTTCTTCCTCTTCTGGATCTCCTTCCTCATCTTCCTCATTTCCATTTCCATTTTCATTTCCATCTTCATTTTCCTCATTCCCAGTCTCATTTCCATTTCCCTCAGGGTCTTCATTTTCAGTCTCATTTTCCTCATGCTGTGGGCTTGGAGGCTCAGTCAACCACTCATGAATCCTATCTGCTAGCTCTATTTCCCTTCTTACAAAGTCCACTGCAGGCAACCATTTCCCACTTGCAGAAAACTTCTCCACATTTGGAGTCCTATCCTCATGAAGTACATCCTGATACTTAGTCTTCAGCCCAACATAAGGGTTTCTATCTGGCAGATTCCTAATAAACAACCATATCACTGAAGCTTGTAAATTCGATCCTGGGATCCCCATATTGTACATGAAATTGCACCAACTCTCAATTCGATCACAGTAACTCTTAGCATCATCATAAACTCTCCTATGAAGACTATATTCCGATGGTGACAACATCTGCAGGTTTAAAGCAAACGTAAATCCCTAAAGAAAACCCCAACAAAAAACCCAAGCAAGCAACAAAACAACTTAACGTGCAGCAAGACTTAAAAACATGCATAAATGCAAAATGCAGGAATGCCCATCCTAAGTCTACCCATTCTCACACTTCAAATTTTTAATCCTAGTCCTTTAAACTTCCGTGTTTGCAAACACATTTTGAAGATCATTTTCAAAACATTTTTTTGGAAAAACCTATAGCTCTGGCTACCACTCTGTAACACCCCCAAATTCCTCACTTTCTAACTTACCTCAAACCTATAAACACAAGAGGAACTTGAGCATGTTACCGCCACGTCACAACTAATTATGAAAACTAATTGCAACGCTAAGGCTAAGGTAAAACAACACACTTTACTAAAACCATTTTATAAAAGTCAAACAACTCACAGCGGAAGTCTTTACAACTAAGTCAAACATTAAATTAACAACTTGGAACCATCACGGCCCTTATTCCAAACCACTAGAAAAATCTAAAGTCAAAACAACTACCAAATATTATCCACTCCTCTCGAAAAATCCCTTCACCATGCATATGCTCAACAACCTGCACTTATTCTGCTTAACAAGCAAACAGAACAAGAAAAACATGGAAATATATATGTGTCAGCAACCACTGCTGAGTATGCACAACATAGCAAAAACATAACAACACGAAGACACACACATAGCATACAAAATACACATAACAAGACTCTCACTCCATTTTAAGACTCATGACTCATAAGTTCAAAATTCTTCATCTTGATTATAACTTCTTGCTTCGAAAAGGATATAGGAAACGTGAACGGGCTCTTTGGAAAGACGGTCGTCAACCAAGTAGGTAGCGCTCCCCGTACAATCCGAACTCTAACAGAAAGATAGCTAGTCTTTCAAAAACAGTGGTACATGGTCTCCATCCACCCCATGTCCAAACTTAACTCTTTAACTCTTTTGGAATTCCAGAACTAAACAGTGAAGCATCGTCACACTCCACTATGGAAGTACAGCGTTAAGGCAATACATACCTCCCCCGTATGGTAACCTCATTTGGCCTGAATGAGTACTCACGTTCCTTTAAAAATAACTTACTCATAATTGCTTACTTAACTTTGCTTTACTTGACTTTATTTAACTTTGACTTAATAAGCATTTAACTTTGACTTGTCTTGTAAACATGACTCTTATGGTCAAAACTTGCTCAAAACATGCATAGAAGCATTATAACTCATGAACAAACTTCAAAACACTTAAACATGTCATTTTAGACTCTTAACCCTCACATTAAAGCTTCATATAGCTACTGTCCAGAATTCAAACATAACTTAAAACACGACCGAAAAGTCAAACATACACCGTCAGACTTCGAAACATACATAAACAACATAGAAACCATCAAACACTTAACCAACACTTGTTAATGACTCTTTCCTCTTTTAGTAACCTTCCATTAATAGTAAATGACTTTTGAAAACATTTTTAGAAACTTCTATTCCTAGAAATTTATTTTTGAAAAACATTTGTTTTAAAACTAGGCAATAGAAATAGAAATAAATCTGAAAATAATTATTAAAAATTAAATAGGTTCGAAAACACTTTTCCAAAACCTTTTACTGCCTAAAATACAGTCTCAAACCAAATCTCGTGGCTAGATAAGGTCTATGTGAATTTTAGTAGATTTTAAACTAGAAACCCTAAAACTAGCGATAAAACAATTAAAAATCCAAGCTAATTACCTAATAAATTCTCTAGGTCGTGAAACCCATTTTATAATTCCTTTTATTCTCCTATTAACCAGTAACAACCTTTAGAAACCTTAGTTCACGTTTTAAATATTTTTAAAAGATTTATTTTTGAAAACAGTCCAATCTGTCTAAAACCAATCTAAAAATTATTTAAAAATATTGGAAAACCTTTTAATGACGAAACCAACTCTATAAACTCATATTATGCTTCTGGAATACATTAAAAATAATCTCATAGTCAGATTCGACCCTTAGACCTTCTGAAACAATATTTTTCGGTAAAAACCGCAAAACTGAAAACTGACTAATAAAATTATTTGACCATGCTATACTTCATGTTAAAGTACGAGAATTTAACACAACTTCACATACATCACAATAAGTCTAAAATAATTTTTACGAGCATACTTCAACACTTTAACCTCATATAACAAATTTTACACATAAACCAGCAGATTTTCGGTTCAACACTATAAAATTCATGGGGGCTTGCATGATCGTTTTCTTGCTCCAAAAATTTAACACGACATACTATAATACTAAACCTAAGTTTTCATGCTATTAGGTCTTTGATATGTCGCACATACCTTGCTCGCTAAATTTCCTTCTTAATTAAAACTGCTCTTCGGAAAATTCTCCTCCTTGCATTAAAATACAAAAATACCATTAGAAATTCGACTAACCTCATATGAACATTATATAACTAATATACAGCCTCTAAAATAATTTTTCGTGCATAAATTTCGATTATTTATAATTTCTATGATTTGTTTTATTAAAAATCCAATTTTTGACATAAACTAATCTATTAAATAAAAATTACCAAACTAATTTTTAAAAATAATTTGAAAACATCAAAACACTTTTTATTTACTGAAAAACATTAGGGAAACACTTTTTCGATTTTTAAAAATAATTTGGAAGGAAAAATAATTTTTTTCTCTCTTTTTCTTATTTTCGAAAACCATGGTGAGTGGGCTACTTTGAGGTGGTTTTTGGCCACCTTGGTGGCTGCATGGGTGGCGGATCTTGGTACCTGGTGGTAGAGTGCAGCAAGGGCTGTCACGTGGTGGTGGTTGTGGCGGCAGATGTGAAGTGTGGTGGTTGTGGTGGTGGCTCAAAGTTGGTTCCACGAAGAGGAAAACTGCAGTTTTATTTTTTTCTGTTTGTGTACTTTGCTGCGGTTTTTGGGCTGCGGTTTTTCTTTCTTTTTTTTTTCTTTTTCTGATTTTTGGAAAGGGTTTTAAAGAGTAAAATTTGATGAACCAGAGAGCTATATATAGGGTATATGGCCTTAAGGAATTTCGGCCAAATCAAAGTGAAAAGATAAAGTTTTGATTTTTTTTTTTTTTTGGATAAGATCTAAATTGTGTAGGATAATTTTGGATATGTTTATCTTTTGTAAAATCTGAAATTTATCCTAACTAAAAGATACAAAATATCTAGGTAGTTAAAATAAATAATTTAGAAAATAATTTTGGCCATAAAAATATTTATGGGCCTTGGAAAACCGAAAATACCCCATTTTGGGCCTAATATGGTCCGAAAATAATTAAAATAAAACCCATAATTATTTTTGCTATTTTTGAAAATTAAATTTAAATACTCAAAACCTCCTTTAAAAATAATTACTATTTCTAATAAAACCTTTTGTAAAATAAATTATTTTAAGCCATAAAATATAAATAGACTTTATTTTCCGAAATTCATAAAACTATATATTATAATCGTATAAAAATATAATATAAAGTCTTAAGAATGCGGGGGATTACACAACGCCATATGCTTTGGTGTATGGTGCGGAACCTGTCCTACCATTGGAGTTGCAAATCCCGTCATTACGAGTTGCTATACAAGAAGGCCTAACCAATGAAGAAAGCGATAAGCTTCGATTGGTAGAGTTAGAAGCACTTGATGAAAAGAGGCTACAGGCTCAACAAAGTTTAGAATGCTACCAAGCTCGCATGTCACAGGCCTTTAATAAAAAAGTTAGGCCTCGTTCCTTTAAAGTTGGGGACATGGTGTTGGCAGTAAGGAGACCTATAATTACATCCCGCAAGACTAGGAACAAGTTCACATCTAAGTGGGATGGCCCTTATGTGGTGCGAGATGTCTATACAAATGGAGCTTACAAAATAGTAGACAGTGACGGGTTGCACATTGGTCTTATAAATAGCAAATNACACATTCCTTAAACACTACTACTCTTAAAGTGAAGTTTGTTGAAGAACAGTAGTAAAAGCTAAAAAAAAGGGTGTTACTAGAACTACGTATGGCTTGATCTTGCAAAGCGATTTCATTGTTGCTTGCAAGTACATAGGAAGCTTGAGTAAGTAGAAGTGATGTGACATTCGATGATATATGATGAAAGAATGAAAACTCAAGTTCAGCCAAAAAAAAAAAAAAAAAAACTAGCTCGCTAAGCAAGAGTATAAACTAAAACTCATTCAGCAAAATACAAAAAAAAAAACACATCTCACTAAGCAAGAGTCTAACGGCAAGTTCAAAAAACAAAAAAACTATCTCCTAAGCAAGAGTATAAACTGCAATTCAAAAAAAAAAAACACTATCTCCTAAGCATGAGTATAAACTGCAAGATCAAAAAAAAACTATCTCCTCAGCAAGAGTATAAACTGCAAGTTCAAAAAAAAAAAACTATCTCCTAATCAAGAGTATAAACTGCAAGTTCAAAACAAAAAAAAAACTATCTCCTAAGCAAGAGTATAAATTTCAAGTTAAAAAAAAAACAAAAAACTATCTCCTAAGCAAGAGTATAAACTGCAAGATAAAATTAAACAAAAAAAAAAACAAAAAAAAATGAACTCTCCTAAGCAAGAGTATAAACTGAAAGTTCAAAAAAAAAAAAATCTCTCATGGCCCGCAAAAGTCTAAACTGTGAACGGCCAAAAAAAAAAAAGGGGGGGGGGCAACCATCATAAGAATGTCAGACACACTGACATAGCCTAGTTAGGTCTGACACCCTTGACAATGTTCACTGTCACCAATGACTTGTCACGATAGTCGTTGATCATCCTTCAAATCTTCAAAATACAATCATCATTAGAATGATAGACACACTGGCGTAGCCTAGTTGGGTCCGACATCCCTGACAACCCATCATGATAACGCTCACCCACCACGGTGACTAACCTGCAAAGACATACAAATACATACACACACAAAGAACAACAATACAAAGTACAGGGAGTTGAAATAAAGAGGAAGGTGAGCTAATACGTGATGTCAAAGTAGCCTATAATAACCAAGTTCTTCTCTCCAAATTGATGAAATACTACTGTAAAAAAAAAATTACTTAGTGAAATCGTGGGAACCAAAATTACTCTAATATGCCACATTCAATGCTTTGCATGAGAAAAAAAAAACATCATAATCATTAAGTAATGATGACAACAAATTCCTAGGAAACTTATTATTTGCATAGGTACTATGTAAGTACAAGGTTCGAAAGGTCGTGCAAGTACACTATGCATTATACATGTCTTATTTAAAGAAAGCATTAACTTATCATAGTCCAAGTCATGTATAAGTGTAAATCATGACTCCAATCACAAATTAAGAGTGAGACATATCCAATATGGAAGCATATAATCATGTGATCAATCATTGAAAAAAAAAAGTGACGGAAGAATTGCATGCGCATTAAGACGATCAAGGTATATGCATGTGATTACTTGAAGAAGAACCAAAACAGTAAAGCTACTAGGTTATTACTCCACATATGCTATATTCGATGTTCGGCATTATTAATTACGGAGTATGATGAATCCATGCAATCAAGCTACAAAGTCAAGCCAATTATGTGTAATGAACCTAGTGAAACATGCAATCAAGCAATGAAGGGGATCATTGTGGCCTTATGGGTTTATTAAGTGGACAGCCAATCAAATTAATGAGGGGGCATCAGACTTCTTCCCTGATGGTTAATGGTGCTCAAAGTCATATACATGGAGTTGAAGTAGAGCATTATTCACGTATTTAGAGGGCTATGTATGCAATTAAGATAATAATATTCGTACGTGTCAATGGAAGGACAAGTATAGGGAAGTAAAACTAGTGTGATTGTGCGGCTATCTCAGCAAAGGAACCAATAATACGGCAAGATTTCAGTTTCCGTCACGGGTTTGAAACAGAGTGTCATTAATCTCTCAAAATATCAATCAAGGGTCAGGATGTACAGCAATTTGGTTTCAATAATTATCTTGACCAAATAGATTAGTGCTGCAATATTAACTTCCGCAATAGAGGTGCCAATCAAAGGGCTATACTTCAATAATAGTGTCCTTGCTTTTGCTCCTGTATTGGTTGAGAAGGAAGAAAATAAAGTGACAAGAAAACTTGATTAATATAAAACACCAAATCCAAGTCAACCATAAAAAAAAGATTAAAAAAAAAGAAAAAAAGGTAGTCAGCGACTACTTACATAACGAGTGACGAGTATCGAGTATCCCACGAAGGAAAAGTGAAGCATTGCTTAAGTAATTAATTTGGTTTAAGGTTAATTATATAGATCGTCATAGGCTGTTTATCTAAGATTTACTTTGACCAATGACAAAAGAGGATATATATTAAAAGAAAGGTTTGCACGTCGGATAAAAGTTCTATGTTTTATCTAATTAAATCCAAGTGCGGCAAGGTGAGCCTTGAGTATGGAACCCAAAGGATAACAAAATGTTTCGTAAAAGAGTGACTTAGCTTTCGACCTGAATGAATTGAGGCTTACTCACAATCAAGCATCTCAAGTGTATGTGCCATAGTCTTGCAAAATAAAAAAAATGATCGACCTCTAAATCAAGTGAGTCGACATTATATCACGAGCAAACACCTTCAAATGGTGTACGTGATAGACTAAGGAAAAAAAGGAAACGATTAACAATTTCCATATTAATCAAACTTAGACCTAGTCACGAGCAAACACTTCATCTTGTGTACGTGACGTAGGCTTAAAAAAAAATCGACCTCTAAGTCAAACACATCGAGACCCTGTCACGAGTAAACACTCAAAATCGTGTACGTGACATAGTCTCGAGGGGGCAATTTATAGACACCGAAAATTTATTAAAGTGTCAAAATTAAAATAAATTAATTATTTGGGTTAAATAAAATAAATATTTTCTCAATGTAATTAATTTAGCCCTTTAAATTAAATATCCAAATTAATTAAATAATTTGAGTCATAATTAAATTGTTTGGGCCGATTATATTATTAGTCCAAATAAAATGAATACTGGGCCGAAAAAGACTACAAGACTTCCAAGTCATCAAAAGAGTCCAAGCAAACATCTCCAGGTCCAAGATGGAGGTCAAACTCTACTATAAATACCCATCATCACTTCAGGAGAAAGAGGAGAGGAGGAGAAATTCATTGGGAAAAAAGTCAATCGAAGACATTCCAAAGAATTTACAAACTCTCTCTGTCAGCAATCAACAAGCACTACAAAATTGTGCCGATTGTTCAGGGATACTCAAACACATTCAAAGTGACATTGAAGCTGGTCAACCCCCACTCAAATGTGGTGAACAATAGCAGGTGTCATCTTTGGTTAACGTCGACAGGTGTCATCTTTGGTTGACGTCAGCGACTGTCAAATTTGGTTGACGTCGACAAGTGTCATCTTGACAGTGGAACACAATCAGAAGGCTTAGTTTATTTTCTATAAACTGTTTATAGAGATTGTACCTACATTCAAATTATTAATAAAATATCGTTTGTTTACTTAATTGCTTGTCGTTGACTTTGACTTGAAATTTAGTAGCAACAGCTATCTTATTAATAAAGTAGTAATTTTATAGCAGCTAAATAGCAACATTTATAAAAGAATTTCTTTTAATGAAAACAAATTATAGCACTTTTTAAAAGGTGCTATAACTTAGGTGCTTTTAATTCATACTTTTGGCATAGTGATCGCAATTTGATATAAATAATTCGTACTGAATATTTCAAAATGAATTTATGCAAACTATAATTAGTAAAAATATTTCATAATCATAATTAAAGATATTAGAATTCATGTTAAATTAAGTTAAATCGAAATATATATAGAGTATCTTAAGGTAATTGTACTTGTTGTCCCAATAATTTTATCAACCAAAAAGTGTTACCAACTGAGTGTTACCTTTTAAAAGTGTTACAATGGAAGTGTTACGTACCATAAAGTGTTATGTTAAAGTGTTACCAATTAAAGAGTGTTACTATAGAAGTGTTACATATCATAAAGTGTTACATTAGAGTGTTACCTATTAAAAAGTGTTACCTTAAAATGTTACATATTATAAAGTGTTACACTATTGTGTTACCTTTGAAAAAGTGTTCCCACTTCAGTTTTACCTAATGTCATTTGTGTTGTAGTGAAAACTAACTAAGCTTTTAACCATTGTGCCATGGATGCATAATTGAGACTAAATTGTGCTAATATCCATATAATGAATTTTTTGGCTAATAGTGGGGCACGTGCCCTACCGTGCCCCACTTAAGGTCCGCCAGTGGCTACAGGTACAAGTGGGCATAAGTCATTTCATGCTGTGCAGTTTTTGTATTTTATTGCTTATGGATTTAACTTATATTATTGGATGTTGTTTTATTTCAAAGTTTAAGCTTTGGTTTTTAAGGGCCATTAAGTTGGTTCTGAAATGTAATAAAGTTTTAAGTTGATTTTCTTTTGGTTGTTGGTTTGATTTTAGTTTTGAGATTGTTTTTGAAGTTAAGTTATAAAGACTTCCCCTGTATTACTTTGAATGGCTTAGCCATTATCACGGTGGCGATAATGCTTTGGTTTTTTCTAGTTGTGTAAGAGTTTTAATAATTATTATTCTTTATTATTTATAATATGTTTTTCAGAAAATCTAGAGTAGAAAGTTAGGAAATTCTTGGGTGTTACAAAGTGGTATCAGAGCTTAGTTTTTGAAATAAAATAAATTTTATTTTGGGGGTACCCTAAGTTTTATTTTGGGAAAGAGGAATTTCTTATTTTGGAAAGTTGTTAGAAATGGAATTTTCCTAAAAATAGGAATTTCTGAAAATAGAAAGTTTTGAAAAAAAATTAAATGTGTTTTTTAAAATTAGTTACTTGTGAAGGAAAGTAAGGAATTCAGATATGTATGATGTGTTATTGCTTTAATATCATGTGGTGAGATTGGGGAGGAAGTTTGGGCATGTAGGATAGATTTTATTCATGTTTCTTTCATGCATTTATGTTCATGTTTTGAGGTGTTGCTTATGTGAGTAGTTATGTGTAAAAGAAATTGTATGTTAGCCACCAAACCTTTTGTTGTGGAACTGTTAGCTTGGTTTTGTTGTGGGAAGGATGGTCCATTAGTCTTAAGTGTTGTAAAGGATGTTGGATAGCATGCCTAGTAAGGACACTCAAATGGAGACACTGGAATGAAGGACTATGAAAGTCCACCTGAGTATGTCTGGAAGATACGGTTTTATTGTTGGTACATGAGTATGGTGTTGAAGCTACCGCAATGTGACCAACCTGACCATGTGTCGACCTTAATTGTTAGTTGTTTGCCTAACCTTCCTCCCTACCTGGATATTAAGGTGTAGTTTAGTGACTTTCACTTTAGTGGAGGACTTCAAATTACACTAAGTATAGAGATGCAGTTGGTCAGTGGGGCTTTGATTGGAGATATCTTGAGGGTTACATTGCCAGGTAGGAGAAGGAGTACTATGAATTGAATGCAAGTCAGGAGACCCCACCCACACTAAGCCCAAGTAACCAGAAAGATGATGACATGGTGGTGAAAGAAACTAAGTCTAGTTCAAGGAGTTATGAATCAAATGATAGCTCGTGTTATGAGATCGAGAATCCAAATCTAGTGATTCCTGTGTATGTAGATTTAGTATCTGATTTTGAGGATGAAGGAGGGCTTGATCCTGAGGAAGATATGGATGAAGACATGGAAGAGGATATGGAAGACGATGTGAAGAATGATCTTGAGTTTATACTTAGGAAATATGTAATGTCGAAGGACATAAAGGACAATGTTAATGTCTAGGAGTTTTGTATAGATATAAGTTATTTAATACTGTTTTGTTGAACAATTTAGATTGCTGTTTATTTTTGTGAATAAGTGGTAGTGAGCCATCAAGAAATATTAGGAGGAATTAGGTAATTTTTTTATGGGAATGAATTAATAAACGAGTGAATTGTTTTAGGAAATGAAGCCTCGAGTAGAGTAGAACTAAGGGAATTATTTGTATCTCTTATGTGCTTTATTCTTGTTTTAATGGTTGTGTAAACAATCAAAACTAAGTGAATCATTTGATCTAAAAGAATGAAAACTTCTTTTGTGAAACGAAATGAGAAAATGATATACGCTATAACTTTATTTTGTTCTAACTTAGAGTTAGACATAATTTAATATAAAGGTCTTTTCCCTCTACAGGAGTAATAGAATGGCTGAACGTAACAACAATCAACTGATTGGCGTAGTAAGGCAATTAGCTACTATAGCTGAACAGTTAGATGCTAGAGGAAATGGAAATGGTAATGACCCTGCTGGGGAACTTTTTAAGAAGATTTCTCAAATTAAGCCACCCACATACCAAGGAGAGCACAATCCAACTCTTCTGGTGGGAGGGTTGAGAGAGTTTAACAAGTTGTTTGCACTAGTTGAGTGTTTAGAAGAGCTTAAGGTGAACCATGCAGTTTACTATTTGAGAGAAGAAGATGATCTTTGGTGGTCACAAAATGAGGCAGTGGTTTGGGCTTTTCCAGGTTTCAATTAGGATGTGTTTTATGAACAGATTTGTAATAAGTTTTATCCAGTGATCCTTTAGAAACAGAAAGCTGATGAGTTTGTGGACCTTAAGATAGGGAGTATGTCTGTTACTGAGTATTACCCTAAGTTCATAGAATTGTCTAGGTTTGCTAAGGAGGTTGTGGCAACCAAAAAGTTTAATGCTAGCCATTTTGAAAGAGGGTTACCCTTAGACATCCAGTTGCCGTTAGCCGGGCAAGTCTTTGAGTGTTTGGATGGACTATATGGTAGAGCTGCACACCTGTATGCCCTAGACCACAAGGAGAAGGAGGTACTAAACGAAGGTGAGACGAGGGAGGAAAGGAAGGATGGTGGGGGAATCTTCAACCAACAAGGGAGTCATGGTGGATTTACGAAACCTCGTTTCAACAATAACTTCCAAGGTAACAGGGGAAACTTTGGGAAGCATGCTAATGGAAATGGGAATAGAGCTCACTTGGCTAATCAAGGAGGTCATGTGTACTTCTACAAGAAGTTATTGAACAAGAACCCAGGAAAGGACTATGCTGGGAACCCAGTGACTGGTCGTTTGTGTAAAAAACTTGGACACCGTGAGTATGAATGCTTCTCCAAGAACAAGGGAAAGGAAGGGCAAGGTTCTTAATTCTAAGGGAACTCAACTGGGGTTCAGCAAAAGGGTTTCCAGGGAAATATGGGAGGAAAGGCAATGCCTTAAGCCGAAAATAGAGGTGGAAATGGAAGAGGTCAGACTAGGACCTCAAATACTGGAAAGCTGAATGTGAAGGCTTGAAGTGAAGCTGATGCTAGTAAAGATGTAATTACCGGTGCTTTTTCTATTCACTTTTTTCCTGTTAAAGTTTTGTTTGATTCTGCTGCAACATATTCTTTTGTATCGACTAAGATTTTGGAAAAGTTAATGCCTGTGTTGGAAAAAGTAAATACAATAGATTTGTCAATAATGTTACCATCAGGACAAGAAGTACAGTGTTCAAGGAGATTTTGGATGTTCCTATTGAAACTGAGGGAGTGGAGTTTAAGGCTAACCAAATTTTAGTTTGACTTGGGTGACCTAGAAGTGATTAAGGGGATAGATTGGTTGAGTGAGCATAAGGCTGAGATTTTATGTGAGCCACAGAAGATCTCGTTAATCAATAAGGGTAAGAAAGTGAGCTATTGGAGAGCAGGAAGGCCAAAACACAACAAAATAGTGTCAGTAATGAGGTTTTCTAGGTTTGTGAGGAGAGGTTTTCCAATATACCTTTGTAGTGTGAGGGATGTAGATCATGTTGAGACTGCTAGGCCCGAGGATATTGAGGTAGTGCGGGTCTTTCTGGACGTGTTTTCGGAAGAGATTCTGGGGATGCCTCCGAAGTGAGAAATCGACTTTACCATAGACTTAGTTCCAGGAACAACACCTATTTCCAAAGCATCCTATAGGATGGCACCTGCAAAAATAAGTGAGTTGAAAGAGCACTTACAGGAGTTGTTATAGAAGGGTTACATTAGGCCTAGTGCATCACCTTGGGGAGCACCAGTACTGTTTGTAAAGAAGAAAGATGGGAGTTTGAGGTTGTGTATTTAACATATGGAGTTGAATAAGGTGACGATTAAGAATAAGTATGCTTTACCGAGTATTGATGACATTTTGGTGTATGGTAAGAGTAAAGAAGAGCATGTGGGTCATTTGAGGACAATTTTGATGACATTAAGGGAGAAAAAATTGTATGCTATGTTCTCGAAATGTGAGTTTTGGTTGGAGAAAGTAGCATTCTTGGAACATTTCGTGTCAAAAGAGGGGGTTGAAGTAGACCCTGCCAAAATCGAAGCAATAAAGGAGTAGCCTACACCTAAGAATGGAACGGATGTACGAAGTTTCTTAGGTTTGGCAGGGTATTATAGGAGGTTTGTGAATGACTTTTCAAGAATTACTAAACCAATGACGTTGTTAATGAAGAAATACTGCAAGTTTGTGTAGAGCGTTTGACTACAGCTCCATTATTGACTTTTCCAGATGGAAGTGATTCTTATGATATATATATTGATGCTTCTAAAAATGGTTTGGGATGTGTGTTAATGCAAAATAGAAAGGTGATCGCGTATGCTTCTAGTCAATTGAAGCCATACGAGGCAAACTACCCTACTCACGATCTTGAGCTAGCAGCGATCTTGTTTGGATTAAGATATGGAGGCATTAATTGTATGGAGAAGAGTGTAGGATATACGCGGACCACAAAAGTTTAAAGTACTTTTTCACTCAAAAAAATTTAAACATGAGACAGAGGAGATGGCTTGAGTTAATCAAGGATTATGATTTAGATATCCAATACCATGAAGGGAAGGCCAATGTGGTAGTGAATGCTTTAAGCCGTAAAACGAAGCATGGAGTGAATACTTTAGTGGTTGGTAGAGAACTATGTAAGGATATAGAGAGATTGAACTTGGAGATAATAAAGGAGGGAGAGTTGGAAGGAATACTTTGTAGTCTTAGTATCCAACCAACAATATTTGAGGAAATTAAGAAGAACCAGGAGGGAGATCTGAAATTGGAAAGAATAAAGGAAAAATTGAAAGCATGAAAGGCTGTGGACTTCAAGATCCATGAGGATAGGAGCTTAAGGTATAAAGGAAGGCGGTGTGTGCCACAGAAATGTGAAGATCTAAAATGGGGAATCATGGAAGAAAGTCATAAAACCCCCTATTCAGTGCATCCGGGAGGCGATAAGCTGTATAAGGATTTGAAGACGATGTATTGGTGGCCGAGGATGAAAAGGGAAGTGGCTTAATTTGTGAGCAAGTGTCTTACTTGTCAGAAAGTGAAATTTGAGCATAAGAGACAATAAGGAGAAGTCCAACCACTTGACATACCAGAATGGAAATGGGTTTGCATATTAATGGACTTTGTAACTTGCTTGCAAAAGTCGAGGAATCAAAATGATACCATATGGGTTGTAGTGGATAGGCTTACTAAGTCAGCGGTGTTTAGATCAATGAAGGAGACTTGGAGGATGGAACAACTTGTAAAGGCTTACATAAAGCATGTTTTGAGGCTACATGGTGATCCAAAGGATATCGTGTCAGATAGGGATTCTAGGTTTCTTTCGAAATTCTGGAAATGTTTCCAGGAGAACTTCCGTACAACGTTCAAAATGAGTACAACTTTCAATCCAGCAACCGATGGCCAAACAGAGAGAACCACAAAAACTTTGGAGGATATTCTTAGAGCTTGTGTAATGGATTTTCAAGGGAATTGGGAGGATCACTTAGATCTCATTGAGTTTTCATACAACAATAGCTACAATACAAGCATTGGAATGGCACCTTTTGAGGCTTTGTATGGAAGAAAGTGCAGAAGCCCCTTTATGTTGGAGTGACATAAGTGAGACAGTGATTCTAGGACCTCAATTGATTGAAGAAACCACAGATAAGATAAGAGTAATACAAGCAAAGATTCAAGCAGCACAAGATAGACAAAAGTCTTATGCGGACCAAAAACGCTAGGAAGTTGTGTTTGATGTTGGCGATTAGGTGTTACTTAGTATCACCAATGAAAGGAGTAATGAGTTTCAGGAAGAAGGGGAAATTAAGCCCGAAATATACAGGACCCTATGAGATCTTGCAAAGAGTTGGAAAGGTTGCCTATAAACTAGCATTACCAATGGAGTTGAATAAAGTTCACAATGTCTTCCATGTGTCTAAATTAAGAAAATATGTTCCAGATGAATAACATGTGTTACAACGTGAAACAATAGAGCTAAACCAAAGTTTGAACTATGAAGAGAGGCCAATTAAGATCCTGGATAGTAAGGTCCTGGATACTCGTAGGAAAAGTGCCAAAATAGTGAAGGTGTTGTGGTCTAACCACGAAACTGAAGAAGCTACTTGGGAGGCTGGAGATATGATGAGAGAAAAATATCCAGAGTTATTTCAGGTTAGTAGGTAGAGTTACAGGGACGTAACTTGATTCTTAAGGGGGGTAGAGTGTGATTTTATTTTGCGCATTTTTACCCTCATTTTTGCAAGTTTTTACGAGTTTTTACATAAAACTTTTAAGTAAAGTTTTATGTCTGTCCACTAAAAAGTAGTCAAGCAAAAGTGAAGTAAATGTCTAAAATCTGCAACAACATAGTATTATAATAAGAAAGCCTGAAGTAAATGTAGTCTCTATTCAAATTCCATACATTAATCTACATAAAGTTTCGGGAAGGAACTTCTTTTAAGGGGGGTAGACTGTAATACCCCATATTTTCACATATTTTAAGTAATTATTTTTGTCTTTTATACATATGCTTTTAATTTTTTTTATTGAGAAATTATATTAAATAAGAATATTAAACAAAATAATTTAAATAAATTTTAATCAAAATAATTATTTTGTGTTTATAAATAATATTCTATGTTTTATTAAATATTTTGAAAAGTTTCTAAAAATAGAATTTTAAGGGTTTCCTAAATTATTTTAAAACAAGGGCATAAAAGTAATTTCAGGCATTAAGGGTATTTGTGGAATTGCACCAAATCCTACTTTGGGGCCTATAAATACCCCTTAAAACCCTAATTTTCATATTTATTTTGCAACTTGATGATTAAGGATTCCAAAAGTTTAGAGAGAGAAAGAGAGAAAAAAAAGGGAGAAGAGTTTGAACTAAAAAAATTTGTTCAGAAATTTCCGAAGGAAAAAAAAACTTCCGTTGCTTTTGTTCGTCGGAGCCTCGCCTCCGTCCGCCCACTCACCGGCCGCCGCTGCCTCGCTGTGGACCACCGTGCGCTACCCTCCTCCCCTTATTATGGTATGTTCGAAACTCATATAAACAATTCTTCTTCTTTCTTTTTGATTCAATCATGCAAATTCATGTTTATATTTATGATAATTCATATTTTTATAAGTTTCAATCATCTTTTATGAAATTATGATTTATTTTAAAGCATGAATTTATTTGTTGTTCATGACACTAGTAGAAAAATGATTATTAGTTACTCCCTAATTGTATCGTTTTTACCAAAAACGACACAGTTATTTGGTCATTTGTGTCGTTTTTATGAAAACGAAACTAATAATCTAAACATTAGCATCGTTTTTTTTTTTTAAAAAATGATACTAAGCTAATAAGAAGATTATTAGTGTCGTTTTAAAAAAAACGATACTAATATGACGCCTTGTGGACCGCCTAACCTTCAGTTTCTTATTAGAATCATTTTTAAAGAAAAACGAAACTAATGAGTTTTATTATTAGTATTGTTCTTTTCTTAAAAACGATACTAATATGACATTTGAAAATAATAAAAACACACTTATATAGAGTCCTACGTACAGCTATAGCGAGCAGTTCTTATCTTCAATCCAAGGCCACATCAAACCATACTTTTCTTCCATCTAAAATCTTCTTCCAACCACTTCTCTCACCACCACCATTGTAACTGTACGGCCACCACAACCATTATAACTTAGCTACCACCATCACCATTGTAAGTTACCGGCCACCACCACAATTGCTATTAAATTCTTCGTGGCGAACCACCACCACCGCATGTCCTCTGTGAATTTTGTCGCTGTCCTCTGATTGCAGGGAGGTAAAGTAGTGAATCTTGTGTTTTATTCAATTGTGAACTTTGTATTTCAATTGTGAATTGCTATCAAATTTTGCATGTAGTAAGGAGTGACTTTTTATTTCAAATATGAAAATTGGGCTACCGTTCGTGCTGTAAATTTTTTTATTTCTGTAAATCTTGTGCTTTATTCAATTGTGAGCTTTGTAATTCAGTCAGAAAATTGTTACTAAAACTTGTGTTTGGTTTCTTTGGTTTGTGCTACTATTCGTGTTGTTCAAATTAAATTGGGTATGTGTTGTTCAAATAAGTTTGTGTTGTTCCTGAATTTTATTTGGTTTGTTTGGTTTAATTTGCGCTATTCCTGCTGTTCAAATGGGGCAGATGAATTTTGTTTGGTTTGTTTGGTTGCTCAAAATTTTTATTCTCAACTCTCAACTCTCAATATCTTCCCCTTTCTTTTTTCCGATTATGTGTTTAGAGATTGTAGTATGTTTCATCTATTGTTCTTTAATCTGTTATAGGGGTTTTGTTGGATTTTATTAATTTGATTATTGTTCAAAACTGATTTTAGGGCTTCGAACTTTTTCAGGGCGTATACGTTTTTTCGGGCGGTTGATTTTGATTTTTAGGGTTCAATTTTGGGGATTTAGATTAGGGTCTTGAATTTTCTGGGTGTTGTGTTCGTTGTTTGGAGTTCAATAGCTGGTGAACCGCTGTCAATTCATCCACAATCCACTTCTGTCGTCTCCTTTACTCTCAGCTTATCAGGTTTTTTTTTTTAAGTTATTTTTTTTGGTGATTTGTTTATCAATTGGTTAGGTTTTATAAATTGATGATGGTAGGGGTGAAAGTTCGGTGTATGGTTTGGATTATAGCAAACTCCAAATCCAAACCATATTATTTCGGTTTATGAATTTCCACTCCAATCCAAACCAATCTAAATTTCAGTCCAAACCAAACCAGACCAAAAAAATTCGGTGTTTGGGTTTTGGATCCAAACCAAACCGAATTTCTAGTCATACTTAATTGTTTACCATAAATCTAGAAAATTCGATCTTGAATCTTGGTATAGTGCCTTACGTTCAAACTAGTTCAAAATTTATGTTCCACAATAAGAAATTAGAAACAAAGAGAAGTTAAATATTAGGGCTACTAGCAGTAGTTTACATCATTCTTTAAAATAACACCAAGTTAGTTAGTTTAAAATTTCAATAATATTAGATAAGTGTTGAATCAATTGATTGAAGATCGATGTGTTAAGGAGTGAAAGAAATGACGCAAAAGAACAAGGACTGTAGAACAAATAATGAAAAAGAATAGTGACTTTGGGGGATTGAGGTATTTAGCTAGAGAAAGCAAAAGAGGAATGAAGAACGAAATTAAAAAGGAAAGAACTACAAATGGCGAAAAATGAAGAACATAAGGAACATGGGATTTAAAGAGAGTCTAAAGGAGATTGAAATAGAGTCACTAACTCCATTTATATTTTTAGGGTTTTATTCATTTTTGGGCCTTAAGCCCTTGATATAATTTAGGCTTTTATACGGTTTGGTGTACGGTTTGGAGTTCGGTTTCTAGTTCTCCGCACCAACTCCAAACCGAACACCGAATTTTTAAAAAATTTCGCTCCAAACCGCACCAGAATTATAAAAAGACCGAACCATAATTTAAAAATAGTTTGGTGCGGTGTGGTTTTCGGTTTTAAACCGAATTAGTTTCACCCCTAGATGATGGTAATATTGCTATGATAATTTAATGGTGATTTTGATATATATGAAAATTGTATGTGTTGGTTTATGTATATTGTTTTTCTCACTCTGTTTTTTATTTGCTTTTTATTATCTATTGATGTAACTAAGACTGATAATGGAGAGTTAAATCGCGTGCTCGAGTAATATTGTACATCATCTTGTTGCTCTATGTTTTTGCTTTTTGAATAGCTTTCAATTGTGTGTTTTTCACCATTTCTGTGACAATGTGAGTCCACTTTATGTTTTACTTTTTTTTTGTTTTTTTTCCCTTTTAAGTAAAGGGTCGTTTGATTGTTTCTTCTTTACATTAGAAATACTAAGTTTTAGGGCTGCATTGACATGTCGAAAGCCAAGATAACTATTATGTTTTAACCATTTTAAGGTAGTGGATTTCAACGTATATGGGAAATACTGGTTTTGCAAATTTGTAACATTGTTGTACTTACAATTGGCAGTAGTAAGGAAACAGAAGCAATGAGTAATATTGTCGATATCTTAATAAGTTTGTATATTTTTCTTTTCAGATTTGGTCAATTTTGTTGTTGTTGGTGCTCTAACTACCATTGGTTGAAGCTTCCATTTATGATTCTGTGGAAATTGAACCTCCCATTTTCCTGGTATGCTTTCTAAATGTATAATGTGAATGACAATGTGGATGATAATGTTCTAAATTGATTTGTGTACACTATTGCATTTTCATAAGACTAGTTACCCGTTCAACACTTATTCATTCCCCGGTTTGGGACTGTGCTTGCACGTGTAATCTCCCTAAGGATGCAAATATATGCCTTCATTTTGGTTCTACAGAAAATTTTGGTCGTCATTTCTCTACATGTTCTTTGAGTGCATATGTATATGAGTAATCATCTACATTGTGCACTTGAAGAACAATAGGGAGATGCTGCCGAATTTTCTTCAGAACTAAAAAGTTTGCAAATATTTGCTAGTGAGGTTACACGTGCGAGTATGGGCTAGGTTGGAGTGATAAGGGACCCTTTGGATGCATTCATTATCCATGCAATAAACTATAATTTGCCTTGTATATAATTTCCGGTCAATGAAATGAACAAGTATTTTGTATAGCATGTTATGTGATTTTTTTGTGCTTGTATGTGTGATTTCGAAATGTTTAATAAGTCTACTACTATATAGTTTTGATTAGAGTTATCATTGTTTTGATCTTAGAAATGAATCGTAGTTGGATGTATGGTGATCAACGAGATAAAGCATTTAAAAGGGGATTAAGAATTCCGTAATGCAGCGTTTAAACATCAAGCTGCCGAAGAACGGAGGCTAGAATATAAGCCTTTGATATGTTGCCCTTGTCGTGATTGTAGTAATGCAAAGAAGTGGGCAGACATAGATTTCATAGAGAATCACTTGTATCGCCGTGGGTTTAAGGCTCATTATGAGGTTTGGTATTGGAATGGGGAAGAATTTGCTTTTAGGGATGACAATAACAGCAACAACGATGTTGAGTTAGGGGAGAATCCTTATGAGGTCAATGACGCTACAGAGGATGGGAATGATGGCACAGAGTAAAATAAAATGAATGGTATGAATGATATGATGGATGCGTTTGGTGACCATCTGAACAATAAATCTCGAATGTTTGAGCATTTGTCAAATGATAATGAGACGCCTTTGTATCCGAGTTGCGTTAAGTATACCAAGCTCTCAGGATTCTTAATATTCTCAAATTTACAAGTAAGCACGGTTTGAGTGATGTTGGCTTATCAGATTTTCTGGAAGTAATAGAGGACATGTTGCATCCCGAGAATGTTTTACCTAACTCTGCGTGCTATACGAAGAAGTTGATAAACCCGTTAGGGTTAGGATACACTAAGATAGATGAATATCCTAATGATTGTGTGCTTTATCGAAAGGAGTATGAGAACTTGGATGCATCTCCGAAGTGCAAAGTGTCGCGCTATAAGAAACTGGAAGGTGATAATCGTAGCACTAGGAATTTGCCTCCAGCTAAGGTGTTATGGTATCTTCCAATAATTCCATGATTTTGGAGACTTTTTCCAGGTGATGCAAATAACTTGGTGTGGCATCATGAGGGTCGAAATAAAGATGGTCTAATTAGGCATCCCGCGGATTCCAAACAATGGAATGACATAAATGATGAATTCCCTGTGTTTCGCGATGAGCATAGGAACCTTAGACTTGGTTTAAGTGCAAATGGGATGAAACCTTATTGCACACTTAGTACCCAACATAGCTCATGGCCAGTTTTGTTTACTATATACAACTTGCCTCCCTGGCTTTGTATGAAGCGCAAGTATATACTATTGTCTCTTCTTATATCAGCAACCTGGAAATGTTATAGATGTATACTTGGCACCCTTGATAGATGATTTGATGTTATTGTGGAATGAAGGTGTGTCCATGTTTAATGCACATACATGTACAAATTTCACATTCCGTGCGATGATTTTTTGCACCATAAATGATTTTCTGGCTTATGGAAACTTGTCGGGATACAAAGTTAAAGGTGCAAATGCATGCTCGGTTTGTGAGGATGATGCAGATGAAGATTATTTGGAGTTCTCGGGTAAGAATGTGTACATAAGTCACAGAAGATGGCTCCCTTAATATCATCCATATCGAAAGATGAAATAACGATTTAATGGCCAAACTGAGAATAGCTAGAAAGAATGCAATTGTTTAAGAAAATGATGAATGTGACTACGGTATATGGTAAAGAGCATCTCCAAAAGGATAGAAAGAAGGGTTCATATAAGGTTACAAAAAAGGGTCAGCTTTCAAAAAAGGGTGAGGTTGAGGGTACAAAGAAAGTTCCATCGTGGAAAGAAATCAATCCTATGGGATCTTCCGTACTGGAAGTACTTATCATTTAGGCATTGTCTTGATGTCATGCATACCGAAAAAATGTTTGTGACTGTATTATCGGGACTTTCCTAAACATGTACGGAAAGACGAAACATGGTCTCAAAGCGCGACAAGACATGCAGAAAGAAAAGGTCAGACCCAACTTGTGGCCAGAGTATAACGATAACAAACAAAGCATATTTACCACATGTTGGTTACACATTGTCTAGAGAGGAGAAAAGGACTTTTTGTGAGTATTTGCATGAGATCAAGGTGCCATCTGGGTATTCTTCGAATGTAAAGTGATTTGTAACTCTAGCTGATAAGAAGTTGAATGGTATGATGTCCCATGATTGTCACATCATGATACAAGTATTTTTACCAATTGCACACAAAGGATTGTTGCCTAAGCATGTAAGGGATCCCATCATCAAGTTGAGTTTGTTTCTTAATAAGATTTGAAGTAAGGTGGTTGATCTAGAAGAGCTAGACAGTTTGCAAGAAGAATTAGTAGATACATTGTGCAAATTCGAGATGTATTTTCCACCTTCGTTCTTTGACATAATTGTTCACATGATGATACACCTTGTTCGTGAAATTAAGATGTGTGGGCCTGCTTTTCTACGATGGATGCATCCTATTGAGAGATACATGCGGTTCTGGAAATGACTTGTTAACAAATGGGCACGACCGATGCAAGCATGGTCACAAAGTACACGGCTGAGGAGGCTTCAAATTTTTGTGCTGTTTTCTTGGAAAAGGCTAAGAAAATAGGTTGTCCAAAGTCTGGTCATGAGGGTAGACTTCAGATTCATGGAATTAATCGTCGTGACATTATACCTCCTACGGAGCGGTTCTCTGTTTCTCACCGTTATGTTCAACAACATCTTTCGGAAGTTCACCCTTACTTGGAAAGTCATATATCTGAATTGCATCGCCGCCATCTAAGTTCCTTTGAATTAATTAATGCGACAACACAATCGCACATTTGCACAATGGTTTAAGCAGAAAGTGAATCTTGTGTTGAAGGACCCTAATCACAACATCTCCGATACAATTCAGTCTCATGTTCGAAAAGTCCATAATCAGAAGAGTCACACACACAATTGGTCTAAAAATGGAAAACACGATAAAACAAGGAAGACACATGTGAAACAAATCTGGGTTAGAAAGGACAGAATCAAACAAGTTCGTAACGACAAGGAACCTAAGAAAATCTGGGTTCCTAAACTAAACCTTGATTTGTTTGTGCAGGTTAGAGTGAAAGGAAAGCCATATTGGTATCTGGACAGTTGTTTCTCAAGACACATGTCAGGAGATAAAAGTCAATTTCTTTCACTCGTAGCCTATGAAAGAGGAAGTGTCATCTTTGGAGATAATAGCAAAGGGTTGATCAAAGTTATAGGTAAGGTTGGTAAGACACTTTCTCAAACGATTGATAATGTATACTTCGTTGAAGGTTTGAGACATAATCTCTTGAGCATCTCTCAGCTATGTGACAAAGGAAACCATGTTGAATTTGAAACCAATCTTTGTCACATAGTCAACACTGAAACAAAGGAACTAGTCTGTAAGGGTTCCGACACAATAATGCTTACATAACATTCTTGAGTCAGATTCCTAAGACAAGTGCCACTTGTCTCAATGTTGTAGAGGATGACCATTGGTTGTGGCACACCAGACTTGGACATGTAAGTTTTTCTTTGTTAAATAAACTACGATCTCAGGACTTAGTTACAGGCTTACCTAACATTAAGTTTGTTGCAGATTATATTGCCATGAGTGTGCTAAATGTAAGCATGTCAAGTCCTCTTTTCAGCCAAAGAAGGTTATAAGCACCACTTGACCATTTGAAATTGTACACATGGATTTGTGTGGGCCCATGCATGTACAAGGTCGAAATGGTCATAGTTATGTGTTTGTGTTAGTTGATGATTACTCTCGTTATACTTGGAAAATCTTTCTAAAATTTAAAAATGAAACTTTTGAGGAATTTGAAATCTTGATAAAACAGGTACAAAACAAGATTAATCATCAACTAGTCTCTATTCGGTCTGATCATGGTTCTGAATTTGACACAGTCAGTTTTGTAACCTACTGTAATGATCATGGTGTAGCTCACACTTTTTCAACTACCAGAACTCCATAACTAAATGGAGTGGTTAAGAGGAAAAATCGCACTCTAGAAGAAATGTCAAGCACAATGCTTCTAGAGAGTGGTTTACCTCGAAAGTTCTGGGTTGAAGCTGTGAGTACTGCATGCTATATTTTGAATAGGGTAATGTTGAGACCTTTACTAAAGAAAACAACCTATGAGCTCCTTATGGGAAGAAAACCAAACATTGCACATTTACATGTGTTTGGGTGCAAGTGCTTTGTACACAACAATGGTAAATCAAGTTTGGACAAACTTGATCCTAGGAGTGATGAGGCTGTTTTCATTGGATACTCTTCACACAGCAAGGCATACAAAGCTTTCAACAAAAGAACCTTGTGAGTTGAAGAAAGTATCCATGTCTTATTTGATGAGACTAATATTTTCAGCAAGCATGTGCAGGTTGATGATGCTGATGAGTTCGAGATTGGCATGTTGAACTTTACATGAGCTAAGGAAGGAGAAAGTGTTGAACCAGACTAACCACACAACTCCCCTAAATAGGAAGATTTTGGCCCAGCACAAAATAAGGAAGCTCAAGAGGTAAGGAAAGGATATAGTGACTCATAGGCTCATCCACATGAAGGTGGTGCAACTGAGACCACTATGGAACCTGGATTTACTTGTTCAAGGTAATAATGAGACAGGGGGAACCGGTACAGGAACCAGTTCAACATTAGGAGGCACAAATTTAAACTTTGATATGAAGGAATCCTTTAAGTATAAATCCTCTCATCCCTCTAATCTTATTATTAGTGACATTAACAAGGGCATCCAGACAAGGAATTCTACTTTACAAAACTTTTGTGATTTCTATTCCTTTCTTTCAAATGTTGAACCAACTAATTATAAGGTTGCTTTAATGGATCCAGGTTGGGTTCTAGCCATGCAAGATGAACTCAATCAGTTTGAGAGAAATCAAGTCTGGCATCTTGAACCAAGGAAGGAAATCATGTCTGTAATTGGAACTAAGTCAATGTTCAGGAACAAATTGGACGATTCGGGTATTATAGTCAGAAATAAAGCTAGGGTAGTGGTTCAAGGGTTTAATCAACAGGAAAGAATTGATTATGATGAAACCTTTGCTCCTGTAGCAAGGCTTGAAGCGATCAGGATTTTCATTGCATTTGTTGTCCATATGAACTTTAAACTCTTTCAAATGGACGTTAAGACAACCTTTCTAAATGCTTATTTGAAAGAAGATGTTTATGTGGAACAACCCCTTGGATTTGAGGATAGTGACTTCCAAAACCATGTTTTTAAACATGGCAAAGCTCTTTATGGTCTCAAACAAGCTCCTAGAGCATGGTATGATAGACTTTCCAGTTTTCTTTTAGAAAATGGCTATAAGAGAGGTTCAGTTAACAAGACACTATTCTTAAAGGAAAGGGGAACCGATATGTTAGTGGTTCAGATATATGTTGATGATATTTTGTTCAGAGCTACTAATCCTGATTTGTGTAATGAGTTTGCAGATTTCATGAAAAGTAAATTTGAGATGGGTATGATGGGAGAACTTGGCTTCATCCTAGGGCTTCAAATCAAGAAAACTAAGGATGGAATCATGATCCATCAGCAGAAGTACCTCAAAGAGCTGCTAAAGAGATATGGTATGCAAAACAGCAAATCCTATGAAACACCTATTCCAACTTCTACAAAACTGAGCGTTGATGAGAAAAGGAAAGGATGTTGTGGGTAAGCTGTACAGAGGTATGATTTGTTTTTTCGCTTTACTTAACAGCCAGTAGGCCAGATATAGTGTTTTCATTAGTGTTATGTGCAACATTTCAAAGCAACCCTAAAGAATCTCACCCAAAGGTTGTTAAGAGAATTATGAGATATCTTAATGGTACTGATGATTTGTGTTTGTGGTATCCAAAAGTTAGCAGCATGAACCTTATTGGATACACTGATGCTGACTTTGCTAGTTTTATTGTGGACAGGAAGATCAGAGCACTTCTGGAATGGCCCACTTCATAGGTTTTTGACTCATCTCATGGGGATCTAAGAAAAAAAAAATTATGTGGCCTTATCTACAGCCGAGTCTGAGGACATTGCAGCTGCTTTGTGTTGTGCTCCGCTTTTGTGGATAAAGTCACAACTAAAGGATTTTGGAGTTTGTTTCAAAAGTGTTCCCGTTATATGTGATAACACAAGTGCAATTAATATTTCGAAAAATCCTGTCCAGCATTCTAAAACCAAAGATATTGAAGTTAGGCATCAATTTCTAAGGCACAATGTTGAAAAAGGTAACGTTTAATTGGAGTTTTGCAGGTCTAAAGATCAACTAGCTAACATTTTTACAAAACCTTTGAGTAGAGAAACGTTCATCAAGCTTCGTACCCTGTTGGGTATGATAAAAATTAGACAATGAGCTCTTAGGTCTTGGCTTGTCCCTTTGGCAAGTCAAATGAGGTCAATTTGCATATATTTTTTTTGTTTCTTTTTCATTTTACTTTTCAGGGCTCACAAATTTCTTATGCGATGCTGAGCTGATCAATCTAGTACTCAGGTACCTTAGCATAATCTTGAAAATAGTAAGTTGGCACAAACTAGTTGCAGACCATTTGAGAACCAGATTCTTGAGGCGGTTATTTTAATTAGTTAGTTTATTTTCAAAATTTCAAATTATTGGAAATAAATGAAGTGACGGTACTTATGGCAACTGCTTTTTTGGTTGAATGGACAATTATCTTTCAAATCTTTGAAGATAACCGTTTGATACTTACTCTCTTATAAGTATTATGCTTGTGATCACACTTTCTATTTTCATTTCATTTCCTTGATCACATACATTCAGTTTTTCTTTTCTCTCGATTATATATTCTCTCACAAACCCTAAATTGCCTAAATTCTTCTTCTTTCTCTCACTAAAATCGTTCAAGTTTTTTTTAAGTGCTAAAAAAAACGAAAAATTCAGTCTCATCATGTCAAAAAGAAGAAGCACAAGATTAGTTGAAAATGAAGTTAGTGAGTCTCCTGAAATTGAAACTAAGAAATCGAAGAAGATGGCTGACAAAATGATCAAGTCAGTGACAAAAGATGTTTTGGAAGAGGAAGTTGATGAAGAGGAGGAAGCACCTTTGATCCAAAAGAACTCTATTAAGTCAAAAACATCAAAAGCTCTCACAATAAACTCAACCACTCCAAAATCCACCACAAAAGCGGTTACTGCAAAATTAACCGCCAAAACCACCAAATCTTCCACTCCAAAATCCACAAAATCAACTACTGCCAAAAAGCAACCCACATTCAAATCAAAAGAATCCTCACCAGTACCGGTGGAGACTTCTAAGCCTAAAGAGTCTGATAATGCAGAACCCACATCTGAGTCAAAACCGGTTGAAAAGGAAGTTGAGGAAGAAGAGGGTGAATCAAAGGAAGAGGAGGTTTAACCGAAGGAGGATATAGTTACTGCAATGGGAAAGGAGATGAAAGAAAAGATAGGTAGAGCAAAGAAACCGCCATCAAAAGCAGTTAAGGAAGTTGAGAAGGAGGTTACTAAACCAAGCACCACAAATTAGCTAGCCAAAACCACAAAATCCGAAACTCCACACCTAAAACCACTCTCAAACCAGTTGAGAAAACGAAGAAGAAGGAGGGTGCTGACGGTGAGGGGGAAGTTGATATAGCTACTGAGAAGGAGGGTACCAAGGCTGTGGCAAGCAAGGGTGGTCGAGTGAAAACTGTTGCCTAGAAGGGTACTGAGTCTTCCAAAGGCAAGGAGGTTATGCGCGAAACACAACCAGACCACTCCACAACAGGCCAGATGAGAAAGAAATATGCTATTGTTGTTTCTACCGGTGTAGAACCCAAGAAAAGTAAGACTGCTACTCCCCAACCATTATATAATCTTAAGGATAGACAATTTCCGGTTTGTTTCTCTATTGCTAAGAGTTGGGTTGAACAAAACTTTTTGGTTGAGATTAAGGATGCTTTGGAGTTTCAGAAGTGGTCTGTGTTGTTTGCTAAAGATTTATATTTGTTTATGCCATTGGTTGAAGAATTCTATGAACACCTGCACACTAAGGACGATGGGTCCTACTTTTCTTTTGTTAAGGATACTTGCATTAACCTATCTGAAAAGAAATTGGCTGAAATTCTCAAAGTTACAACTACGGGACTTGATGTGTACTCAAGGGAGAATTGACCTTCTGTCAAGGGAGTCACAACAGAACAGATCTAGACCAGAGCAAGGGTACATCGTTGGGCACTTAAAGGAGCCAATCATGAGGATATCTCATACCATAGCCTCAAAGATTGTGTATCCTTGAGCACAAGGCTGAACGAGTGTACGGTTGATGGATAGTGTTCGGATCTACTTTCTCATTGAACATATTCCAGTCAACCTCCATGCTATGATAGTAGGTCACATGTTCTGCTGTGTGGAGAAAGCAAGCCATGCTCTGCCCTATGGAGGATGGCTGACCATAGTGTTTGATCATTGGATGATTCCTACGGTGGGAGACTTTGGCACCATGTTTCATCGCACCAAAACAGATAATAGGTCAGAAGGGTATGACATATGCAGGTGGTGTTTTGAAAATGTAAGATGAGGGAAGAAGTGATGTTGGTCTTGTTGGGACCAGTACAGAATCAGTTCAGGTAACATATGCCTTGGTGAAATAGCTAAGTGGCTAGAATCATCTATTACAGAATATGGTAAACAGTGTCACTACAATATGCGCTGCACATCAAGAATCCTATAAGAGAATTGTGGCTCGTTTTCATAAAGCTGGTATAAAAGGTGCAGAGGATTGTGAAGAAAAGGAAGAGTCATCAGAAGCCGCTGATGATGCTGGTGATGAGGATGATGAACTGGTCTCTGAGAAGAATGAAGAAGAGGAACATGAGGAAAATGATGAAAGTTCTTCAGAGGGCGAGGAAGATGATGAGACTGAAAATGACTCTGGAGCATATTAAATTTCCTCTATTTATTCTTTTATTCTCTTATTGCTGCTAACCCCTCCTATTTATTGAACTTTAATTATTGCTTCCCCACTTCCCCAAATTACAAAAACATTGCTATCATGTAATTTGGTATACTACTGGTCTGTACTAATTTATTTAGGACAAGTACCTTTGGTACTTTTGCTGGAACAATGGTAGAATCAGCATCTCTACAATACTATTTGAAGCTACCTAAATTAGCTTAAGATTTATATGATTAGTAGTTTGACTACTGATTGTGTTTTGTTATCTATTTCATTTTTCTCGTTCCTTGAATGTTTTAATGATGCCAAAAGGGGGAAGCATGTGACGTTCTGATCTCTTCTACCTATCTCAGGGGGTAGAAGGTCTAATGAGTTATAACCTGTGTGTGTTGCAGCAACTAGAGCATGGTTAAAAGCCATGCTAGAGGTGACAGACTTGAATGGTCTAGAAGTAAGTGGATTCAAAGCATTTTACTTCTTATCATCCCAACGGCTTGGAAACAAGTTTGTTGAACTTACTGATGTTCTTATTGCGAATGCATGTTTAAGTCTAAGAGCTCTGAGTCTAATTAGTATTTGCCCTTGGTACTTAGAAACTCTTTCTTAAAATGGTGTCAGTTAGTTGTGAACTGGTGTACTTGTAAATGATGCTGAATCTAGAAGAACAGTACAAGACCAGTTCCTTGAATTCTCAAAGGATTCAAAATTTTTAATAAGTTCCAAAAAGTCAATGATATTATTTTCCGGGGAAACTTCATGGTTTGTCATAATATAAAAATGGCAAATTTGTCGAGTTTCTAGCTTGTGTTTTGATTGATGACAAACGGCATTGAACTATCATACTGTATGCAAGTTTTCGTTTGCATGTGCAAGTACTAAAGAACAAGTTCAATGGATGATATGATGAAGCTTATGAAGCTATGTCTTGAAGTTTGCATGAAGACTAAGCTAATAAATTTATACTCTTAGCTCTTAGATGCAATGTAACTAGCATGAAGGTTTCTAAATGCATTATAAAGGTTGAGATTTCAGGGACAAACTAGTTGTGGATGACAAGGAACCTTGGTTGCTTGTCATACACAACTACAAATAAACTTAGCTGATTGGAACAATCTTGGAAAAGTGCGAAGCCAATCCTCTCGAGTTTACTTCATACATCCGTATTTTAGAACAGTTTTCTTTCCGTACAAAATTGATTTCAAAATACACGGATTCTTGGTTTATTATGAAAGTAAGATAATCTTAAGTATGGCAAGTATGTTTATTACTTCTATATTCCTAAAAAAATATTCTCTTGCAATATTCTATAACATACAAGCCAAAGGCTTATTTATGAGAATCTGCTGGCATACAAAACCGAACACTTTTGCACGAAAAAAAAACTGAAGAACATAGATTGCAAAAGCTCTCTCTAAAAGGTCTTAACCTAGCATAAACCCTGATACCACATTTAGGCAAATCATTATTGAGAGACAAGTGTTGTAATTTGAGCATTCTGTGAGTTCCGTTTGCTGGGGAAGTTTATCAGGGATCATCTTCATTTGAAACTTCATGGTTAAAGGTTGAGTCAAACTTCCATAGGTGGAAGTTGGGGAATCATCTTGTGCATAGGTACATAAGTGATTGTGTGTAATTCTTTTTGTTATTCTGAGTTAATTAATAAAAGAGTGAGTGAGTGGAGGATGTAGACTTATTAGAAGTCGAACCTCGTTAAATCTTGGTTTTGTTTATTTTATTACAGTTTTTTTCCCTGCCTAAGAACTGCTTCTTAACTGGTCTCACAATCAATCGAAAAATTTACATCAATCTCACAACAATCAATTCACCCCCCCCCCCTCTTGAGTGTCACTTTTACTTTCAATATATATAAAAAGCATTATAATGGCTTACACCTTCGATGTATAGACAACAAAGCGGCCAAGCAGGTTATGAATCAAATACATGAGGGTGTGTGCGGAACTCATATGAGTGCTCGTATGTTAGCTTCCAACATCTTTAAATAGTGATATTACTGGACAACAATGGCGGATGATTTCAATAAAAAATGTGAGACATTGTGACAAGTTCCAGAAATATGCGAATACCCAACATATACCTCCATCACTGCTTCATTCCTTATCATCTCCATTGCCTTTTTTCAACATGGGGGATCGACATAATTGGGAAAGTTAAACCTCCGTGTCACATAGGTAATGAGTTCATATTGGTGGAAATTGACGACTTCATCAAATGGGTGGAAGCCGCTTCATACCATGTATTGCAAGCCAAACACGTGGCGCAATTCATTAAAGCCAACATAATATGCCAATATGGAGTCCTGCATGAAATTATCAGTGATAATGCAACTCATTTCCAGGGCGAATGTGAGGTCTCCTCATAAAATTAAAATTTAGCTACACAAATCTTATCCTTATCGACCTCATACGAATGGGGCTGTTGAAGCAGCAAATAAAAATGTTAATGCCATTCTTTCTAAAATGACTAAGATTAGACCCTTAAACTACCACTTTCCTTATAGGGGTACAGGATCTCCATAGGACTTTTACGGGAGCAATGCCTTTCTCCTTGGTCTATGGGGTAGAAGCCGTACAACCTATCGAACTGGAGATCCCCTCGTGAAAAATAGTATTGGAAAGTGAACTTCCTGAATCCAAATGGGTATGGACGCGGTATGATGCACTGGTCCTTCTAGATGAGAAGCGTTCAAAGGCCCTAAGCCATGTACAAGTCTATGAAAAGAGAGTTGAGAGGCATTTCAATAAGCATGTCCGCATCTCCGAGCTTCTCTCCCAATTCTTAGCAATGCCTAGCAGCACAGGCTTCTCCTCATACCTCACAATATCTTGATCTGGAATTAGCTGTTGCTCACCAAACCGCCTCATTACCCTAGAAGGGCAATAAAAAGTCAACGAAGTAAAGCCAGCCACACAAATGAAGGGGGTTTCTTCAGAATAGATCATGGTCTTAATCTTCCACCATGAGACTGTCCAACAAATACAGATCTTCATGTCAGCAAGGTTAAGCAACCACTCGTGCATGGTGGAATGATGGTATCGCCTACGCCGTCCATATAAATTCCTAAAAGTATATATGCGAATGTTCGCAGGAGGCTCCACGAAGTTCAGACAATCCATAATGTAACAACCTGGAATTTCCTAACTTCTGCTCTAATTTTTTTCGGAAAAAATATTATAAATATTTATGAAATATAATTATTAAAACTCCTAAATATTGAGGAAAAACCAAAGCATTATCGCCACCGTGATAACGGATAAGGCATTTATCAAAGTACTAAAGCGGATGCCGTAAAACCAAAACCATTTTAACAAAACTTAAACTTTAAAAGTAATCTCAAACAATAATCAAGCCAACGTCCAAAAGAAAATCAATTTAAAACTTTATTACACTTCGGAACCATCTTAATGGTCCTTCAAAACCAAAAAATTAAACTTCGAAAATAAAACAATGGCCAAATAATAGTTAGATAACTCCGTAAGCAAATAAATTAAGTACTACGAAGACTACACAGCAAGCACTCTCACTCCATCCTAGCATGAATGACTTATGCACTACTAAAGACTATGGAACAAGACTAATAAAAATAAAAATAAAAATATACATACATCTTACCTTTGACAACTCTTCACCTGTGCATAGACTTAACATACATAATTTAATTATTATACTTAAACTTTGAATTTCGCATCGAACGGGTTTCCTTTCCTTTAATATCGCCCTATTGGGCACCGACTTGGGAGCATATCCAAGAAGGTATTACCTATGTCACATAGAGTGACGGAATTCCAGCGCATTAAAAATTTTAAAAGAGTACAATGTCTTGTACTCCAACTGATCTCTGTTCCATACCACTCCCCCCATTGTTCATACTTAAGGTATATACGTTCCAAGACTTTTGGTGCGAATCCTCTTACACTTTACGTGATTTACCGGTTTAACAATGTTATGACTCACATGCAACATCACCTAAAAGCATGCATAAAGTTAAGCAAGCCATATTAGTTATCTTTGATTTAAGGTGATTCTAAAAATAATTTTATGTGTGTCCTTTAATTAAACTAAACTTCCTTTACTACACATTAACTGTGAGTGGCTAACTATTTACTTACTCCTTGACCACACATTAAACGTGAGTGGCAACGTGTATAAAAATATTTGCTTATTAACCGCTATTGATCATGTGGATAAAAATTCACAAACTACTTTTCTTAGTGATTAAATCACTAACCAACTTAAATAACTTCCTTTCTTCTTCAATAAGCTATTGGGCAATTTTAAACTAATCATAACATTCCAATTTAATCTTGAAGAATTTATATTGCTATAATATGGAATGTCAAAATAATATAAAATCATGCCATTAATACAACTTGTCATGCATGTAAATTTCACAAACCAATCCTGCACAACAACATATCATATAAGACCAATCAAGCATGGGTTCTAATTTCTATGTTTGTCTTTACACTAGTGGAAAAAACGTCATTTGCTGCGGTTTTTTCTCGGGTATTTGCTGCGGTTTTGAACCGCAGTACTTATAGCAGCAGCAAATGATGAAATTTTATTTGCTGCGGTTTAACCGCAGCAAAAAATTGGGTTATTTGCTGCGGTTATTCAGGTAACCGCAGCAAATAACACACCAGAAACTGGAGGGAAACAGGATTATTTGCTGCAGTTCTTTGTAAAACCGCAGCAAATAGTGCAGTTTCCCACCAAAAAAAACACTTATTTGCTGCGGTTTTGTGAATAACCGCAGCAAATAAGCACCCAAAAAAAAAAAAAAAAAATTTTTTTTTTTTTTTGCATTTTAAAGCAAAATTAGAAGCTGAAATGTTATACATACATAGAATCAATTATTTTCAATTGAATTACACTTCTATCACAAAAAAATACACTTCTATTGTTAGTGTACAAGTATACACGAGGTAGATCTCCAGCAAAGGTACTTTTTAGAGGATGCATCATCTCCTTCTCATATCTGCATTAGAAATCAATGTTATGCTAATGAGTACTGAAAGACGAGCAAAGACCATCTAGATGTTAGCTACAAAGAACATGAATCAAAAGGACAAGGCTCTGTAGTTACATCAATGACTGTTAAACAATAAAGCATTTTATATGCAGCACACTGCTTAGTCAAATTTTCTTCTGAGGACACAGAGTAATATGATACCGTAGCCTCAGCTCAACTGTACAACAATGGAGGCAGAAGCTTGAAACAGCAACAACAATGAGTAGAAGAAATAGAGAGAAAGAGAAGAGGGGACTGTTATTTATGTAATGTCTGAATTACAGCTATAACATAGTATTTATACTCTACTACATACAACAAACTTGTAACGAGCACTTAGACTGTAAGTCTGTAACAGCTTCAGACAGAAATGGAAAACGACTTGTAACTGCTTTTTCTGCCAAAATTGGAAATTAATATTAATGCCTTAACATAATCTAAGAATATCTCATTCCAGCATCCATTACTCATTCAACCATTCTTTAGTTCAATCATTTATTTATATAGTAGTCTCATTCAATCATTTATTTTATATAGTGTTCTCATTCATAACTCATATATAAACAAGCAAAATTCATTCACAAGCATTCATATATTCATCATTCAACCAACATCACAGCAATAGCCACAAGAACACAACCGCAGCCACAACAACACAGCAATAGACTATATATATTTATGTTTTGCTGACATAATCTCCATCAGGGAAGTGGTTACGATCACCCACCATTCGAGTTAGGCTACTTCAACAGGTTTTTAAGCCTGGAGCAACTCAAACCTCAATGATGTTGACCATGGTCATCACTTGAGTCCCTTCATCATTTGGAAATAATTAGTGTCTTATGAAAAAGGACTCATTTTTTATCAAGCAATTGTCGGACTATAAGGGACTCGATCATCATTCAACAATTGCATCACCATAAGAGATGCAATTGTTCTCTCTCTCTCTGTCTCTCTCACAGAGACTATTATTCTCTGTCACTCACTCTCGCACGCTTACTCAACTCACTCAGTCACTCTCTCACTGACACAGATTGACTGAGAGATCGTGGCTGCTTCACAGTCTGAACAACCTCTATTATGGAACCCAAAGCTGCTTCCTTTTGACAAGCTGAGATAACAAATTTCAAAGCAAAACATTGTTGAATAAAATAAGGCATACACAACATCAGAGACAACCAAGAGAAACAAGAGTATACTAAAAATCATATCGTATCGTATCAAGCATTCAGGCAAGCCATTAGGACGCATTGCCTTGTCATTGACTCCTTCAGTGAATTTACTGACCTCAACCTGCATTCTATAGTAAAGAAATCATCTTCAGACAGAACGTGTTTGATATTTGCCCTCACACGTAAATTTACCTCTTTAAACCTTTACTACTTTTGAACATGTCTTTCAGCAGCAATCACGTGAGCGCAAACACACTTTAGTTATACATTCCCAATATATTATACAACACAACTTCCTCTGAAACTGAATTCATAGTACATGTACTATATATGCTGGCAAAGTTCAATCAATATATTGTCAACGAATTCAACAAACCAAATGCAAATGAAATTGCCACTAAATATCAAAGAATTTACTACATTTACTTTATCATAAGACTAATCAACAGTGAAAACTTCGATTACAAAACATATTTTCATACTAAATATATAAAACCCTAATTCCCCAATTTAGGGTTGATAAAAAAGAGTATAATTCTCCAATTGCAGTTACTAAAATAAGAATTAAACATTCACATTCAATCATTTATAATTTCTAACTAATATAACATCACCAAAAAAACACAAAAAAAAAATCATGATTAAGTTTAATAGACAATTCAATCTCCAATTATACTAAAACCATAACAATTACGACCTTGAACAAAGATAGTAACACAGACAAAAAAATCCGAAAAATTCACACACGAAACACATCAAAGTAAAATCAAATAATTGAAAAATTAGGATTACGAAAGAGGAACTACCGAATAAACTTGATAACACGAACATGATCATCACGAATTGGAGTAATTTGTAAGAAGATTCCAGAAAGGAGTTCCATTTTTCACAGCGTTTCGAATCTTTCGACCTATTTTTGAACCGTTTCTGGAAGTTGAAGGAATCGACTGAATCAGAAATTGTTTGGAAGATCAGAAGAGGGAGATGAGAGAGAAGAGAAGACGAGTGACGCTGTGAGGGAGAGAAGAGAAGACGAGTGACACTGTGAGGAAGAGAAGAGAAGAGAAGAGAAGAGTGAGGTTGTGAGGGAGAGAAGAGAAGAGGTAAGGTCAGTGAGGCTGTGAGGGTTAGGGTTAGGGTTAGGGTTAGAAAGAACATAATTTGTTGGAGGATTTTGGCATTTATACCACTTCATTTGGGCTGGGCTTCAACTATTTTTTTTGGGCTGCTTTATTTGCTGCGGTTGTAACCGCAGCAAATAACCAAAAGAACCGCAGTAAAAAAATCAACCGCAGCAAATAATTTTTCATGTGTATCATCAACAACTATTTGCTGCGGTTCTTTAAAAACCCCAAAAACCGCAGCAAATGGGGCGCAGCAAAATCAAATTTTTCTACTAGTGTTAGTACTTATGTACCTTGTGTTGTAGTGGTGATCCGCCACAACTTCTAAAACTCTACTAAATCGAAGTTTCCTACATAGAGAAAACCGAAACTAAACTAACCCTTGTTGTCTAAGTTCTACAACAACTCTAATCTAACTTTCTACATTGGAAACTTGTCCAAAACGTTCCCTATATGGTCTCTATTCAATTCCATAATTTATTTTCATTTTTCTATTGCAAAATACTTGATTTTCGGTAATTTTTCAAAAATGACAGCTTCGTAAACCATCTTAAAAACACTCTTAAACCTTTCTAAATATCTTATTTTGATCATAAAACACTATAGTCATGTGGTAAGATCAATATACAATACTTAGATATATTAAAAATAATTATAACTTACTATGTTACATGTTACTATTTTTACTGGGCATAAATATGTGTTAATAAAAATTTACAGCTTTATTTATTCATCATAAAACTCTTTTACCATCCACCAACAACATTATAAAACAAATCTGTGCTTTAGAATAATTTTCTATAAACCAAAACATGTTCATAATATTTATTCTATTGATTTTCATGATTGCATAATATGGAAAACAATATAATTTATATTCAAAGCCTTTCAAAATCAATCTAAACTTCATAAAATCATTAAAAAAAATTCACACAAAAACAATTCATGATCATAATATTGAAGTTTAAATCATTAAAACCCATAAAATCAAGAATTTCATAAACCCTAATTTAATATTTCATGAAAAACAAATAAATTCATGCTTTAAATTAAATCATAACTTCATAAAAACATGATTTATCATAAATATGAACATGAATTTGCAATTTTGAATCAAAAAGAAAAGAAGAAGATACTTTTTTTTTTTCAACTTGCGAAAATATACCAAAGGGGAGTAGGGTGGCCGGCAAGGCTGTAGCGGTGGCGGCAGGCGAAGGGCTCCAAAAAAACAATTTTTTTTTTCTTCGGAAAAATCCGAACTCTTTATTTTTTGTTGGAATGTTTTTTCTTTCTTTCCTCTCTCTCTCTAAATTTTTGGAATCCTAAATCACCAAGATGCAAATTAAATCTGAAAATTGGGGTTTAAGTGGTATTTATAGGCTCCAAAGTAGGATTTGGTGCAATTCCACAAATACCCTTAATGCTTGAAATTACTTTTATGCCCTTATTTTAAAACAATTTAGGAAACTCTAAAAATTCTATTTTTAGAAACTTTTCAAAATATTTAATAAAACATTAAATATTATTGATAAACATTAAATAATTACTTTAGCTAAAACTTATTTGAATTTCCTTCGCTTAATATTCTTATTAAATACAATTTCTCAATAAAAATATAAAAAACATACGTATAAAATACGAAAATGACTCCTTAAAATACGTGAAAATATGGGGTATTACACATAAGCCACACCTGAAATGACTAACACATGAGGTTGTGTATATTTCAATTGTTTTACGACCTATTGCTTATTTGAAATATAGTTATTCAATAAAATAAAGATCACATGTCACATGTAAATATTTTCATTCAGTTTAAGCATTAAATGACCTATTTATTGCTAACAGTTCAAGTTCAAATAACTCATAAATATTTACATAATGACATTTAAATGCTTACATGGAGAAGTAAAGGACAATCGGTTAAAGGGGCACTTGAGAATCCTTTTTCAGGTGATCAAGAGCCAGAAATAGCTTGTCCGTGCATAGAGGCATAGGGGTTCTGCCTTCCTCGAATTGTTCAACAATAGTAATCAATGCAGCATAACAGACTGAGGGTTCACCATTCACAAAAAGAAATCTTGCGAACACGAAAATTAGCAATGCTCGCCATCTTTATCTCTTTCGTGGTATTTCAGCAGTTCTGAAATGATCAACCAAGGCTACCAAGTCGACTTTTCTACCATGAACTACTTTTTCCATAACATAAGCATCAAGATTCAAATAGCGATCGACGATAGGACATAGGTAATCTTTTGTGTTGGGAAGATATGGCAAACCATCACAAGACAATCCTGTTGTACCACCTAATTCTTCAGGCAATGGGGCAATCTCTCTCTCACGGTATATGACACTATGGTTATGCGTGTTACAAAATCCAGTTGTAGCATATATGAGATTAATATCGAGTTGAGCATACCTCAAAGTGATAAATGAAGCTAGCTTGTAGTCCATTAGCAAACCTTTTCTTCCGGATTGAGCGACGAAAGCCCCTCGTCACAAACAACTTTAAAGTTCCTAGCCATGATCATTGCAAAAACACACTAAACTTTTGAAATTTTCGAACAAAAGCTCTCAATATCGTCACTCGTCGCTCGAATGAAGAAACTCAAAGGCGTAGGAGGGTTGTATATATAGCCTACAAGTTGCCATAAATAAAAAGGAGGAGCGCCACAGCACTAGACGAGCAACTAGGCACAGATCTCCTCTCTTTATTTTCTTATAATTTTCCTTGATTTTCGTGCATGCCTTCCTCTATTTCCATGCCCATTTTACTTGTTTCTAGTTTGAGTCTATTTTTTTTCTTTTTTTGGGGGGAAAGTCAGTACCCTCCCATGAGTCAGGTCAAATTCAGAGTTAAAAGTCAAAAGTCAAATAGTCAAACGAGTCAAACAATTAGAAAACCAAGTCAAATATGTATAAAAAATATAAATATGTACAAAATTAAGTCAAATATATACAAGGTTGTGTTAAGTTTACATCAATCAAATACGTACATTCAGGCATGCATACACCAAACGAAAAGCTAAGCGTCTAAGTTGGAGGGTCCTGGCTAGTCGATGGAGCATCCGTAGCAGTAAAACCGAGCGGCAGGTACAACTCGGAAAGGCTCGGGGTGCCACCAGATCCTCCTAATGGTGACGACCAAGGTATCGACTCCGTAGTCAGCTAATGAAAGAAAGGGCAATCTTGAGCAGATTGAGAAGTGCCAGCGACCTCATCAGACTCAGGAATATCCTCAAGACGAGGATGGTAAACAGGCTCCTCTGCTGCTAGTTCGAGCCATTTTTGGTTCATCATCATCATCGAGACATGAAAATCGAGTTCAAAGACAAATCACAAAAAAAAAAAAAAAATCAACATTTTAGTTCATTTTAGCTCATATGAACTATACGAACTATGTGAACTAAAAATTGCCCAAAATTCACTAAAATTCAATTCATGCCGTTATCAAGTCAAAAATGCATTCTTATCAACAATACAGTAAAATTATTCAAGTTTCATACAATCATTCATTAAAAATCACACTCTCCACTTCACTACTTCACAACCTAAATAACAAGTTGAGTTCTCTCTTAAAACTCACTTGTTTTGACTCAAATCACTTCATGTGTGTTCCATTTCACTCATAGAAGAAAGAACATGCATCAATTTTAACATTCATACACAAGAACAAGAAAAGTTAATGTTGGGTACATTACTTCATGAATTAAGCGCGGTAAAGTGCAAAATTTAAGCATGAAAATGACAAGCAAGCTAAGCTAAGACAACTTACATTGTTGGTGACCAAATTCGCGCAAAAAATTCGAGCTCCAAGCTTTAAGATCAACAATGGAGATTTTGGGGTTTTGGTTCAAGAACTCGAAGAAGAAGAAGAAGAGAACAAAGAGAAAGGTATGTTTTTTATCAAATACAAACACAGACAAAACAACAAACAAAATACAAATTCAAACACATGCTAGCTTACATGGACCAATGAGAAGCTAGAGGGCCCCACAATGAGCGCCTAGGCGTTGGAGCTGCCCTATGGCACCTAGCCTGCGCCTTGGCACCCACTTGGCGACTTTTGGGACCCCCTGTGGGGCCCACTTTGCACCTTGGGGGGCTTGGTTTTCGATCTTCGAGCAAGATTTGCTTTGCGTATTCCGACATTCCCCGCCGTCATTTACCAATATTCTTCATCAAAACTACTAAAATGCCACCGAAAAGTCAAATCGGGTTAAAATTATAAAAATGCCCCCGAAAGCCGAATCGGGTCAAAATTACTAAAATGCCCCTTAAAGCAAAGTTAGGTCAAGAATGGTTAAAAGACAATGAGTCAAGTACCATCTACACCATCATCATGTTTCCCTACGACCCATGCTGGGTCTAAAGTGAAAATATTTGGATCATTAGACGATCAACCTCAATCGCAATCAAACAACCTCCAGATGGTATAGACTCTTTTCCGGAATCTCCTATAAGGTCAAACAACATCCGAAGGAGACCTTTCCTCATCCCCAAGAAACGTAGCACTTTTTGAGGATATATCATCTTGGTGCTGGTAAAACTAACCATTTGTTTTGTAGGTACCAAATACTTTGATTTTCGTTTTACGAGACCGTCTCTACAAACTCAGTCAAAGTGGGGGCTAACTGTAGACACCTACATTTGGTCCCGCCCAACGGATGAAGATTATCGTGTACCACGCCGTAAACATGTCCAATTTCTAAAAGTTGATTGAATGAAAAAAATTAATTAAATAATTAAATCGTTGTCGGAAAGGGTTAACCAATGATGAGTTATGATGGTCGAAATACACTTAAAATGATTTTCTAGTTTTTGAATGATTTTCTGATTGTCATTTTTCTTATTTTCATTTATTTTCATTTCATTTTGCATTTTTCTTATTTTATTTTTATTCTTAGTTTATATTTCATTTTATTTCATGATTCACCATTTTATTTCGTTTTCTAAAATAAAGAAATTAGTTTAAGTGTATATGACCAAATTCGACGAACCTTCTCGAAGGGTTTGTTCGGTTTATAGAAATTATAGGTTATGGAAGTGAATAAATCGATATATGGAAGTGAATTTCGTATTATTTGATAATGTATCGAAATATTTCGGTTTATGGAAATGAATATACAAAATAACGAAGCTTTGGAGATTCACAACATGAAAATCAAGAAATTAGAAGCTCGAGTACCACGATGCAGGATGAGCGTCCAGGCTCCCAGCCAGCACCCAGTCGCCCAAGGGGGCTGCGTCCTAGCACTCATTGGGTGCCCTGACACCCACTTTAAACGCCCAGGCAAAGGTGGGGTGCCCTCGCACTAACCCCTGTGCGCTCTGGCGCCCCTCCATCGCTCTCGCGCTTGCTTACGTCACTTCTGGCCCTATAAATACCCCCCTTCTCCGACCTTCATTCATAACTTCGACTTCATCGATTCACACTGTCTCATTCTCACACACACTCTCTGTACCTCTCTCTCTCTCTCTCTCTCTAAAAATCTCTCTTGGTTTTCGTGCACTACTACAAAAGTTGTGCCTCTCTCATAAATACTATAGATTTAATATTATTATCACTAATTATGGTTATTCAAGCTCTCGGTTCTAAGGAATTGTCGACGCATTGCATGAAAGGTACTTCAAATGAGGCTAGCAACATCAAAATCTCCATCTTGAGTTCTTCATAGAGTTAGTTTTTCATGCTTATATGATTTAATAGCTTATTAGATAATTGAGATGTTTATAATCAAATTCATGCAATATTGGCTAATTAACGATTTCAACTCTTAATTAAAATCAACTTTAGGTACAAACATGTTCTAGGTTTTATGTGATCTCCATGGTAAGTGTTTAATGCTTTCAATCACCTAGAATTCATGTTTAATTAGATCAAAAGACTAAAAGCATGTCTCGACTAAATAACGATTAAAACGAATTAAATCTTAAAGTGATCACCCAAGTATGTTTAAACCGGAAATTATGTGTGCATTAACTAAAAACCCACCTAGCTTTATTTCTATGTGTTTGTAGGTCAAAACCGGAAATATGAATGATATAATTTGATATTATGATTATGAGATTACACATTAGAACAAGTGGAGGTCGCTATATACAGGGGGGCAATATGACCTACTGTTGTCCTTATCCTCATCCTCGAATCCAGAGATATTAGACCTTCTTATCCTTAGCGATCATATTTACCCTTGCGTTATGACCTAATGGGGTTCCATTAGCTCCCAAAAGGAGGACGTTGGCGACTTCTCTACTTTGGGTTTTGAGCTTCTAGACTCATTCCCTAAGCCAAGCATACTCACACTATGCAATCAAACTAAAGACATTCAATGTCCATAAAAAGGGCACATGGGCCCCCAAAGCCCCGGGTCCACATGTAGTGATCTCATCCACCTTACCAAAAATAACTTCTTCGAGGCTTTTCTCTTTCCTTCAGTGGATGCCACCTTATATAGTGCTTGAATCAAGAACGTTGCATTTTCTAGCTGCTCCAGCATGAACTAATGTGCAACGCCTCCCACCCATATGGTGTTACTAGAATTTTAATAATGTCATCATTGGTGGTTCGGTCGTCATGTACTAGTGCTGCCATTTGCTTCCACTAATGTATCTCAACACGTCCCAGCAAACATGGCAAATTTTTTCGGTAGCGTTACCAGGAACTACTCACTGAGCTACTAAGAAAAGTGGAAGATATTTGGCTAATGACATAGAAGAAATGTATTGAGAATAAGGTATTTGCATACATTCACAATAGGACAAATGTGAAATGGGAATGGTATTTATAGTAGTACATGATGATACAAGATCTAATAAATACATGCCAAGTGTATGGCAAAGATTAGACATGCTGAGTGCATGTCTCCGGCTGTATGTTCTAAAGAAGTTTGTCCGAGGTACTAGGCGGCCTTGAGGCTGTTGGTGCTGCTTGAAACGTTGTCGATTATTGTTGGGAAGGTACCCCAACAGTTTACATATATGCCAAAGCAACCATCCGGAGGGGATAAAAAGACATCATCTGCCTTTGGTAGAGATAAAACATAATCCTCAGGGATGGGATAAAGCTGCTTGGCTTATGAGCAGTGGTCGCACTTATAGCGATTGCCAACCAACCTTGCTTTGGAAAAGTAGAAGCT